>JAVXUO010001810.1:0-333772 GCA_033065855.1 Escallonia rubra
GCATGTTGTGGTTGTTGGTGGATGTTTTATGATTCTTGGAAATGGTGGTTGTGGGTGGTGCTGGTGGGAATGGTGGTGGTGGTGGTGCTACAGAAGGATGAGAGCAGGGTGGTTGAAAGTTGGTGAAAATAAATTCATAAATGGAAAGAAAAAGATTAATTTTTCTGAGCGAACCAGTGAAAATTAAACAGTTGTACAATGATCTATATATTTTTTTCCAATAAAATGATCTAGCAACTTTACCCTTCACAGCGGTCACATGGATGGAATATTTTTAAAGTTCATCCACCAAAAAATTTCGAAATATTAATTTTGGATGTAATTGCTCTGCTTGTAAAAGCTTAGGGGTTAGTTGCTCATAAAGGGTTACAATTTCGTTTGTCAAAATGTACTAACTATAGAGGGTTGAATTTTATTTAACTTTCCGTAATGGAAAAGAAATTTCAACGAGGCAACATCTTGTTCAAATATTTATAATGAGACTTTTTATAATGGATTCTATAATGGATTCATATCAATTATTGACCTACCTCATCAGTCATCACCTTCCTTCCTAAAATGATTTATTCTAAAAGTTATTGTAGGTTATTAGCTTAGACATATTATTAATTACGAGATATTCTTATCTTATTCTGTTCTTACAATAAGAGGCCAGAGTGTAATGCTCTCTGTCCATTCATAAACGGCCAATGTCATATCAAGCTCCCTAACCAAGTAGTCTTACCTAATTACCATATTCCATTCTCATAATCTCCATCTTGAAAGTTCTATGGACCCGCTTCCAATGAAATTAAAAAAAAAAAGTTTTATTTTGCTCATGTTTGGTCTTTGAACAATGTTTTGGAAATGAAACAAGGAAAAAGCCCAAGAAAAGCTATGGTAAAAGAAAAGAGCCCATCTCATGAGATGGGCTTGTCGCTTACCATCTATGCTATATATGTTTGGATTTAGATTTGGTGGCACTCCAAATCTTATTTTTTTAAATTCTTATAATTTTAAAATAAATTTTAATAGATTTTTAATTTTGATTGGTTACAAAATAACTCCCAACTCCATGAATTCTAATCATTCAACACATGACCTTCATTCTTCCATTTTATAATTAATTAATATTATTTTCGTACATAGCACGAGATATTAACTAACACCCTTCCCGTGCATAACACGTACTTTTAGCTAGTAATTCATAAAGAGATTAACTTGGAGTGAACTAACTCAACAACCGTCCATTGTCCAAACACGTTCAAAATTGTTAATAAAATCTTTTATGGATTGGAAAAGTCTATCCTAATTGTCACCTAACGTTTTTATTTAATACTAAAATTAGAATTCTAAATTCTAAACATACATCATCAGCCATGCTTGTCCCATTGATACTCGGAAATCTTGGTATGGTCCGAGACTAATAATCTGGAACACCGATGACTGGTTGACATTGCACTTAACGATCTGACTTGCCCCTGTATCCGACGGTCCGAACTAGTTCATAGACCAACGTCCAAGAAGCAGAAGCAGAAGCAGCCCAAAGTCACCGTCAGCACCCCTCCGACTTCTATTTCACCGTCTTCTACTTCTAGTCCCCACAAAACCTCCACCACTTTCCAAGAAATTCCTCTCTCTCTCTCTCTCTCTCTCTCTCTCTCTCTCACACACACACACACACAGATACACAGAGACAATCTACATACACAGACCCCTCCATCTCTCACCCGCACACCAACCATGGCTCCCGCTCCAAAAACCCACCTCCCCATCCTCCTCCTCCTCCTCACCCTCACCGCCACCGCCGCCGCTGCCGCCACTACCGTCTACGACATTCTCCCCGAATTCGGCCTCCCCACCGGCCTCCTACCGGACTCCGTCACTTCCTATACCCTCTCCTCCGACGGCGCCTTCACCGTCACCCTCCCCAAGCCGTGCTACGTCCAATTCGACTACGTCGTCTACTACGAGACGAAAATCACGGGCAAGCTCAAGATGGGCTCCATCACCGACCTGAAGGGAATCCAGGTCCAGCGGTTCTTGTTCTGGTTCGATGTCGATGAGATCAGGGTCGACTTGCCGCCGTCCGACAGTATTTACTTCCAGGTGGGGCTGATCAATAAGAAGCTCGACGTGGGCCAGTTCAACACCGTTCACTCTTGCCGGGCCTCGGTCGCCTGCGGGCAGGCTCTGAAGCGCGGTCTCCAGGTAAGACCCTTTTTTGTCGTGTCCCGTGATAATTTACCATGTCTTTCTTAGTGTTGAATGTTATGTGCGTGTGGGCAAAAGTAGGAAACTTATAACTACCAAGCTTATTGCCGGATTTAAGGTTTGGAATGCTAATATCGTGGCCCATTTATGTGGATAATTGTGATGTTTGATAGATTACACACCCTTGTCACAGATTAGATACATTAAGATAGATTTAGTATATGTAATCATTGACTTTACGCTTTATTGTTATCCTAGCTCGACTTGCTCAACGATACTTACGTAATCTATTATTTTTCTTTGTGTTCAGTTCAATGTTTACATGTACTAAATATATCTAAGGAATTCGCAAAAAGTCAGAGGGAAAACCTAAAGGGACAGAGGGAATTTAGAGAACCGATAACTGGACTCCAAAATTACGCTGGGCGCCTTGTTTGAGTTTAGAAGTGCTAGCATGATATCTTGTGCAAAGCTTAATGTGGATTGAGATGGTGACTGGTGCTTTGATTGATTTTTGGAAGATATAGAAGAGTGCACAAACTTGACTTATGTTGTCAATCAAACCCGGAGATGATGGTATATTTACGTGTACATTGAATCTGTTTAAAGTCGACACATAACTTGTATACATGCCAATACAAGGGAGAGATTTTTTAAATGCAATTGATGTCAAGTTGCGGTGAGAGGAACAAGGGGATCACTAACCAAAGTAGCATATACAAGTTTTGGCCTGGCCCGAATGCAAGACGTGACTAGCTTCTAGCGAGATTGAGTGCAATTCGCGAGTTAATGAAGTCAAGCTCACGAATATGATGCCAAAGGGCGAATTCATTTTGAGGACTTAAGGTACGCTATGTGGCATGTAAGGCAACTTAAGGCGAGCTTATGTGTTATGTTATGAAGTTTCTGTATAAAAGCAAGTATTTTAATTTGTGGCATAACACTGTCATTCAGGCGCGTAGCTAAGTATAAGGTAGTCATATGTAATGTAACGATCCAACTTGACGAAACAATGCTTTTTTATATGGATTTGACGTACATGCACTAACTTCTATTGGAAATTAATCTAATTGAGACGGATTGTAATTTACATAAACAATGTTTATATATGGAGGCAAAGCGCATGCATAAACTTTTTCTTGTAAGCTTATGTGTTATGGTAGTGAGTAATCTCCCATGTTGTGGATACAAAGATAAAAAGTAATTCATGTAGGACCGGCTATGCATATTGTGATTACTCTTTACTGCTTCCCCTTTCTTACTATCGTGATAAAACACTTCTTCTTTTCTTTTCCCCCACCCCTTTCTTCCTCTATCAGCAGTAGTTCTTTGGTATCCTAAAAGAAATCATATGTCAACATTCAAGCTTCGTTAGTCATGTTTTCCTAAGTGTCCAGAAAGTATCGGCATGTGTCCGATTTTTTAAGTTCTACCTAAATGCTGTATTGCCCAAGAGTCCTAGATCGTCAAGTGTCTGTTTCCTCTGCTTTTTTCCCTCTCGCTTCGTAGTCCTTTAATTGTAAACTAAGTTTTTATTGTTTGCAGATATTTATCTTTGAATCCATCTTACAACAACTATTTTCAGTCTCTGCTGCATGGACTTACTTGTTATTGAGATCAGGATGCTGCTACATCTGTAAAACTCAAACAGATAGACTTTAAACTTTATGAAGTTCGAACGACTATTGAAGTGAATAAAAACTAAATTTCTATGAAGTTAAAAAGAATATTTCAAGTGATAAAATATCCAAATAAGGATTGTATAGAAGAGGCAAGGTTTGAGAGTGAGTCGCTCAAAGCTGGATACCTATTACATACTTCTAAAGTAGTAGAAAGATGCATTTCCTATAAATCACTCTATTCCCTTGTATTCTTCTTGCCACCCTCTATTTCCGTGCCACCTTCTATTTCGCTTTCTCTGTGCTTGAGACTGCACTGTATCACACACAGTACGGACAAAAACAAGTCTGGAAACAGAAACATTGTTAATTCTCCCATTATTTGATCTTTCCCTTATTGAAGATTTAGTTATCAGACTTTAAAACATCTTCATCCTGTAGTTTACTATCAACATCGATTAATCAACATAATGTTGTATTAATCCAACTTGATTAAACAATATTTCATCATGCATACTATAGCTGGTACAAGTAAATGATATATGAACTGGTGTCTGGTAAATCCAGATATGTGTCTGGGCACCAGATTCATCCAATTTTCAAGTCCGAAACAAATGGATAATACTAGTATCATTTAAAATAGTTTTTTCAAATTTTCCTTGGTTAGAATGGTGTTTCTTGTAAAATTGTTGTTTGTACTAGGAACTTCAATTATTTCAATGCATTAATGCAACACAAGGAGCATGTTAACAAGTTGTAGTGTACTTCAGCTACTATATATACATATTAAGAGCCTATCCTGAGAAGACTCTTCCCCCAGGTGCTGATAGCTTGCAAAGGGTACTTGTTGCAATTCATGCGTCGTGTAATCAAATTATTAGTTGATTTATATAAAACTTTTGAGGCCTCTAAAGTACAGTTGGAATTGGAGGTTGTCTTAATTGTAACTTAAGGCAGGATTATTTCAATTAAAACTTAGTAGTGGAGTTTGCCTTTTCAGAGACATGTCCATTAAGTTGAAAGTATCTTCATATGATTGCTTTTGTATTGTAATTTACTATTGGAGGTTGTCTTAATTGTAACTTAATGCAGGATTATTTCAATCAAAACTTAGTAGTGGAGTTTGCCTTTTCAGAGACATCTCCATTAAGTTGAAAGTATCTTCATATGAGTGCTTTTGTATTGTAATTTACTATTGGGTGGTAATCGACATCGATTATCCTTTTATTTTACGCCTTTTTGGTGTCTTGAATGAAAACATCTAGAAAGCTTTCTTTAGCCTTAAAAATGAAAGCAGAAATCGTAAACCTCGATGGTGTCTGCTAAGCATGATATACATTGTTAGATCTGTTTCTTGCAACTTGGACTTTTTGTAATCAGTGATAGCTTAACATAGTAAGAGAGCTCTGATATGGCAAGGTCTTGGATTCAAGTTTCCAAGCTTGCATTTGATCCCAATTATGTTAATGCAGTTTGCACTCTGTTTATATTTGCATCTTTCTGAGTTTTGATTGATTTGTCTCTCAACCTGCAACCAGGGGCTTTCTTCTTTTAGGTAAATGCAACCCCTTGCAGCCCCATAATTATAATGCAATTTGCATATTTTTGTTTGTGCATCTTGATTTTTTTCCGTTTGTGTTGTCACTCCACGTGTAATCGCGAGCTTGCATGTGAGGGGGAGTGGTAAGCACGGTGATTTACATTGTTGGACCCAGCGGATGATATGCTTGTTGCATAATCCAGGAGGTTGTGCATAAGATCATGCTGCTATCAAGTTGGGCAAAACATTAGTTGGTGGTCTTTCTAAAATGCCACAGAAATTTGCATGGCGGATGGCATGTTAGGCCACAATATCTCTTGGTGATTGTTACCCCCTTCCTCCTCTTCTCTCCTTCGGGGTCTGGCTACCTTATGAGTAAAACTATGAAGCTTTTCAAGAAAGTGATTGAACACAGCCTAGTAGAGGAGACTAAAAAGTCTGAGAGCCAATATGGAAGCTCTATGTTAATTAGGTGATTGATGGAGAAAGTTCAAGAGCTAAGAAAGGATCTTCGTATGGCTTTTACCTATTTGGTAGAAGAAAAGATAGAAAGAGAAGTGAAGGCTTTATTGAAATCAAAATAGGAAATGAGGATATCCACAAGATGGTGGGGGTTGACGAATATACAATGGAACGTCGCTTTTGAGATGCCTAAGTGTGAGTTGTTGGTGTAATCTGAGGTAGGATCAAAGTCAGACCAAGAATAACATGGGGCGATGCAGTGAGAAAGACTTAATTGCTACGTAGTTATGTGATTGAGTACGTGAGAATGAAAGCAAAGGATTCGTGAACCAAAAAGATCTCTTTTAAGATTAAGTAGGGAATATTGCCCTTTTGCAGATTCTGAATGACTTTCGTTTTTATCTATTTCTCGCTCATCTTATGTGGCAAAGGATGGATCGATAAGCTGGTTTGCCCCTTTTAGTGGTTTCCTACCCAAGGTTTTCTATATTTAGTCATATCTGTTTCCTCCTTTAGGTAACTTTAAAGTGTCGGTGTCGTAAGTGTAGGCTCGCTGTTGTTTGGCATAGCAGGTTACAGGTTACAGTTTGTCCTACTTACCTTTGCTTTTCTCGTTAGGAGAATCGGTAGAGGGGATTTTCTGGTTAGTTAATTTCTGAAAGAGCTCAGGAATCTGCATATTTGTGGTGGTGGTGGGGGGGGGGGGGGGGGTGTGCATGTGATTTGTTGAATCCTTAACATTGGCTATTAGGTAATTTGTAGATGAATCGACTCCTATCTTTCCAGCTCATCCCTATCATCAGAAGGGAAGGGAAAGACTGGGCGAGGCTGGCGGTTCCGAAAATAAGTGTAGGTCGATAGGAGAATTAATTTCTTAGCCTCGTCTTATCTCTTCGAGCTCAAGGTAGATAGAGGATGACAAAGCCCCCCAACCACCTGTCAACATATCCTGCTAGGGCATGCTGCTACATTTCGAAGCTCTTGATGTTTCTAACTAGAGGGGGTGGCAAACTATTTGAGGGGTTGAATTGTAGATGGCCTTCTAATGCCAGCATGCCATTCCACGAATCAAGATGCCCCTAAGATTTCATCATTTACATCCCGGTTTGTGATATATATATTTTTTAAAACTGTTGCCGACATATATGCGCAGTTCATTCTTGAGTATGCTGCGTTACCACTTCTTTCTCCCCAACATTTGAAGAAACCACGGATGACGTGTGACATCCTTCATAGGTTGAAATTGAGAAGATAGTTGTGATGACAGTACAAGTATAAAGAGAGATAATAAGAGAGTTAAGACTTGCTCATTTGCCCAGGGATATTAGATTTTCCCAGGTCTTTGCTATACTGTCATGAAGCTTTACTCAATTGAAGGGTTTTAGAGTTGTAATTGATTGTGTCTAGGGTAATAGAAGCCTAGTTCAGGCCTTGGTTATACAGCTAAAATGCCAGAAATGCAAAGGTTTCATTAATTGCAGTTCATTTCATCCAAATTTTTTCATGTGCAAACTTCGTCTAATCACGCTCTTCAATGCTAGATTTGGGCTTGTCCGAAGAGGGGAGAAGAAAAGGCGGTCTAGTTAGATCACTGAATTGGTTTTGTAAGTGCCTATCGGGGGGTTGATGACAGTTCTTGTAGTTTTGGCATACTGATTTGGAAGAAGAGAAACTTAGAAACAATGACACACATTTAGTTTAGTCAATCGAGGAAGTCAGTTAGTGGGGTGAATGCTTCCTGCCTAATGGTTTGTGAACCGAATGATTATCGTTTTCCAGTTAATTAGCAGAATCTGTTGCTTTGAAAATGTTACATTGTTTTACACCATAGGTACAGTTGGTTATGGAGTGAAGAAGGGCTTAAAGCTGTATTCCCAATGATTCTTCTCAACTCAACCCAACTAAGCCTTTCATTCTTTTATTTATTTAATTTTGGGCCATTCTGTCCTCTCGAAAGGTACAGCTCCACCCTTCTCATTCCATTTTATGCATTGCATCAGCAGTTGGAGTGCTTACCCCTATCACAAGTGAACTGGACTAGCCAGATTATTTTCTTTACCAAACATTTGCATAAAACTTAACATGCGCAGACTCGTGTTTTTGTTAATATTTATGAAGAGCTTGCCTGTTGTTCCTGGCTGGATGCTGCCAACTAGTTTTGGCCAATTTACCTTGTTTATTATCTAGCTCTACAAGGGACCACTTGTCTTAATCTATACTGAATGTCCAATCACAAATTTTCCCGTAAATGTTTTTTATTTTCAGATCAGAATATACACCCCACAATTATCCGATTCCGTAGTCTAACGTGGACGATTATTGTTGCCCAACTAATGTTTCATATGATCTTTGGACTTTCAGCTTTCAACTCCTGTTGAAGAAATTGAGATGCTGATCACCGAGTAGCCAATAGCAGAGCTGCTGTTTTAGGAGAAAGCAGCGGGGGAGGTATCATCCAAATGATTTACCATATGTATCCTATATTTTAAAATTTTCGGCATTCCCAATCTGGCGTAGCTAGATTTGTGGTTTGAACTTAGTCTAGTCGAGTAGAATTGTATATGAGGACAATCGACCAAGACTTAGCCTCTAAATGTATTACCACTGTATTGAAACCCTGGGTTATGAAAAACCCACTATAATTGTATACTAGGCAACATAATCAAACTTCAGTTTTTTATGTGGATGAATTTGAGTCTCTGGTTCCTAGTATGTTGACCCCAGTTTCGAGAACTAGGCTCCGTGCCCTCCTCTACCACCCCGCATCCCCTCCCCTAGCCCACCTACTCTCTCGTGTGTAGGGAACTTAGGCGAATTTATCAGAGAACTTCGAAGTGATGATTTTCATGTGGCCAAATGGCTAGCTAGTATGGTGATTGTCATTGCTTTTAAGTGGCTCTGCTTATGATTGTACATTTGACGTCAAGCATTTTCAAGGGTAAAATAGAGCGACACCCCCTGCGAACTTGGGACTTAATTCTGATTATTCCTCTAATCTTTGAAGTTGCCCTCATTTGTATGCTACGCAATCTATGCACATAAAATGCTACACAATCCATTAGAAAGTGCCAATAAGATCACCCAAGAAAATCGCGTCTTAGTTTTTGTACCTAACCTCGTCCCAAGTCTGGTCAATGACAAAATGAGACAGATCGGAGAGGGTAGAGCTCCAGTCTGTACAAGTCGAATTATCATCCCTACTCTGTTACCAATTTAATAGTTCGTCTTCGTTGTTTTGTGTCGGTGCCAGAGTCACCACTTACTAGATCAAGTGCGTGGGTGGGTGGGTGGGTAGAACACCATTGACTAGATCGTTTGTAACCCGTGTTCCTTGTGCTGGAGATTGCGACAGAAATTTCAAGGTCTTGTTGGAAGGTAGGGTTGTTAGCTTTTGAGGAACTTACAGATTATGAAACCAATAACTTTTTCAGAGCATTACATGCACTACAATAGTAGAGCACTAGTTATGCCACTAGTCGGATATGTGATTTGTGTCGAAGCATTTTAGGCATATAAAGGATTCATAGCAACTCAATTTTATTTTATTTCTTTTGACAAAATAGCGATGTTTTATTGATGAACGTTCAGTGAGGGCCGTCTCGTTGGTCGTTACACGTCTAGCATGTTGGGCAAGGCCGTGAGTTAGCTTGTTTTCGGTCCTTGTGACAACCGAAAACTCCACTGCCAAAACACGAAACATTCCTCTTGATATGATTTACCAATATCTTGTAAGGCGAGGTAAACATTCTCATTCTGCCAAGATCATTTGGATGACTAGCTGAGCGAATGCTTAGAAAAACATGCGCCTAGGACTAGCCACTGGGCGGAGAAAAAAGTTGGCAATTCAGTTCTACCACCACTAAACAGTGAAATAACGTATCGCTTAGAGTCGATTTGGGCTGATTTTAGAATAATCAAACATGATTCAATTTGGATTAAATCAGGTTACTAAGTGTTTGACAAATTATTTAAAACTAATTAAATTAGCTTTCAAAAGGAAAAAACGAAAAAAAAAAAAATTGATCAAATCTTAACCAAAGAAAATGAGGATGATGGATTAATTTTTATGATCAACCAAGTAAACTACCAAAGTATCCCTATTGGTTACAAAGACCATCAGCACATTTTATCCAAACATTAAATTTCTGGTCTGTTTGTCATATTGAAACTGCTTTTAGCACTTTTATCCCAACATCTTCCGTAGATTATGGCTATTTTGGTTAAAATTAGATTGCGATTGATTTTAAAAGTTGATTAAGATTTAATTTGAAATTTACTTTTGAGAATTAATCATAAACACGCTCTTAAATTTCTCAACAGGGAAAAAGATATCAAACGCGACAAAGTAATGGAAGCTACTTTACATAACCAATTTTTTCCTTGTGGATGCAAAAGTCGCAGCACATGCATCCTGCGTACTAGGGACATGACTTTAGGTATTCATATCAAAGTTGTCAAGTCCGACATCGACCATATATAGAGTTTGGCTTTGATACTTATATCAGGTGAGCTTCTCCTACTCTTGAGTATGAGTTTGGGTTGAACACCAAGCTTCAATGTGGTATTAGAGTTAGGCCCATGCCGTTACATTTAGGTCACTTTCTCGCCGCTTCTCTCGGCACAACGGGATCAGTATTATTCCATGCTTCGCACAGATGAGTGTCAAGTTTCACATCGGCCATTTATGGAGTTTGGGGTTGGTTCTTCTACCCAGTCAACTTCTCCTACTCCTGTGCATACTCATGGGTTGAACATCAGGCTTCACTAAAAGCGTCTCTTGTACTTCAACCTATAGTCTACTCGTGCCGCTCTCGCTTTGTGTTTTAGCCATCCACGTCAGTTTTGATTGTGCTTATTTGTTGCTACCCCGAGTGTACTCGTATCGCTCTCGCTTTGTGTTTTAGCCATACACAACAATTATGGTCGTGCTTATTTGTCGCTAAAACATTAGAGTTTGCTAGTAAAATGCATTTTTTAACAATAAATCTTGCACTCATGGGTATTTATGTTAACATTTAGCTCCGCTATCTATATAAGAAAATTTTCCCCTTTTATGCATTTTCTCTTTACAGTTTATACGGAAAACATGCATCTTATTACTGAAAAGCTAGAGGAGAATTTTAGAACCAATTTTTTTTTTTTTTGGGGTACAATTTCAGAACCAATTTATATGATGTATCATGTATGCTTTTGTTCAAATTAGAAGCTAGAAAGATGGTAGGATATAAACGAATAGACAAAGGGAGATGCAATGAATGCCTCCAAAGGAACCTACTTAGGGTGTGTTTGGATATAGGATTTGAACTGGGGATTTGACTTTGGTAGGGTATTTGTAAATCACTAGGACAAAATATCTTGTTTGGATAGTTCAAAAGGGAATTTTTGAAATTTCAGAGTGATTTGAACTGTAGATTTGGGGTCACCAAATCCACAGTTTAAATCACTAGTTTAAACTAGTTATTCGTCAAATCCACTCCAATCAGTAATTTACAAACCCACAATAACTAGTTCCCTATTTTTTAGGAATCTTGCCTCCCACCTTTTTTAACAACATTTTGCTTCCTTTCTTCCAAATAAGATATTTCAAAATGACAGAATTTGTAAATCAAGGGATTTCAAAATGAGAGCATTTAGAAATACCCAGTGATCTAAAACCAGGTGATTCACATGCGGAAAATATGGCAAGTGTTGAAAGGTTGATTTGGCTAAAGCTGTTGCCATGAAACCCTACACCTGCAAAAAGAGATGTTTGGGGAACTTATTGCTTGATAGGCCGTAAGGCTGATCAAATTCTTGATCACATACTTGCCCGCAAGTCAAAAAAGAACCGCTGTAACCTAGATACCTATTAAAATTTGGTTTTTAACCATATTTTGAGAAAGCCGGTGAAAGTTAAGAGCGTTGCATAGGTTCCTTAGCTGGTCAAGTGAACGACTGTCACAATTCACAACAACTCGACTCAATGGAATAATTGCAAAAATGGCAAATTAAAGGGAGGAGCGTACAAGTGAATGTCAAATTCGAACTACTTATGTTCGTGTAGTTTCTATATATCCACTTTGTTTTATGTAACGCAATATTGATACTAACAAGCATTTTACACATCTTACTACTTGCATTTTCCGTTTGTCCTGCACCTATAAGTATTTTATCGGTAAAAGGTCAAATTTTTGTGGCTAACAAAACAATACTCCAACTTAAGCAACCCCAAGGTTATCATTGCTCTACGAAATATTCAGTAGTTTTAATAATTAAAGGGAAGTTTCTTTGCACCTCCTCTTCCACGCGATAACACGAGAAATCAATGGAAAACAATGAGAGTAATTAAAGACTAAACAACAAAGAGCAAGTCAGTAGTTTAACGCCTAACCTCTATTACTAAAATCAGGACCAAAGCCAGCCAAAACTGTTCATCTTTGTCTGAAAAAGAAAAGACCAGGCTGTGTCAATGTCTTATATGGCCAAGCACCACTATATATCATAGTAAAGATGAGCCTCACTTGCATTAATCTTTCTTCATTTGGCAGACCATGGACTGCAACAAGGGTTTCTCCAGCGATTTCATGTTACTGAAACCGGAGGAGGTTAGCGTCGTTGACCTCATTCGCGTGCTGTTTTCGCATGACCTCGAGAAGAGGAAGTTCGTGGATTGCCCCGAAGGGACGTTGGAGGAAAGCTTCAAGCGGAGATGGCTTATATTTGTGTCCATCTTGGTGCAGAAGTGTTTGAGCTCTGTAGGGAGACCTATGGCCTGGTTCGGGTCCAAGATTGAGCAGTGGCTGAACCTTGTCTCCAGTAATCAGAATGTTGGTTTGCTGTTCTGGAATTTCTTGCGAGGTTAGTTCGTTTCCTTTAATGTTCTTGGCCTCCTTCCTTTTCTTTCTGACTCCATGTTACTCACACGGTCGTTACTCTTGAAGTTCTTGAGAATCGGTATTGCACCTGGTTTGCCTTGTGTAATACTTTTAATTTTTGTTTGAAAAAGAAAAATGCACTTGAAAACTTTAATATATAGTGACACAGATATTAGGACTCATGTTATATTCATAAACTTCGTACAATTTCTTAAATCTTGAAATAATTCCCCTTTGCTGTAAAACGGGTATCGCCTTATTAACCATAACTTGATGCGAGCTCTGAAAATACCTTTTAGATCACGGACGAGATGATAATAGAATATATAGTTTTTGTTCCATAGTTAGAGATAGATAATGTAATCAAAGTATGCTTTAACTACCCTTGCAAAAACCGACCACATGACTGCACAAACTAGACAAAAACATATTACACAGAGTTCAACTTGCTCAACTTGCTTCGATCCAACGTCCATTTAAAGTATGAGAGATCTGGTAGCACCTTACATTAATAGGTTGGGAAGTACTAAAAAAAGTTGGACCACACCAAATATTGTTAGTGAGCTGGTGATGGAACCAAGTCTTAGTCAATCGAAGGACAGGCAATAATTCCACCACATTAATCAGAGGAGATCAGTTCAAAGAATGAGGCCAGAGACGGTGGGAGTTGGGACTGTTTACTCCGGGGAACACCTCCACCATGAGTTTCACATTTTGTCCTTTTCAATTTTATAAGGACTGATAATAATTGGGCCAGGTTCGGATGGGTGATGGGTTGAACCCGGTCAGGAATGAGCGGGTCGTCAATGGACCTGGGATCAAGTCAAGCCCATTGACTTTTGAGGTACTACATCTTTAATGGTATCTCGAAGCAAATGGTATATACATGATGCATACAGATTACCTTTCGGATATACAAAAACTCAAAAGTTCCTAAAAAAGTTGGATGAATGGGGAGTAAACCCATACTTCAGAGAGTTCACCAACAAAATATGGAAAGTTAGGCCGTGGTCCGTTTAATTTCAAACAATACATTCTTACCAAAACGAATTTGGGTACTTAGTAGTAACATTCGCTCAGTGGTAAAACTAAGAACGCAACATAGAATATCCAGTGGAAAACATCATAAGCACAAACATAGATGATGGACTTGATTGAGACTCTAAACAAAATACCTAATGTCACTTGTAATTTACTGATATGAATATATGCTAATCCAATATTGTGATTATGGTGTACAGTGAAGGTGGTAGTACCACATAAATCATCAGCAACTTTCTTGTCATTCATCGGAAACCTGGACAAGCGCGTGGAGCTAGACGAAAGCATCAAGAATGGAGATTGCAGATACTTTGGGGCGCTGTCTGTGATGGCTGCCAAAGCTTCCTACGAGAATGAAGCCTATATTGAAAATGTCGTCAGTGCCCACTGGAAGGTATCAACATATAATGGTTTGATGAAATAACATTGTTTAGATTTGAGATTTTTCCCCATGCAAGGAAGCAAATTATAAGCATAATCAGTACCTCAGCCAACTCATTTCCTTGATGGGTGCTTCTAGAAATTATTCAAAGAGATCTATGTCTCGAAATCTAATGTATTTTCTTTACTTTCTTCCGGCAGATGGATTTCTTGGGGTTCTTTGATTTCTGGAACGGTAAGAAGATACCTTTTTTCTGTTTTAATCTTCTGCCATCAACTTGTCCTGACAATAAACCCTTATCGCCAATTCATGAACAAACTAACGGTCAATTATGTGTTGGCAGATTACCAAGAGAAGGCAACAACACAAGCGTTCATGCTTCAAGATAAAAACACCGACTCTGATACCATCGTAGTAGCATTTAGAGGTACAGAGCCCTTCGATGTAGATGCTTGGTGTTCTGACTTTGATATTTCTTGGTACGATCTCCCCAGAATGGGAAAGGTGCATGGTGGCTTCATGAAAGCACTAGGGTTACAAAAGAACCAAGGATGGCCTAAAGAACTCAAACAACCCGATAACCGGCCAAAAGTGGCTTACTATGCAATCAGGGACATGTTGAGATGCCATTTGCAAGCGAACGAGCATGCAAAGTTCATAGTCACGGGTCACAGCTTGGGGGGTGCGCTTGCAATTTTGTTTCCGGCCATTCTATCGTTGCATGAGGAGACATGGATGCTGGAGAGGTTGGAGGGTGTATATACATTTGGGCAACCAAGAGTAGGAGATGACACCTTCTGCAAATTCATGGACAAGCAATTAAAAAGGCATCATATTCGATACCATAGGTTTGTTTATTGCAATGATATGGTGCCAAGGCTTCCTTATGATGATTCCACACTTATGTTTAAGCACTTTGGGACGTGCCTATACTATGACAGCTTCTACAAGGGAAAGGTAATTAGCATCTCTCTTCTCACTTTATTATAATATATATGGGTTTAGCAAGCCTTCAAAAATCTCTCTCTCCTGTATAATCAACCTCTCTAAGGATGTTTTTTGTTCTTTGATGCAGATTGTTACGGAAGAACCAAACAGGAATTACTTCTCGCCAATTTCAATAATACCCAAGACCTTAAACGCGATTTGGGAGCTAATAAGAAGCTTTTTCATCCCATACACTGAAGGACCTGACTACAAAGAAGGTTTCGTTCTTCGAGTGCTGAGAGTAATGGGACTGGTCATGGCAGGAATACCGGCTCATTCTCTCCAAGACTACGTTAATGCAACTAGGCTAGGAGCCTCTGACATTTATCTCCAAGTTGATAACACAAAAGATGACTAGAAAACAAGGAGAATTCATCAGAAGCTAGGCCCATCGAATATTATTCACAATTTTGGTAATTTGGTGGGTGTCAATGCCTAGGGTTCTCATAAAGTGGAAGATTATTAGCTCGGAAATGTAATCAGTATTTGCATGGCTTGTCTCCTAAATTTAATTCATCATTCAAATAAAAAAAGATCATGAAGACTCAAAGCAAAATTCATACTTTCATCTCCAACAGAATGCAAAATCACATATAACTGTGAGAAGAGCTGCGTTGTATGAACAATTAAGATAAAACAGATGATGAAATCATTTCCAATGTTCATACTCCTGAGCAAGCATATAGATCATGCAAAGTGCGCAAGTTTGGCAATGCGAGGGAAATGAAATGAGCTTCAGTATGAACACAGATCCACAATAGCAAGTGCTCAATAAACTTTTATTTGTTTAGTCTATGATAAGAAAAAGTAATGTAACTTACTTGCGAAAAGGGATGTTTGGGAAACTTATGGCTTGATAGGTGTAAGGGCTGACCAAATTTTTGATCGCATGTTTGCCCGCAAATTAAACAAGAACTGTCGCAACCTTGCTACCCATAAAAATTCGGTTTTTAACCATATTTTGAGAAAACTGGAGATAGTCTCGCGTTGCGCAGGCCCCTTAGCTAGTTCAAGTAAATGCTTGTCACGAGTCAATCAACAACTCGACTCGATGGAATGATTGCAAAATGGCAAAATTCACCTAAAGCGTACAACTGGACGATAAATTTGGATTACATATATTCTTGAACTGTAAAGCATCTATCATATGCAGGAAGATTACAGCTAAACTCTATGTGCTTTCTAGCATGCAGGTTCATTGGTGCTCAATCTTTTATTACGTAAAGAGGTCATTACCACCATTGAAGCAAAAATTAGGAGTTTCATATGGCATGGCAAAGACAATATGAAATGTTCTGGTGCAAAGGTAGCCTAGAAGGATGTATGCTTACCAAAAAAAGAAGGAGGGCTTGGGCTAATTAAGGAAACTCCATGAATGGAATAAGGCAGCCATGGTAAAAATATATATGGGACCTCACCACCAAGAAAGACACACTATGGATCAAATGGGGCAGTACTTACAAAATTAAAGACCAAAAATTATGGTATTTTAAACCACCAGTGGAGCAGTCTTGGACTTGGAGGAAAATCATAAAACTCAAAAGTCAAGTCTAACCTCTCATCAAATATCAAATTGGGAATGGTGCTAAGACATGGTTTTAGCTAGACAATTGGCACCCTAATGGCCCTAATGTGAGTCAATATGGACTCAGAATTGTATATGATGCTGCAACTGCTCTTAATTTGAAAGTGAATGAAGTAAAGGACCAGGGTCACTGGAATATACCTATAAGATCCCCTAGCTTAAGGCTATTAAGCTATCAACTATCAACATTTTAAAGTATTAATGGAAGTGAAGATCACCTCAAATTGTTGCCCCAATCAGATGGTAAATTCAGTATTAGTTCATCCTGAAATGTTATTAGAACTATTTGTCCTGCAATACCTTGATGGAAAGTTATCTGGTTTCCTCGGCACATAACAAAATGTGCTTTTATCTTATGGTTATTGTGTAAGAGGAAATTGAGGACTAAAGACAAGCTTAAAGGTTAGAATGTGTTAAATGAGGATCAATGTTGTCTATGCTCTAAGGATCATGAAAACTTAGAGCATCTCTTTATGGAGTGCAAGTTGGGATTGATTCTAAAAAGCAGATTTCATCTTAAATCTTAATCAGTTTTAAAAAAATCAGATTTAATCGACTTTAAGTAGAATCAGTTTATTGTTTGGTAAAAATAATTGTAAACTAGCTTAAAGCTGCAAAAAGTACTTGGATAAAAAGTGCAAAAATCAGTTCCAATATGACAAAATGACCATAGATGTCACTTAATAAGTAAATTTTTCATGTCCATTTAGAAAGGTAATGTTTACATAATTTTTATTTATAAATAACTACCGTATAATGTACAAATAAACTATCGTAAAGTTATTTTCACCCAATTACAAAAATAGTTTATTTCTTATTTTAAATTAAAGATACCTGCAATCTCATATTAGTGTTTATAGTAAAATAGCTGATTACCTTTCCCAAATTAGTTAAAGGTATGAGATGTCATTTTGTGATAAATATGAGGATAGTATGGTAAATTATAAGGTCGAACCTAATTATGGGAAAAGTGATTATTTCATAATCCTCACTTTCTAATATTATAGATTTAATCAGTTTTTAACTTTTTGAGGCAGATTAAATCTCTTAATCTGTTTTGCCTAACCCCCACAAATACGATTTAATCTAAATCAAGGTTTGATCATCTCAAAATCAATCTCAAATACCCTCTAAGACTTGATAAGAAGGAGACCCAGTGATCGGCTGTTAACAAAAAGGCCCGAACTCCATTAATGTAATCTGCAAGGTTGGTGCTGGAAAATCCTCATAAACTACTTCATAAGAAGGAATGTCAATCCTGATTGAAGGTAGTGCTTACCGTGCTAGCCATCTGCGCAAACATTTTGACATCCCATAAAACGTCTAGATTTCTGGCACGAATGTCACTGTAATGGTAGGAAGATTCTACATCACACGCATCGTACAAAATTTATAACGCCGAAAGAACTGTCTTTTGTTGTAAAACAGATTTTGCCTTTTTAGTCATAACTTGATGCGCATTGTGAAAACATCTTTTAAAATACTGGTCAGAATATGAAGTCTTTGTCCCATTAATGGAGTATAAATAATGTAATCAAAGTATGCTTTAAGTACCCAGACCAAGTGATTGCGCAAACTAAACAAAAACAAGTCTAAATAGAGTTCAACTTGCGTCTATTTGAAGTATGAGAGATCTAGTAGCACTGTACGTTTATTAGGTTAGGAAGTATTAAAGAAAAGTTGGAGACACCAAAAAATACTCTAAGCCAATCAAAGGACAGAGGCAATATTCCACCACTTTAATGAGCGGAGATCATGAGAGGGACACCTTTATCATGAGTGTCACATTTTGCTCTTTAGTTTTAGGGCCGATAATAATTGGGTAGGTTCGGATGGGTGATGGGTTCAACTGGGTCAGGAATGAGCGAGTCGTGAATGGACCCAGGGTAGGTCAACCCCATTGACTTTGACTTCTTTTAACTTTTCTATGGAATTATATTTTTCATCGAGTTAATAACACACACTTTCAAAGCAACGATTCTTTAACTGTTTTTTGAAACAAATTAAAAGGTGTACACATAATGTATATCGATTTCCATCCGGGTACACAGAAAGCCAAAAGTTACACAAAACGTAAGAAGAATGAGGAGTAAACCCGTGCTTCGGAGAGTTCACCAACTAAATATGAAAAATTAGGCCGTGGTCTGTTTCAAACAATACATTCTTATCAAAAAGATTTTGGTTATTTAGTAGTAACATTTGCTTAGTTTGTAGTAAAACTAGAATGCAGGTGCGTGGTCGCAAACAACAAAGACCACAACATAGAATTATCAGTGGAAAACATCATAAACACAAATATATATGATGGACTTGATTGAGACTTAGACAAATTATCTAATGTTACTTGTAAGTTACTGATTTGAATCTGTACTGATTCACTGCCATTGTGGTGTACAGGGAAGGTGGTAATACCAGATAAATCATCGGCAACTTTCTTGTCATTTATCGGAAATCTAGACAAGCGAGTGGAGCTAGACGAAAGCATCAAGAATGGAGATGGCAAATACATTAGGGCGCTCCCTGTGATGGCTGCCAAAGCTTCCTACGAGAATGAAGCCTATATAATAAAAATGTTGTCAGTGACCACCGGAAGGTATCAACAATATAATGCTTACAAGAGTTAGATGAAATAACATTGTTTAGATTTGAGATTTTCCCCGATGCATGGAGGGAAACCAACTCATTTCCTTAATAACTACAACAAAACCTAGATGTAAGGACACCTGTAAAGGGACACCAGCTTTATCAAAAGCGTCCTAAAAAGTTCAATATATATGGGACGCTAAGTAAGAAGCGTCCCTTTTTTCTGGTTAGCTATAAGGACGCTTTCTTACAAAATGACACTGTTTTAACTTAGGCGGGATCCCAAATTTTCATTGGCGCCCTAAGAAAAAGAGAGCGGATGAGAGAACTATCAATCGGGTTCCTCAATACTACACCGTTTCATCTTATCACTTTTGGCCTCCAACCTCTCCAGCATCCATGTTTTTAGATGCAACGATCGAATGGCCAGAAACAGAATCGCAAGCGCACCACCCAAGCTGTGACCCGTGACTATGAACTTTGCACAAAGTATCCGTTTTGGTTACAAAAACCATTAGCACATTTTACCCAAACATTAAATTTTCGGTCTGTTTGTCGTATTGAAACTGCTTTTAGCACTTTTATCCAAACACCCTCTGTAGATTATGGCTAGTTTGGTTAAAATTAGATTGAGATTGATTTTAAAAGTTGATTAAGATTTAATTTTAAATTTACTTTCGAGAATTAGTCATAAACATGCTCTTAAATTTCTCAACATGGAAAAAGATATCAAACGCGACAAAGTAATGGAAGCTAGTTTACATAACCAAGTTTTTCCTTGTGGATGCAAAAGTTGCAACACATGCATCATGCATCCTTAGGGACATTACTTTAGGTATTCATATCAAAGTTGTCAAGTCCAACATCGACCATAAATAGAGTTTGACTTTGATGCTTATACCAGGTGAGCTGTTTCTCCTACTCTTAAGCATGAGTTTGGCTTGGACACCAAGCTTTGATGTGGTATTAGAGCTACGCCCATACCGTCACATTTAGGTCATTATCTCACCGCTTCTCTCGGTTCAATGGTATTAGTATTATTTCATGCTTCGCGCGGACGAGTGTCAAGTCTCACATCGACCATACATGTTGTTCGGGGTTGATTCTTCTACCTAGTCAACTTCTCCTACTCCTGAACATACTCATGCGTTGAACACCAGGCTTCACTAAAAGCGTCTCTTATACTTCAACCTCGACTCGTGCCACTCTCGCTTTGTGGTTTAGCCGTCCACGGCGATTTTGATCGTGCTTATTTGTTGCTACCTCGAGTGTACCCGTATCGCTCTCGCTTTGTGTCTTAGCCATACACAACAGTTTTCGTCATGCTTATTTGTCGCTAAAACATTCAAGTTGCTAGTAATATACATTAATTAACAATAAATCTTGAACTTATGGGTATTTATATTACATTTAGCCCCGCTATCTATATAAGAAACTTTTCCCTTTTATGCATTTTCTCGTTGCAGTCTATACGGAGAGCAATGAATGCCTCCAATGGAACCTACTTTAGTGATCTAAAACCAGGTGATTCACATGTGGAAAATATGGCAAGTATTAAAAGGCTGATTTGACAAAAGCTGTTGCCATGAAACCTCTATACCTGCAAAAAGAGATGTTGGGAAGACTTATTGCTCGATAGGCGTTAAGTCTGATCAAATTCTTGATCACATGCTTGCACGCAAGTCGAAAAAGAACTGTTGTAACCTAGCTACCAATTAAATTTTGATTTTTAATCATATTTTGAGAAAACCGGAGAAAGTTCACAGCGCTGCGTAGACTCCATAACTGATTCAAGTAAACGAGTGTCGCAACTCACATAAACTCGACTCAATGAAATAATTACAAAATGGCAAATTAACGGGTAGAACGTACAAGTGAATATCAAATTCGAATTACTTAATGTTCGTGTAGTTTTCATATATCCACTTTGTTTTACATAATGCAAATTTTGGTAGTCACATTTTACACTTGCTACTTGTACTTTCCTTTATAAGTATTTTATGGGTAAAAGGTCAAATTTGTGTGGCTAACAAAACAATACTCAATACGTNAAAAGGCTCCAACCTGAACGAGAATTGGAGAACTAAACCAATTCTTGAAGAAGCCAAAACTCTTCTCATGAGAGTAAATTGCTGGAATCTGAGTGCTATTCCAAGATGTGCCAATTCTGGAGCCCATAAGCTTGCTGCTGTTGCTTTTCAATGTAATCTTTTTGATTTTGTTCCTTCTTCTTCCAATCTTTTGTCTAACTTGGAAGAAGTTTAGGAACATTACTTGTTTTGAACTTGTTTTGTCTGGTGCTTGAATATATTCTTCCGTTAACCAAAAAAAAAACAATACTCCAACTAAAGCAACCCCAAGGTCATCATTGCTCTATGAACTATTCAGCCGTTCTAATAATTAAAGGGAAGTTTCTTTCCACCTCCTCTTCCACGCGATAACACGAGAAATCAATGGAAAATATAATGAGAGTAAAGACCAAACAACAAAGAGCTAGTCAATAGTTTTGCTGCCCTTTTAGCAATTCGTACTGCGATCAACCTTCAAAAGCGTTATATTTTGTTCGAAGGAGATGCTCTTGTCATCATCAACTCTCTCAAAGACCCAAGTTATGATGTTCACTGGAAGACCAAACCGATTCTGGATGAAGCAACCTTACTGTTACAGAAACTGGTGTGCTGGGACTTTTGCCATATCCATAGAAACGCTAACTCCAAAGCTCATATTTTTGCTGCGAATGCCTTCACTTGTAATATTTTTGGCTTTGTTCCCCCCTTCATCCAATCTTTTGTCCGTATTGGAAGAAGAGAGGAACAGAGATGTCACTTGACCTGTTGGTCTCAGTTTCTGTTTTAATATATCTTGATTACCAAAAAAAAAAAAAAATTTGATTACATGCTTGCTCGCAAGTCGGAAAAGAATTGTTGTAATCTAGATACCTATTAAAGTTTATTATTTAACCATATTTTGAGAAAACTCCAGAAAGTCTAGAGCACTGCATGGGCCCCTTAGATAGTTCAAGTGAATGGCTCTCACAATTCACAACAACTCGACTCGATAGAATAATTACAAAATGACAAATTAACGGCAGAGCGTACAAGTGAATGTCAAATTTGAATTATTTATGTTCGTATAGTTTCCATATATCCACTTGTTTTACGTAATATTGGTACTCAAGTTTTACACATTTTACTACTTGTGATTTCCTTTTGTCAGTAGTTATAATTATTTCATCGGTACAGGGTCAAATTTTTGTGGCTAACAAAACAATGCTCCAACTTTAGCAACCCCAAGGCTATCATTGCTCTATGAACTATTCAGTAGTTTTAAGAATTGAAGGGAAGTTTCTTTCCACCTCCTCTTCCACGCGATAACATGAGAAATCAATGGAAAACAATGAAAGTAAAGACCAAACAACAAAGAGCTAGTCAATAGTTTAGAGCCTCTTCTCATGACCAAAAAAGCCAACCAAAACTGTTCATCTTTGTCTGAAGAAGAAAAGACCAGGCTTAGTCAACGTCTTATATGCCCAAGCACCGCTATATATCATAGCACAAATGAGCCTCACTTGCATTAATCTTTCTTTGCACCAAAAAAAACTTGCATTAATCTTTCTTCATTTGGCACACCATGGACTGCAACAAGGGTTTCTCCAGCGATTTCATGTTACTGAAACCGGAGGAGGTTGGCGTCGTTGACCTCATTCGCGTGCTGTTTTCGCATGACCTCGAGAAGAGGAAGTTCGTGGACTGCCCCGAAGGGACGTCGGAGGAAAGCTTCAAGCGGAGATGGCTTATATTTGTGTCCATCTTGGTGCAGAAGTGTTTGAGCTCTGTAGGGAGACCTATGGCCTGGTTCGGGTCCAAGGTTGAGCAGTGGCTGAACCTTGTCTCCAGTAATCAGAATGTTGGTTTGCTGTTCTCGAATTTCTTGCGAGGTTAGTTTGTTTCCTTTAATGTTCTTGGCCTCCTTCCTTTTCTTTCTGACTCCATGTTACTCACACGCTCGTTACTCTTGAAGTTCTTGAGAATCGGTATTGCACCTAGTTTGCCTTGTGCAATACCCGGTTTTCGTTCGAAAAAGAAAAAGGCACTTGAAGACTTTAATATATAGTGACACAAATATTAGGACTACTCGGTTTTCGTTTGAAAAGGAAAAATACAGTTGAAAATTTTAATATATAGTGACACAAATCTTAGGGCTCATGTTATTTTCATAAACTCCGTGCAATTTCATAAATCTTGAAATAATTTCCCTTTGTTGTAAAACGGGTATCACCTTACTAACCCCGCGAGCTCTGGAAATACCTTTTAAATCACGCACGAGATGATAATAGAATATAAAATTGTTGTTCCATAGTTAGAGCATAGATAATGTAATCAAAGTATGCTTTAACTACCCTTGCCAAAACCGACCACATGACTGCGCAAACTAGACATAAACAAATGTACACAGAGTTCAACTTGCTCAACTTGCTCAACTTGCTTCCAATGTCCATTTAAAGTATGAGAGATCTAGTAGCACCGTACATTAGTGAGCTGGTGATGGAACCAAGTCTTGGTCAATCAAAGGACAGCGGGAGTTGGGTCTGTTTACTCCGCGGAACACCTCCACCGTGAGTTTCACATTTTGGCCTTTTCAATTTTAGGACTGATAATAATTGGGCAGGTTCGGATGGGTTGAACCCGGTCGGGAATGAGCGGGTCGTCAATGGACCTGGGGTCAAGTCAAGCCCATTGACTTTTGACTTTTCTCAACTTTTTCACCGGTGCAATATATTTTTCATCGAATTAATAACACACAGATTTCGAAGCAAAAGGTATATATATGATGCATACATATTACCATTCGGATATACAAAAAGCCAAAAGTTACTGAAAAAGTTGGATGAATGGAAAGTAAACACTAGCTTTGGAGAGTTCACCATCTAAATATGGAAGTTTATGTTGTGGTCTGAATATGTTCTTGTCAAAACGAATTTGGTTACTTAGTAGTAACATTCGCTCAGCGTTGTGGTAAACATCATAAGCACAAACATAGATGATGGACTTGATTGAGACCTAGACAAAATACCTAATGTTACTTGTAAGTTACTGATTTGAATCTGTACTGAACCGCTGCCATTTTGGTGTACAGGGAAGGTGGTAATACCAGATAAATCATCGGCAACTTTCTTGTCATTTATCGGAAACTTGGACAAGCGCGTGGAGCTAGACGAAAGCATCAAGAATGGAGATTGCAGATACTTTGGGGCGCTGTCTGTGATGGCTGCCAAAGCTTCCTACGAGAATGAAGCCTATATTGAAAATGTCGTCAGTGCCCACTGGAAGGTATCAATATATAATGCATACAAAGGTTGATGAAATTACACTGTTTAGATTTGAGATTTTTCCCCATGCATTGAAGGAAATTATAAGCTAATCAATACCTCAGCCAACTCATTTCCTTAATGGGTGCTTTTAGAAATTTGTCAAAGAGGTCTATGTCTCGAAATCTAATGTATTTTCTTTATTTTCTTCCCGCAGATGGAAATGTTGGGGTTCTTTGATTTCTGGAACGGTAAGAAGATACCTTTTTCTGTTTTCATCTTCTGCCATCAACTTATCCTGACAATAAACCCTTATGGCCAATTCATGAACAAACTAACGGTCAATTATGTGTTGGCAGATTACCAAGAGAAGGCAACAACACAAGCATTCATGCTTCAAGATAAAAACGTCGACTCTGATACCATCGTAGTGGCATTTAGAGGTACAGAGCCCTTCGACGTGGATGCCTGGTGTTCCGACTTTGATATTTCTTGGTACGATCTCCCCAGAATGGGAAAGGTGCATGGTGGCTTCATGAAAGCACTAGGGTTACAAAAGAACCAAGGATGGCCTAAAGAACTCAAACAACCCAATAACCGGCCAAAAGTGGCTTACTATGCAATCAGGGACATGTTGAGATGCCATTTGCAAGCGAATGAGCGTGCAAAGTTCATAGTCACGGGTCACAGCTTGGGGGGTGCGCTTGCAATTTTGTTTCCGGCCATTCTATCGTTGCATGAGGAGACATGGATGCTGGAGAGGTTGGAGGGTGTATATACATTTGGGCAACCAAGAGTAGGAGATGACACCTTCTGCAAATTCATGGACAAGCAATTAAAAAGGCATAATATTCGATACCATAGGTTTGTTTATTGCAATGATATGGTGCCAAGGCTTCCTTATGATGATTCCACACTTATGTTTAAGCACTTTGGGACGTGCCTATACTATAACAGCTTCTACAAGGGAAAGGTAATTAGCATCTCTCTTCTCACTTTATTACAGTATAATATATATGGGTTTAGCAAGTAGGAGAGAGTCATTTAGCACGTCAAATGAACTGTTACTAAAGCCTGGTGAGGGACACATCAAGCCCTCAAAAATCTAACTCTCCTGTATAATCAACCTCTCTAAGGATTTGTTGTTCTTTGATGCAGATTGTAACGGAAGAACCAAACAGGAATTACTTCACGCCAATTTCAGTAATACCCAAGACCTTAAATGCAATTTGGGAGCTAATAAGAAGCTTTGTCATCCCATACACTGAAGGACCTGACTACAAAGAAGGTTTCGTTCTTCGAGTGCTGAGAGTAATGGGACTGGTCATGGCAGGAATACCGGCTCATTCGCTCCAAGACTACGTTAATGCAACTAGGCTAGGAGCCTCAGACATTTATCTCCAAGTTGATAACACAAAAGATGACTAGAAAACAAGGAGAATTCATCAAAAGCTAGGCCCATCGAACATTACTCACAATTTTGGTAGTTTGGTGGGTGTCAATGCCTAGGGTTCTCATAAAGTGGAAGATTCTTAGCTTGGAAATGTAATTAGTATACGCATGGCCTGTCTCCTAAATTTAATGCAAATATAAAAAGATCATATTTTCATCAAGACTCAAAGCAAATGTCATATTTTCATCTCCAAAAGAATGCAAAATTACATATAACTGTGAGAAGAGCTGCAGTGTATGCACAATTAAGATAAAACAGATGATGAAGTCATTTCCAATGTTCATACTTCTCAGCAAGCATATAGATCATGCAAAGTGCGCAAGTTTGGCAATGCGAGGGAAATCAAATGAGCTTCAATAAGAACACAAATCCACAATAGCAAGTGCTCAATAAACTATTTGTTTAGTCTATGATATGGAAAAAAAATGCAACTTACTTGCGAAAAGAGATGTTTGGGAAACTTATGGCTCGATAGGTGTAAGGGCTGACCAAATTTTTGATCGCATGCTTGCCCGAAAATTAAACAAGAACTGTTGCAACCTGGCTACCTATAAAACTCCGGTTTTAACCATATCTTGAGCAAACTGGAGATAGTCTCGCACGCTGCATAGGACCCTTAGCTAGTTCAAGTAAATGCCTGCCACGACTCAATCAACAACTCGACTCTATAGAATGATTGCAAAACGGCAAAATTCGCCAAGAGCGTACAAGTGAATGACAAATTTTAATTTCATATATTTGTGTGATTCGATCCACTTTGTTTTTACATAATGCAAATATTGGTAGTCGTATACACACATCTTACTACTTATGATTTCTTGCTGCCATGCACTTATAACTATTTTGTCGATGAAAAGTTTAATTTTTATCACTAACAAAACGATGTTCCAACTTAAGCAACCAAGGTTATCATTGCTCTATGAACTATTCAGTCGTTCTAATAATTAAAGCGAACTTTCTTCCATCTCCTCTTTCACGCAATAACCCAAGAAATCGATGGAAAACCATGAGAGAAAAGACCAAACAACAAAGAGCAAGTCAATACTCAATAGTTATAGATGCGTGTATGAGATTAGTCATGCAGGCACTATTTGACTTAATTGGAGCCTCTTCTCAATTTAACGCCTAACCTTATCTCTAAAATCATGACCAAAAAAGCCAACCAAAACTGTTGATCTTTGTCTGAAAAAGAAAAGACCAGGCTTAGTCAATGTCTTGTATGGCTAAGCACCACTATATATTATAGAACAGACGAGCCTGACATGCATTAATCTTTCTTCATTTGGCACACCATGGGCTGCAATTGCAACAAGGGTTTCTCCAACGATTTCATGTTGCTGAAACCGGAGGAGGTTAGCGTCGTTGATCTCATTTGCCTGCTGTTTTTGCATGACCTCGAGAAAAGGAAGTTTGTGGACTGCCCCGAAGGGACGTCGGAGGAAAGCTTCAAGCGGAGATGGCTTATATTTGTGTCCATCTTGGTGCAGAAGTGTTTGAGCTCTGTAGGGAGACCTATGGCCTGGTTCGGGTCCAAGGTTGAGCAGTGGCTGAACCTTGTCTCCAGTAATCAGAATGTTGGTTTGCTGTTCTGGAATTTCTTTCGAGGTTAGTTTGTTTCCTTTAATGTTCTTGGCCGCCACCTTTTTCTTTCTCCCCCCATGTTACTCACGCTCCTCACTCTTAAAGTTCTTGAGAATCGGTATTTATCTTAGTTTTACTTGTGAAATAGTTGGTGCTAGAATTATTAAAAAAAAATGTTGTTGAAAACTTTAGCCACTCGAATAGTAACGGTTGTTTTCGTAAACTTCGTACAATTTCTTTAAACCCTGAACTAATTGCCTTTTGCAGTAAAACGAGTTTCGCTAAATAATCATAACCTGATGCGCGTTCTAAAAATATTTTTTAAAACACGGTCGAGATGATAATAGAATATGAAGTTTTTGTCCCGAAAATGGAGTATAGATGGTGTAATCAAAGTATGATTCAACTACCCAAACTAAGGTCGACGATATGAGTACACAATCAAAACGAAAAAAAATCTAAGCTAAGGGTGTGCTTGAAACGCATTTCAGTTTTCAGTTTTTATTTTCAAAAAAATCTAAAGCAACTCGTCTTTGAGGTTTTTTTTTTTTTTTTACAAAATTGATTGGTTGTTTGATAGTAGTTTTGTATAATTGGTTTTTACTTTTGTTTTTCTTTCCAATTTTTTCTCTCTTCTCTTATGTTTCATTTTTCAATAATTAGAATTTATTCGGAGCTCCTATGTTCAACAACCAGAAGCACTCCCACCATGACCAACACATCTCCTCTACCACCATCCAGCTACTGCTATGGCATTAACACACTAGCTTGCGAATTAGGACTTCATGGGTTTTGATTAGATGAATGGGCTTCGTGGGTATTGTTCACTGGTGGTGGTGGTGGCGGTCAGTGGCAATGGTGGTTGGCAAGTTTGGTATTTAGGTGTGTTGAGTAGTGATGGTGGCAGATCGGTAGTCATGGTTATGGTTGTTAGCAGTGTTTGTAGTTATGTGTTCGGGGTGGTGGTGGTGAGGGCGGTGGCAGTCAATGATTATAATGTTTGATAACCTTGGTGGTTTGGTGTTCTTGGGTGATAGGTGTTGGTGATGAAGATTGAAGGGAAAAAGAGACATAAAATGCTTCAACAAAAGTTAAAATGTGGATCTCAAAACAAAACTAAAACCTCCAAAATAGATTTTTTAAAAACAGCCTCATTTTGAAACTAGTTTATAAAACTGAAGGGGGAAAAAAACTAAAACTGTATGCCAAATGCTGATAATTTTTGTAATTTTCAAAAGTGAACAAAAAACTAAAAATGAAAATTGTTTCAAATGCTAGCTAAGTTCAACTTCCTTCCAACATCCATTTATAGTAAAAGCAATTTAGTAGTAGGGTACGTTAATAGGTTAGCAAGTACGCCCTTGTCCCACATAAATTGATCATGTTTCTTTTTTAGACCGTCTCACATAAATTGATCAATTTTCAAATTAAGAAAAATTATGTAGATATTTTTTTTATATTTATCATTTTTACATTTTTATTTTATTTTATTTCACTCTCTGCATTTAACTTTCCGTCAACTCATTTTCTTTCTCTTGCCCCACTTTTTTACATTTTTTTATTCTAATTACCTCTTCACATTTCATGCTCTACAAGCTAATTTTATCTCTCCTAACTTATTTTCTTATCTCTCTCTTTAAAAGATAGAACGAAAAATATATAATGTATTACATAAATTTTTAATGTACGTGTCAAGTCAAATATAATCAATCGATTGATACAAGACAGAAGGAGCACTAAAGAAAAAGAGTCACCAGATACCGGCGATGGAACCAAGTCTTAGTCAATCAAGGACGCCCAATAATTCCACCACTTTAATGAGTGGAGATCACTTCAAAGGACGAGGCCAAGGACAGTGGAGTTGGGACTGTTTACTGAGAGGAACACCTCCATCATGATTCATGAGTTTCAAATTTTGCTTTTTCAGTTTAGGACTGATAATAATTGGGCAGGCTCGGATCGGTGATGGGTTGACCGGGTCAGGAATGAGCGGGTAGCATATGGACCCGGGCTCAGGTCAATGACACTCCACCTTTGATTTTGACTTTGACTTTTTTCAACTTTTCTACGGAGTACTAGTTTTCATCGAGTTAATAACACACTGCCTTTGGACGTACTGCATCTTTAATAACATTTTTAAGCAAAAGGTATATGTACATACTTCATATTGCTTTTTAACTACAGGAATGATACTAATTGGGCTAGTTCGGATGGGTTGAACTGGGTCAGGAATGAGCGGGTCGTAAATGGACCAGGGGCCAGTTCAACCCCATTGACTTCGGCTTTTTTCAACTTTTCTACTTTTCATCGAGTTAATAACACACAGTTTTTTAAGTACTAAATCTTTAACGGGATCTCGAATCAAAAGCTATATACACAATGCATACACATTATCGTTCGGATATACAGAAAGCCAAAAGTTACTCTCAAGTGTTGGATGAATGCGGAGTAAACACGTGCTTAGGAGAGTTCACCAACTAAATACGAAAAATTAGGCTGTGGTGCATTTCAAACAATACATTCTTATCAAAAAGAGTTTGGTTATGTAGTAGTAACATCTGCTCATTTGGTGATAAAACTGGAATGCAGGTGCGTCTGAAACAAAAAAGAACTCAACATAGAATTTCCTGTAGAAAAAGATCATAAACACAAACGTAGATGATGGACTTGGTTGAGACTCTAGACAACATACCTACCTAATGTTACTTGTAAGTCACTGATTGAATCTATGCTAATTCACTGCCATTGTGGTGCACAGGGAAGATGGTAATACCAGATAAATCATTAGCAACTTTCTTGTCACTTGTCGGAAACCTCGACAAGAGAGTGAAACTAGACGAAAGCATCAAGAATGGCGATGGCAGATACTTTCCGGCGCTCTCTGTCATGGCTGCCAAAGCTTCCTACGAGAACGAAGCCTATATTAAAAATGTTGTCAGTGAACACTGGGAGGTATCAACAATATAATGCATACAAGAGTTAGATGAAATAACATTGTTTAGATTTGAGATTTTCCCCCATGCATGGAGGGAAACCAACTCATTTCCTCAATGGTACTTTTAGAAATTAGTCAAAGAGATCTATGTCTCGAGATCTAACGTTTTTCTTTCTTTTGTACCGGCAGATGGATTTCTTGGGGTTCTTTGATTTCTGGAATCGTAAGAAGATAACTTTTTTTCTGTTTTCATCTTTGGCCATCAACTTGTCCTGACAATAAACCCTTACGGCCAATACATGAACAAAATAACGATTAATTCTGTGTTTGCAGATTATCAAGAGAAGGCGACAACACAAGCGTTCATGCTTCAAGATAAAAAAGTCGACCCTGATATCATCGTTGTGGCATTTAGAGGTACCGAGCCCTTTGATGTAGATGCTTGGTGTTCCGACTTTGACATCTCTTGGTATGGACTCCCCAGTATAGGGAAGGTGCATGGCGGCTTCATGAAAGCACTAGGGTTACAAAAGAACCAAGGATGGCCTAAAGAACTCGAACAAACCGACAACCTGCCAAAAGCGGCTTACTATGCAATCAGGGACATGTTGAGACGCCATTTGCAAGCGAACGAGCGTGCAAAGTTCATAGTCACGGGTCACAGCTTGGGGGGTGCACTAGCAGTTCTGTTTCCGGCCGTTCTATCGTTGCATGACGAGACATGGATGCTGGAGAGGTTGGAGGGTGTATATACATTTGGGCAACCAAGAGTAGGAGATGACACCTTCTGCAAATTCATGGACAAGCAGTTAAAAAGGCATAAGATTCGGTACCATAGGTTTGTTTATTGCAATGATATGGTGCCAAGGCTTCCTTATGATGATTCCACACTTATGTTTAAGCACTTTGGAACGTGCCTATACTATGACAGCTTCTACAAGGGAAAGGTAATTAGCACCTCTCTTCTCACTTTATTATAATATATATGGGTTTAGCAAGTAGAAGAGAGTCATTTAGCACGTCAAATGAACGGTTACTAAAACCTGGTGAGGGACACATCAAGCCCTCAAAAATCTAACTCTCCTGTATGATCAACCTTTCTAAGGATTTGTTGTTCTTTGATGCAGATTGTTACTGAAGAACCAAACAAGAATTACTTCTCCCCAATTTCAATAATACCCAAGACCTTAAACGCGATTTGGGAGCTAATAAGAAGCTTTGTCATCCCATACACTGAAGGACCTGACTACAAAGAATGTTTCGTTCTTCGAATGCTCAGACTAATGGGACTGGTCATGGCAGGAATACCGGCTCATTCGCTCCAAGATTACGTTAATGCAACCAGGCTAGGAGCTTCAGAGATGCATCTCCAAGTTGATAACACGAGACATGACTAGAAAACATTGAGAATTCATCAGAAGCTAGGCCCATTGAATATTATTCAAAATTTTGGAAGTTCGGTGGGTCTGCCTAGGGTTCTCATAAAGTGGAAGATTGTGGTAATGTAATTAATGTATGCATGGCTTGTCTCCTAAGTTTAATGCAATTGAAATGACTTCCTCCCCCACCACCCTCAGCCTACCAACACCCATAAAGACAAAAGAACAGAGGGAAAAAAATCATCAAGACTCAAAGCAAAATTCACATTTTCATCTCCAACAGAATGCAAAATCACATATAACCGTGAGAAGCGCTGCAGTATATGAACAATTAAGACAAAACAGATGATGAAGTCATTTCCAAATATTCATACTTCTCAGCAAGCAGTAGATCATGCAAAGTGCACAAGTTTGGCAATGCGAGGGAAGTGAAATGAGCTTCAGTAAGAACACAACTCCACAATAGCAAGTGCTCAGTAGACATTTTTTTTTTGGTCTAGTCTATGATGAGAAAAAGAAACGTAAACTCGCCAATTTGCCGAGGTACCAAAAAACTGGAATGAGACTGGAGCAATTGGCATGGAAGACTAGCACAGATTAGACGCAGCCCAGATAGGGTTTGAGCGGATCTTCTGGAGTTGACATGGATAAAGAGGCATGATAGAGCAATCTCACCGATGGTAAAAACCTGCTTATCATGAGTTCATTAACCCCATAGAGATCATTTTCGTCCCCGTTGAGGCTCAATTTGGAGATGTCATGACTATCAAAAAACAGGAAGGGATTCAATCCGAAGAATAGCACAGCTATCTCCAATAATTTCCATGCATTCCCAAGTTTCCCTAGTCGAGTTCAGCTTGTAAACGTCAAACCCAAACGTCTTTTATGGAAACAGCACATCCTCTCATATGTACCATCTTCTAGATACCACTCAACGATTAAAACCGCACCATGCAATTAGCCTCCCCTAGAGTAAACTTGTCTTTCAAAGACTTTGGCATGCAAAATCAATCTCCTACATCAACCCGCTTAGGGGAAGAAGGGGTTGTTAAGTCCCAAGCTTCAACTCCCCAATCGTCTATAGCAACAAAAAGATTGGTCCTTCGACGACTACACTATTTCCACATATGGCGCATCGCACTGGGATCAGGAACAGAGGACAGTTGTTTGAGGCAAAGGTTGGCCGTTTTGGAGGATTACACGTGACAAAGATCCAACCATCTAAATTGCATAGATTTACCAAGTTCAAAAGCACATCGACACCCTTTCATACTGTTTTATGCCATAATATATTATACAGATACTTAAAGCATGTGGATACCCCTTCATAGAGTTCAAAATATTGATTTCCTAATGAACAAAATCTCCCAAACCAGCTTGGGATTCAACATATGACAGTGATAACTATTGGTAGATATTTTGAAACACTGTAAAGACAACACATTCACTTTGAAACAAATTCAGTGCCATAGGAAAGCCTCCGGTGCCAACATACCAAAAAATTTTGAGCTTCATGGCTAGCCTTAAACATTATATTATGATCAGGTTGATAGAAGTGGCAACTTCATCTTAGGTATTACTACGGCTGCAGTGAGTGAATCATCAACTAATAAAAACAGATTTGTTATACTCAGTTTCTTTTTTTTCACTAAACCAACCCAAAGATTCATAATTGGTATTTCTCTTCACCATTTTCTACATTAAGCCAGTAAGTAGACTGGAAGTCAGTCGAGCACCTCAAGGCGCACTTCATTCTATAGTACAAGCATTCCTGGTAGCTCTGAGTTCAACGTGGAGCTATCTGGTCGCAAGTTTTGAACCTACTCTCTCTACAGTACAGCTATTAGGGATTGAGGTAATATCCTGTTGGCTATGGGCAGGCGTTCCAATGAACCAAGACAACTTTTGGGTTATATTTGAACCAAGTACGGGAAAGGTAATGGAACTTTATCACTCTGAATTTTAAATATATAGGTATAGAGAGAGAAAAGAAATTTGGTCTGTGGGTCACCATAGGCTCCAAGTCTAAGGCACGCCAGATCCTCCATCATTTTATCCTCATCTGTTCCTCAATTGACGTCACGAATTACAAATATCCCTCATTTCTTAATTATATCCCTCAGCTGCACTCTAGGAAGTTTGGACACGGGTGCGGATATGTCAATTTTAAAAATAATAGGATACGGGTGCAGTGGGGATACGGCATATGTGTGTGTGCGTGTGTGTGTGCGCGCGCAAAAGAAATATTTTTACCAAGTTTGTTAAGTAACTTAAGTTTAATGGGCTCTTTCATAAATTTTCAAATTGAATAGCAGAATACACTAGTGTGTATGCGTATAACTGTATTTTTTTAAAGTACTAAAGCTAATTCTAATAATCAGTTAATATATTTGAACTATACAGCAAATTTAGTCCAGCTGTCAAAAGGATTGATAACATCATTTCTTAGGTTCTCGCTGCCGAGTCACAGGCCAGGTAAGGTCACGGTGACTTCTTCTTCTTCTTCCCCCTTCTTCTTCTCCTCTCTTTCTCACCGGTCACCTCTCTGTCGAAAAACCCTAATACTCGATGGGTCGTCGCCGAAGTCATTGTCGTCGTCTTCGGAGTCGCCGGTCGTTGTCGGAGTCTCTGGTGGTCGCCAGGGTGGTCACGCTCGTGGCTCTTCGCGCCGCTGCTCTCTCTCTCTCTCTCTCCTCTCAGATCTGAGATCTCAGATCCCATATGTACCGGATCCGCACCCGGTATTTAGGAAAATAAATAAATAATAGCATATACGCACCCGACATGCACCCACGCCGCACCTGATGCCGGTGCTTCACTCTGATTGGCGCACCCATGCTTCATAGGCTGCACTCATCTAACTCTCTCTTTCCATAAACAACGGAGTGAGTTCCCGATGTTCGTAACACACACGCAAATGTCTAAGCATCCTTCTCTCTTCATCGATGATCCGAAGGAGAAGGTAGACTGAGACACGAGTAGAACCCAACTCTGATGGTCATCCTTCCTTCTTAACAATTTCAATTAACTAAAGACATCCAAGATTATGGCAGTGGTGTGGTGGATTCAGTAGTGGAATGGTGGGTTTGGCAGTGGTTACAGACCAGGAAATACCAAACTTATTCTCCAAGCAATATCTGTCAACTGCATTACTTTGCTCAAGATCAAATTAGTCACGAAAACGTACAAATTGAACCAATTAGTCACCAAACCTACCAAACAAAATACAATTACTACTGATAATCACGAACATAGTTCCGCAAACTAGACATAAAACCATAAGTTAATGATTAAAGGGGGAATAAGACAAAGTTTAAAGTATCAAAGAAATATACATACACGATGGGAAACATACCTGCTAGAGAAAGGTTGGCCCTTTGAGAGATCTAAAGCCTTCTGCTTAAACATCATGATCCCGTGTTCAATGAGGCCGACTCATGTTGAAAGCAACATAAAGAACAATATTTGTCTGTTTGTGGGTGTGCTTTGATTACGTACATGTATATCATGATTGTCTCACCATTATATCAGGAACAACTCTGCACTATCTATGCTAAGCGCTCATGGATCCAAATATCTGAAAACTTGCAGTAGTGTTATTATCTAGTCACCAACATAGTGGCAAATAGATGTACATAGATATCCTCAGTCTTCTGTTCGCGTTATGTCCAGTTATCTCCATTCTCCAGCTACATCGACATGCTTTTCTGGTTAGTAAAAATATGCTGTATCTTCTGATGCTTCTGTTGATGATGGAATTACATGCAAAACACAAGCGACCACACACCAGCATCAACTTATTTTCCTTTAATATGACAGGATAGATAATTGTATAACTCATACAGAAGATATGTAAGACAAACTTTTGTAAGAGCTCATAACATCTTATCAAACCCTGAGTATTTTAGGTACTCTTTTGCAATATCCTTTATCAGTGCCCAGTGCCATACACGTTGCTGAAGCAGTTCAAACATTGATCAGTAAGCTATGAAGGAAAAGAGTTCTTAAGAAATTTAGCTCGCTTCAAACACTGCCCTGAAGATCTCAATTGCAATTTGCGTTTAGTTTCACCTAAAGGTTTGCAAAATTGACATGCCACCACTAAGATGTTTAAAATCAAAATCCTTAAAATCCTGACTGGCATTAAATTTCGACTAACTAAAGCTTTTGCTGTTCTTCCTGCTTCAGAGAATGACGCTAGAAGTTGAGTTCTCTATCCACCTCGATCTAGCATGTCTACCAAAGTCATCTTTCTCGGGAACCTGGGAGGCAACCTCATATACATGGCATCTTCAATCTGAATCGGGAGATGCGTGGCTACAATGACTATGCCACCCTTCTTTCGGTGCTCTGCAATGATGTACTCCAGTAACTTTACCCCATCATCATCCAATGCCACCGAAGGCTCATCAAGCAGCCAAATTGGTCTATCAATAGCCAGCAACCTTGCAAGCTGTAGCCTTTTCCTTTGGCCCATGGACAGCAATCTTGATTTCTCGTTTGCCAATCTTCCAAGGCCCATAAGCTCCAAAGCAGGCAGAGACTTTCCTTGTTTTCCTTCAAGAACTTCAAACCACTGAACATTGTCGAGGACTGTGAACTTGTCTTTGACGGCATCTTTGAGCGAAAGCCAGTTGAGCTGAAGCTTGTACTGGTGAAAAACTCCGGATTCTGTTATGTCATGACCATTCCAGAGGATCTCACCAGCTGACGGTCGAGAAAACCCAGCTAACATGCGCAAGAAAGTACTTTTGCCTGACCCATTGGTGCCGATAAGCACCAGAGCACCACCATCGTGAACGGAGACATTCACATGGCGCAGGATTTGTTGGGCATTTCTCATGCAAGAAACATTATTAAGCAGAAGCCGAGGGAGTGGGGGTCCACGGAAAAGCATTTGAAGATGAATAATTGAACAATATAGTTAGAGCTAAGGACTTTCAGAAGAGTTTCATCTGAGGTATCTCACAAGTACCATAATCAGTTGTTCTTCATAAAAGAGCGAGGAGGCCGAAGTAGCTATCCAACCACAAAATTACCTGTCATACAGTTTAGACCATCATGTAACAGTAACACAGAATCTCAATCAATGTAATCACGGGGGAGATACTCATACAAAAATTCATGTTTCTCTCAAGACCCGACTTAATTAGCTTCGAACGACAAAACAAAATCATCTGGGAAAATATAAATTCTCCTATGATTATAGCTCAACAAAAGGGTTATACAAAATGGTCCAGGTTTACCACAATAATCGCCAGCTGAGGGGACTAAGTTCTGATACAGCCATAAAACATAAACGTCTTAAAAATACGGTCTTCTGACATTGAAGCTGCTAGACTCTACTGTCAGATATCAGTCATATAGGTCACAGAAGCGTTAATTGAAAATGATTAAAGTAAGACTGGACATTCATGCATTTTTACAAACATGTGGTGTGCAATCCAGTTCCAGGTGTACATTCTCCAGTAAGTTTGAATGAATCGTTAGAGGAAACAAAATTTGATGCCACCCTTGTCTCAAACTGAACGCGGAACTGGAAAGTAAAAAATCAGCACCAAAATTGCAGCACAAGAAAACATCGCAATTAAGCAAGAAGACGGGGCTTTAGAAGGAGCAGAATGTAACCTTTCCGACTTCAGTGGCGGCCGGCCTGTGCAAATCTGTGTCTGTCTCGCTTGCCTGAAGACCATCGAAACCAAGTTTTGATTAAATTCATTCTTCGTTTTTTTTTTTTTGTTGTTATTGAATTTTGAACGTCAAATTTAACTTAAAACATTCGTTAAAATAAAAAAATAGTATAGCTAAACAAGTAGAATTAGAGAGAAAAAAATGAGGAACGCCAAAAATACATCTCCAGGTTGAAATTTTGATGCCTTAAAAGCATGAAGTGACGAACTTAGCCCTCAAGTTGAAAAACAAACAAAGGGAGTATTTTAAAGACAGAGCATAAGTTCAAGGATGTAAAGGGGAATAATAAAAATTTAGGGAACAAAAAAAAAAAGAAGGAAAACGGTCATAATTTAGGGGACTAAAATGAAATTTTCTGTGTTCAGTATTAACATTAACACCCTAAATCCAACATGAATCAAAAGCATGATTATTAAACCCTGATTTACCACCTTGACAAGTGATTGAAAGCTAGGTTTCTACTCTCTCCACATCATGAATGCTCTCCTCTCCTTTGATCCTTTGATGGGATGCAAACGTGAATGCTCTCCCTACGAGTGTCTAGCCCAGTGTTATTAAAGGCGCAGGCACACCTAAGGCGCAAAAGGTCCCTGGAGCCTAGGCGCTAGGCGCGCGCCTTTTCGAAGCGAGGCGCAATATTAAAAATAAATAATAATAGTGCATTAAAATAATAAAATTACGTCAAAAAGATCAGAAAATGACAATTAACAATCTTCCAAACACAAGAAAAAGTTTCATATTTCATAACATCATAATTTAACAAGCTTTTAGCATGAGAAAAGTCATAAATCCACTGAAGGAATTTCAGTTGCAATTCCTTCATCCCAGGCGCCCAGGACTATGGCACCCATCACAAATTACACAATGTGCTTTCATTATCTTTTGTCCACTGCAAACGTGCGCTAACTTCGGAAAATAAATTTGGGTTAAACACTCTCTCTGTGTGGTAATCAGCAGAAAAAAGAGAGCTCCATTTGTGTAGTCAAGCGCCCTAACTTCCATGTTATTAGTTTTTGTATAGTCCTTAAGCAAATGGAGACAGCTGATTTTGTTAAAGGGTTCATCCCTTATACTAACAATTTCGTTACCATAGCATAATTACAGGGATAGAGCAAAGCAGTCATTGAGGCAATATGTCAAACATGTAACGTGCAAAACCACATTGGACCAAAAATGGAGATGAACAAGTCACATGCTAACCAGCTGAGTTCAGCACCAGAAAACTAGTATTACTCAAGTCTCAAATTCCATTCAGCAACAAGAAAAAGGGAAAACTGTTGGTGACGGCAAATGCTAACCAGTTACAACTTACAAGTAAATAGCGGCGGTGTCGGCTGAACTCTGGAGCAGGGGCCGGAGCAATAAACAGTCAGTAGCGACAGGGAAAGGCGATGCGATGATCGGAGCAAGGTTGTCAGCGACGGCGACGGGAAAGGCAAGCAAGCGGCGACGGTTCCGTGCGTGAAAATTGAGACTGTGAGAGTGACTGATGGAAAAGACTGATTTTACTATGTTAGTGTCTTTGAAAAAAAATGTTAAAAATCTGAAAGCATATCCAAGGGCCCACGTAAAAACACGATGGCATATCCAACGGCTAGAGCTCGTGCGCCTAGCTATGCGCCTTGCGCCTGGGCACGCCAGGCGCGCGCCTTCTTGAACGCGCTGCGCCTACGCCTAGGCGAGGCGCAAGTAGTGAGCCTTAGCGCGCCTTGCGCCTAGGCACGTTTTTTATAACATTGGTCTAGCCTTACTTTTCTATAGGCTCTCTAGCATTTTTTGCTATATATAGATAGATTTCAAACTTATCACAAGTTCCACAAATATTAGCTATGTAACTTTTTCTTTCATCTTTATCTTGCACTAAGGCTAAAGTGTCGCCATGATGTACCATAATTCAAAGAAGTGTAACGATCACTAGCAGTTTAATGAAACTACGTGTCTGTCTTGTTGAATTCCAATTTTAGATTAGTAGTAAACAAAATGTATTATCAAGTCGGACCACCGTTAGGGATACTTCTATGCTTCTTTTTGTTTTTGTTCTTACTCATTTAGATGTGAGATTAGGGGAGCAAGGCATTGAAAATTGTAGAATCTAAAAATGCAAAAAGGTTGGTGCAAACCCCAGCCATAATAAACAAGCAAGGTGTCTAACACAATTCCCACAACACCCAATAATTCAAGCTAAAGTACACATAACGGCAGGTTGTCTACAGTCTCTGCTCTTTTCTTTTCTCCTCTCTCTCTGCTCTGTGCCTCCAATGGCTTCCCTCCCCTCAATCTCTCTCCTCATCCTCCTCCTCCTCCTCCTCTCCACCACCCACCTCTCCCTCTCCGCCGCCACCACCACATCAGACATCCACGACATCCTCCCAACCTACGGCCTGCCGAAAGGCCTCCTTCCAGACGCCGTCACCTCCTACTCCCTCTCCCCAGACGGCGCCTTTACCGTGCACCTCTCCCGCCCCTGCTACGTCCACTTCGACCAGCTCGTCTACTACGACAAGACCATCAGCGGCAAGTTGACATACGGCTCGGTGTCAGACGTGTCGGGTATCCAGGCGAAGAAGCTCTTCTTGTGGGTCACTGTCGACGGGATGGATCTCGACTCGGGTTCGGGGATGATCGAGTTCCATGTTGGTGCCTTGTCGCAGAAGTTACCCGCTAAGCAGTTTGAGACCGTGCCTCGTTGTCAGGCCAAGGGGTGCCAAGAATCTCTCGTAGAGTCAATATAAGGTGATTTCTTTTGATTTTTTGCTTACATTTTCAATTGCTTTTGTGCTTAAGTTGCTTTTTACAGTCTTCTATGTAATCGTAATAGTACTTATGTGAATTGCTACTTTTCATACCAAAATTTGAGTACCCGTTTGTCTTTTGAACTCTTTGTGGATGTTTATGTAGTCAATTCTGCAATAACTCTCAGGATTGTCTGTACTTGTTTTTAGGAATTAGATTTGCGCATATATTTTCAATTTTCTTTTCATGTTAAAATTGTTTTGGGATCACTCCATTTTTGTTGTCCCATTATGTGATTGTGATGGTGCTAATATGAAATGCTGCTACCCTCATAGCAAAATTTGGGTACCCGTTTGGATTGTTTGTGCGTGTTACATAGTCAATTCTGCAAAAACAAAAGAAAAAACTCTTAGCATAGGAATTAGATTTCAACTGACAGTTATGTTATATGGAAAGTACAATTGATATACAGGAATCGAGAATTAAGAAATAACTGGCAGTGTGTCCTAGAATCAAGATGAGGTAGTATCTTTCGATTTTGTGTATATTATTCAATTATGGAACCTCAGAGCAAGAGGTGCCGAGAATCTCTCCTAAAATCCGTAAGAGGTGGTTTACTTAGATTTTGTCCTTGTATATTTTTCCGATTTTTTCTGTGTGTTGAATTCCAATTTCAGTATCCTTTTTGTGTTGAAATTCTATCTTGGCTGAGACGTATGTGAATAGCTACGTTCGTTCCAATATCTGAGCACCCTTTTGACTTTTGAACTGTTTGTGGGTGTTTATACTTGTGTTTAGGAAGTAGATTTCAAGTGAAGGTAGCCCGCCCATATGAGAATGTTAGAATTGATAGTGTCAAATAGAAATGAAAAAAAAAAACTGGCAGTGGGATATGGTTTTGTATGAAATATAGGCGTATCAGTCGTCCAAAAGAACCTTCTTTAGTTTAGAGTAGCATACGGAGTACAATGTGCTTTACAAAGCAGACTCATAGTTTATATGGGTTAGTTTGGTACTGTCCAATATGAGGTGATTAATTTTGATTTTATCTTGTTAAAAAAGCTAACGATTTTTGCTCATGTATTGTTGTGTGCGGTGCATGGGGCCTGTGATGCCAATATGAGTTAATTCAGTTTTCTTTGTGTGGAAATGGTTTGGGTTGTGGGATTTTGTGGGTTATACTTTTATTGTTATTCTTTCTTGCTAAAATGCCTAGAATTCTTGGTTATGTATTATATTTTTAGGTGATTGTCTGGTGACTATGGTGATTACTGGCTGTCCTAAATTTTGAGTAACCTTTGGCTACTGAAGTTATATCATTACTCTATGATAGTTCTCCAGATTAACTTGATTTTTGGCATTTGTGGATTGAATATTATGCACGCAGCCTTTACGAAATCAATAGCCATGCTTATTGCTTATGTATGATGTTTTATGAAGTGATTCTAGGGTCGGAAGTCTTTGGACAAACTGGGGTACTATTTGGAGGATTATTATTGTTTTTCTTTTACCATGTTCAAGTATAATAATTGGTTTAAAATGGAAAGTATGAGGAGGACATATGACCTAAAGCAGTGTCTGGTGGACTGCCAGTACATTTTGTTGTTTATCTCTGGTGAGCAGTGTAAACTATTAAACCGTAGGTTCAGCTGACAAGGACTGATAAAGGAGAAGCTAATGAGTGCACAAATTTTGAATATGAACTTTTGGGTGGAAAATTAAGGCTTTCTTGTCACTTGTGGCCGTAGGGTATACGTTAGATTAACTTTATGCTTAACCTATAACTTCATATGTGTGGGGTGCAAAAGAAACTTTTGTCAATCCTTCATTCTAGATAAGCTTCAAATGAAAGAAGATGGGGGCAAGGGATTCTGCATTTGCCAAATAGATTTTGACGCGGGAGAATCCTAGGCCCTATTAGTTCAAACCTTAGATGCATCTTGCTCAATGACTAAATGGGTGGGTTAGACAATCACACACATCATGGTTAGTGATCTAGCAGCTGCAAAACATCTTCCTTTGGAAGCTACGAAGGATCCATTCTTGCAATATTGATGGGTAGCATTCTATTTGCGTTTTATGATTATGTTACAGTCGTAATCAGTTGTATAAGCTAACTATAGCCAGTATGAAGTTTGATGTGAACATGAGGTTTAGGAGTCCTTACAGACATAGTTACCGCAATTCCTTGTTAGTCTTCTGATATAGAGCTGACTGCCGAAACAATATATATTCAAGTTTCAACCATTTGGGATAGTCTCAAGTAAATTTGAAGTTACTTATTTGCGTGGACTTCCATCTGATTTCCTTCACGTGCTGAAAGTTTTTGAGATTTGTGTGGACTTCCATCTGATTTCCTTCACATGCTGAAAGTTCTTGAGCTTTATACAAAGGTATAGGCTCTTTTCACTCCCTAATATGCTAATTTGCTTCGTGTTTGTCGCTAGAAATTAGCACCTGTCACTTAAGTACTTTTTTAGGGACAAGAAGGTGGTGGAAAAAATGCATCATCATCCCATTTCGAGGACTAACAAAAAATTCCCATGCCGCTCTCCTCTGGCTTCTTCTTTTTTGACGTCTGCCAAACAGAGAGGACAGCTTTGAGTTCGTTGCTCAATTTCGGGACCTCTATTCCAGACGGACTTAATTAGGAGCAATGGCAACCCTTTGGATTTCATGATTCTGTTACAGTCGTAGTTGCGTAAACTAGCTATATCCAGATTTTTGTACCATGAGGTTTAGGATTCCATACAGATATAGTTACTGCAATTCCTTGTTAGTTTTCTGATGTGAGCTGACTGCTGAAACAGAATATATCTAAGCTTCAAGCACTTGGGCTAGTTTCCAGTAAATTGAAATTTACTCTATTTATGTGGACTTCCATATGATTTCCGCTGCATGTCTGACTCTTCCCACTTTGCTCCTGATTAGTGATGGACTAACTTTGTGATAATTCATCAATAGCAGAGCAAGCTCGTTCCTATCTTTAACTTTGTGGGAGTGAGAGGGCTGCCGAAAGAGTGTAGTGGGAGGTTTTATTACAGCATGTAATTTGACTGCGGTTACTCAAATTTGCATGATGTCCCGTTTGAGAGTTTCTCCTTCATGGACTATTGCTTCTACATCTTTCATCTTTGGCTCCACTTGATCCATACATTTTTTTGTTAGCAAGTGGCTGCATCAGATGCATATTTTAGCATAACGAACAGCACTGGTTGCATCAGATGTAACCCCATGCCTCCCAATATAGCCCCACTCATTTGACTTATGTCTATACTTGGTAACTTCTGAGAGTGTCCTTCCTGCCAGTGTCTGGAAATTGGCTCAACCCAGATATACAATTCGTGGAAATTAAAGCGATTAGCCCCTTTAAAATCTTGAAGTTCATATGAAATAGTCAAGTAACGTCTTATTTTGTGGTGACCACTTACTCCATTACTTTGTTATACAAATTTTTGCTCTCATATATCAAGCTGTTGTGACATTGCAAAAGATGCAATATAGCAATACAATACCGATGTAGGGGTTTTCCTATCTTGCTAACTGTAATGTTAATTGACACCTTCCAGAAATCTTGGCTTCAGACTAACCCCCTATTCTTTTGTTAGCTCGATTCCTAAAATCAACAGCTTTCAGTTTTACAAAATTCGCCTATCAAGTATCCTAACTCTAAGATAACTGCAGAATTCCTCTTTGGTTTTCTTCTACTCTGTCCGTGTGGGCAATCAAATAAATCTCAGTTATCATATAGTTCCTTTTTTTGCTCAAATATTTATTGAATATCTTATCCCTTCCATGAAGATAGTTTTTTGACTTCTTTATTTTTGTAAGTTCTTCAAATGAATATAGAAGAAACTAGCATCATTATTTCATTCATTAATATACAGGTGAAGGCTGATGAGAATTTAGGTGTGTCGTGCATGATGTGTGGAATTTTGCATTTGCAGTTGTCTTACACAGCTGTTCTCCGTTGGGTTTGTCAGCAATACTCTTCATTAATTTACAATGGCAGTGTGCCAAAACTGGTTATCTGAATCTTGGTATCATTCTTTTTGTCATAGACAATAGTCACTTATCAGTTTGTGGTCAGCTACCTTAGGGATGCCTACATGATGTTTTGTTTGCGAAACCTTCAAGAATATTAGCAAAGTAAAATGTTAGTCAAGGCCATAGAAAAGGCTGGAGTTCTTACTTCTGCAATAACATGTCGTTAAAACAAAATTGCACACGCGTACCAAATTTTTTGCTGTTCTCTCTAATTGTGGAACTGATGCTTAATGAGTGAATGATAATGTTGGCGACTGACACCAACTTTGATCCTGGTGCAGGTACAACCTAAACTAGTTATCCCGTGATGCTCGCTGTGAATAGATGATTGGGAGTGGAAGCGTATTGTCGTCGTCATTGTTACTCCTAATAATTGAATTTGTTCCACTGTGCAGTACATAACTCAAAGAATCTCATACACATTTTCATCATCAAGTCTAACAGGATTGCTATAGAAAGATATATTGCATACATCTACATGTATAGTTCATGTGTCGTTATTTACATCAGTGTCTGCACTCTCAATTGCTTGTTTGGATCATTACCCTTCAAGTTCTTCCCTTTTCTGTTGCAAGTGAATGGTGAAACTTAGGTATAGGTCAATGTAGGCTTTCTAGTCTTTGGCATGTACATGCAACTTTTGTGTCCACGGCGCAGAACTAGTTGACATTCATCATCTTCAACTTCAACTTTTGTTTCATAAGGTGCATCTCTGTCTTACCTGCACTGGGGTTAGTCCTGGTCCAACTTCAACACGCTAATAAGTTACCATTGTAAGACACATTTTGTATGTCAACAAGGGTTGACTTTATAGTTGTTGCCGCTTTTGAAAAAGTGAAATAAATTCAACGGAATGCAGAAACAATAGGCAAGCACAAATTTGTCGAAGGCACAAAACAATGGAACAATCTATTCCAGTGGATAGTTGTCATTGTTGCCTACCTCAATTTTTGCTCATAAAAGTCGTACTTTGACAATAGTTTGTACCCCCGTTGGTTATCCTTTTGTTCCCTGTGCATCTCGTCTTTTTCCGGTTGCTGCCATGTTCATGCGTGTAGAAAATCGAGTATAACATACAACCATAATTGCCTTAATAACATCAAGGTCCAGTATGCATGGGAAAAGGTTTCAGCTGGTGTCAAGATTTCAACGCCTGGTTGATGTCATGAGTAGCTCAAGAAATCAATGGCAATTCAATTCTGCCGCCGCATTCAAGAGCTTTGAAGTGGCTGTTTCACTGCCCTTTTAAGAACCTTGGAATGGTACAGTACCACTTCCCATGGAGCATGAGTTTCAAGCATCATCTCATCCAAGCAGTATTTTCTCATTCCAACTTTCCATCTGTCTCTGGTTATTTTCCATTGCAAGCAATTTCGTCTGATCGTCTGGCATACATTCATGCCTCTCGACTGGCCTATCGAGGCATCGACCGACTGAAACATTCGTCGGTGTTGCTTCCCTTTGTGAGTTCCATACTACTCTCTCCACTTGTGCTTTGCTCTTTCAAAAGCTTTGCTGATAATCGAGGGTGGTTCTCAATAGTTTTGTAATAGGTGATCTCCAAAAATGGCTGACTGAAGCTTTCTAATTTTTGATGTCCTTCAGCAAAATCAGCAATTTTTACTCCAATCTGCGTATAACTGTACTTCTTGATCCCACTGAGAAGTCTAAGCATTGATGTACCTTTTTCTGTACATATTCTTGTTGCAGTTTGCTGCAAGTAACAATATCGTGAACCAGCAGTCATTTTAGTCTATTCATCCGAGTAGAAAAAAAGATGGGCTATACTCTTCGGTGGAATGTGTGGCGTCTTGGGAAGTAATACTATTGGCAAACGTGAACACAAAGTTGCGTCGGAGTGGAAAGTAGTAGCTGAAACTTTGTGTCAATCAAGTTGTTAAATTTTATGCAAAATATCTTGCATAGCTATCATGTGTTTCGCCTATCATTGACAAGAAAGTGTTTCTTGTATATTGTGCAGCTTTTTGGGTGATATTGACTCTATTGAAAGAGGCTTGAACACCTTTCTTACCATGTAATGTTTAGAAACGAAGGGCTTCTCTGTGTGTGTGTGTGTGTGTGAACATAAATTTGAATGAACACCTTTCTTACAAAAGAAAGTGTGAACATAAATTTGAATGAACTCCTTTCTTACAAAAGAAAGTGCCACTTAAAGGGTCTTCGAGAAGGGACATTTTTGTATATGTTTAGCCAAGATTTTTGTTACAATACTGGTACGTTCTTCTCAAAGAATGATTATTAATTGTCGCTAAACATTACAAGTGATATTTTTTATGCATGTTTTGGGACAGTTTTAGTCATTTTTTAACGTCGTTAAGTAAATGATATCAAACATATTTATTGATCGTCATTCGTCGCTCTATCTAAAATTAAAGGCTCTTCTTACATCAACCCAGGGTGTAGCCAAAATATTTCCATTATGTTTGTTGTCAGCTAAGCTTTCAACACCTTGTTATCAATCAGAGACCAAAATGTAATCCAAAGGGATGGTGGAGTGGTACCTTGAGGAATAAGTTCGAGGTATCGAGTTCAATACCCATACTAATGGGTTATAAAAATTACAATTCCGAGGATTCTAAAAAAGAGAGAGATAGAGAGATCAAAATGCCATGAGTTGTTGCTATTGTTAAGATTTACCATAATAATTTATAATCGGTATATACGTGTATTTAACGATACTTTTCTATTATATGATAGCTAAGGATCCTGTCTATTTTATTAGATCATCAGTTCATCAATGTCAAGCTTTCAACACCCTGTCATTAATAAGAGATCAGAATGTCATGAGTAGCTCAAGAAATCAATGGCAATTCAATTCTGCCACCACATTCAAGAGCTTTGAAGTGGGTGGCTGGCACCACATTTAAGAACTTCGAAATGGTACAATACCAGTTCCCATGGAGCCTAGGTTTCATGCATCATCTCCTCCGAGCAATATTTCTCATTCCAACTTTCCATCCGTCTCTGGTTGTTTTTCACTGCAAGCAATTTCCCCTCAGTCTCTGGCATACATTCATGCCCCTCGACTGGCCTATCGAGGGATCGACGGACGCAAACATTCATCGGTGTTGCATCCCTTTACGAGTTCCATTGATGTACGTACCTTTCGCTCCAGTTTTAGATATCTTAGAGAGAATTCTAAGCATTTATGTACCCTTTTTGTATACATATTTTCTTTGCAATTTGTTCGGAGTGACAATATCAGTAGGTGCGGATGAGGGTTCGAGTTCATATGAATCAGCAGTCATCTCAGTCTATTCATCGAAAGAAATGCTGCAGGTTACAGTGTTCAGTGGAATAGGGGGGTCTTGGGAAGTAACTATGTCGGGGAAAGCGAACGGGAGGTGCAGAGCAGAAGAAGGTTGATGCTGAAAATTAGTTCCATCAATCAAGTTGTTAGATTTTATATAAATTACCTTGTATTGTGTAGCCACCATGAAACTGTTTCTAATGTATTGTGCAGTTTTTTTGGAGTTGTGCAGGTTTTTTGCTTAATGTAAGGTGTAGTAGAGGAGACTTGATATTTAATTGGAAGTCAAAAACACTCCTCTAAAACAAGATTTAAATTTAAATAACCTACAACCTTGCCAAAGAGTGACCATTCATTTTTGCTAAATTGTTCGTGACAATTTTCGGACGAACAAACTTTGGTTCATATCCGGACTGTAGGAATCTTCCTCCAACCTCATGTATAGTGACAATTTATAGTCGTTAAATGTTGTTAGGACTTTTCTTCTAACACTTTTAACAACAATTATTAGTAGCATTTTTTTACCGTCACTAAATAAAAGTCATTAGAAACATTTAGAGACGATTGATTTCCGTTATATAAGTACTATGAGGAAAATTCCTTCAACCGAGATAGCAGCCAAAATTTTTCGCTTTCAGACGCCTTTTACTACAATTCTTAATAGCACATTTTTAAAGTCACTAACTAAAAGATATCAAGCATATTTACTGACCATCATTTGTCGCTATATCCAGAATTGCAGGCTCTTTGTACAATATCCTGAATACAACCAAAGCATTTCCTTATGCTTGTACTCGGCTCGACTTTGTGTCTTAGTTTATTGGTTTCAACTTGCACGTGCGAGTCAACATACTTCGCCTAAGCAAATTCCCAAAGGAAAGCAAGCCAAAACTGGTTCCAAAAGTTGGCAATAAAATAAGGAAGCCTGCTTTATTAGACCGTCCTTTTGGCCTTAATTAACTCGGGAATTCCTTTCACTCGCATCAACCAAAAGCGTAGACCACCATCCTTTCTAACTTCTTTGCTCTTTCCTTTGCTTTTCAACACGCCCAAAGCACGCTTCAAAGTCTTGTTAAATGTTTCTATAGATTGTACGTTTAATTAAGATCAAACCAAGGCAACTCCCTGCCCCCATGCATCTATAAATACAGACCCACTGTTCTATACCCATCATCAACACACACACACACGCATCTCTCTCGTTCTCTCGCTCTCTCTTGCTCGCACAATGGACAGCCATACGAAGGTTTCTTCCAGTGGTAGCTACAGAGAGGTTGACATGAAGAGTGAGGGCAACACGAAAAGGACGACGGCAAGGCGCTTTGCTGTGGAGGATGAGAGAGTTGACATAAACAAGCAGGCCGATAGTTTCATCAAGAAGTTCCGTAACCAGCTGCAGATTCAGCGCGAGGAGTCGTTCAAACGTTTCCACGAAATGATAGGCAGAGGGACCTGAACAATGTATCTGCATGATCCAACCAAACTGTAATAACAGTTAAAAGCTTCTGGTTTACTTGTCATTATCTCATTTGATTAAGCGCTCTCGGAGGTTTCCTGCATTTGTTTCAATTGTATACTTCAGATATCAAAAACATCATAGACCAATGGCTACTGTGGATCGTTGGTACTTCTACTTGAATCACTAATAATACTAGGACAATCGATAATGAGAGTAAAACTTGACCATGATAGTCCGTCAATATGATTTCCAATGGCTTTGAAAGTCAGTCTACATCTCCGTAACAGGAAGTTCCAATGACAATGCACATGAGAATGTGGCTATTTACAAGTAAAATAGATATATTTTTTTATTTTTTTTAAATTAATCTAAAATAGGTAATTTTGTCTGCTTGTTTACAAGCGGCCGCTCCCAAGCCCGGATAAAAGGAGGAGGGCCTACGAACATATTTATCTTAAAGTTAATATTTCCGCAACATAAAACATGAATAACAATAATATTTTATTGAGGCCCAGGTCTAACCGAAGCCCGACCCTAATTTTAGGGGGTAGGACTTGGACTTGGACTAGGCCTTGATATCGTTCAGTGGGCCCGACCCAGGCTCGGCCCGGTTCCACACCACCTAAAGCCCGGCCCCGCCTGTTTTCTCCTCTAGCCCGATTGGCCGAGGCTGGGGCAGCCCAAGTCTGGCCCATTGACATCTCTACCTTCGAGACTGGACAGTTTTGTATGTGTTTAGCAAAGATTATTGGGGCGAAACTAGTGGGAAGAATAACCTACAACCTTCTCAAAGAGTGATTGTTAATTGTTGCTAAACATTGCTAGTGGTATTTTTTAGAAATTTTTTTATGACAATTCTTATTTTTGCGTTTTTTTAGCATCACCAACTAAAAGGTTTCAAACATATTTAGTAACCATCATTCGTCGCTATATCCCATTTTTACTATATTTTCGTTCATCGATGTCAAGCTTTCAACACCCTGTTATTAATGCGAGATCAGAATGTCATGAGTAGCTAAGAAATTAAATCAATGGCAATTCAATTCTGACACCAAATTTAGGAGCTTTGAAGTGGCTGGCTGGCACCACATTTATTTAAGAAGTTTGAAATGGTGCAGTACCAGTTCCGATGGAGCCTAGGTTTCATGCATCATCTCCTCCAAGCAACATTTCTCATTCAAACTTTCCATCCGTCTCTGGTTATTTTCCACTGCAAGCAGTTTCCCCTCAATGTCTTATAGAGAAGTCTAAGCATTGATGTACCCTTTCACGCTAGCTTTGGATATCTTATAGAGAAGTCTAAGCATTAACGTACTCTTTTTCTGTACAAATTCTCTTTGCAGTTTGTTCGAAGTGACGATATTATGAACCGCTAGTTATCCCAATCTATTTATCGAAGTAAAAGAATGCAGGTTATCTCTTCAGTGAAATATGGGGGGTCTTGGGAAGTAATTTTGTTGGGGAACGCAAAGGCGGAGTAGAGCAGGAGAAGGCTCATGCTGAAAAGTTCTTCAATCAAGTTTTCAAATTTTATATAAATTACTAGTAACTAAAAGATATTAGGCATAATTTAACGCCCATCATCAGTTGCTACATCCACAGTTGCAGGCTCTTCTTACAGTGCAGATTGCAGCCAAAATATTTTCTTACGTTAGTAGTCCGCTTGACTTTCTGACTTAATTAATGGTTTCAATTTGCACGTGTTGAGTCTTGCCTGGCCTATCGAGGCATTGCAATCAATTTCCTCTCAATCTCTGGCATACATTCATGCCTCTCGACTAGTCTATCCAGGCATCGACCGATGCAAACATTCATCGCGTTACTTCCCTTGATGAGTTCCATTTTTCTCTCCCAACTTATGCTTTGCTCTCTCAAAAGCTTTTGCTGATGGTCAGGGGTGGTTCTTAATAGTTTGGTAGAAGCTGATCTCCAAAAAATGGCTGACTAGAGCTGTCTGCTTTTGACGTCCTTTAGCAAAATCAGCAATTTTATTCTATCTCCAATCTGCATTGATGTACCCTTTTTCAGTACATATTCTCTTCGTAGTTTGCTCGGAGTGGCAATTTCATGAACCAGCAGTCACCTCAGTCTATTCATCGTAACTGGAAAAAAAAAAAGGTAGGCTATAACATTCGATTGAATATTGGGCGTCTTGTAAAGTAATTATGTTGGCAAACGCGAACACAGAGTTGTGACGGGTTGTAGCTGAAACTCTGTGTCAATCAAGTAGTCAAATTTTATGTAGATCACCTAATATTATGTAGCTATCATGTTTTTCGCTTATCATCGACAATAAAATATTTCGTGATGTATTGTGCATTTTTTTGGTTGATGTAGGCTGTAGTAAAAGACGCTTGATATTTTACTGAAATAAAAAACATCCTTAACTCAAATAAAACGTTTAGAAAGAATAGTTTACGGAAAAAAAACAAAACTGAGTTTGCCATTTAACATCATTTGTAGTTTTACACGTAAACAAAAAGAGATGGGCGCAATGCCAACAACCACAATGGTTCTTTGCAACCATTCGGTGACCATATAATGTATAGAAATGAAGGGCTTTTTTTGTGTGTGAGCGCACGCGCGAAATTTGATTGAACGCGTTTCTTACAAAAGAAAGTGTCACTTAAAGGACCTTTGAGACTCGTCACTTTTGTATTAATCCGACATCAAAATGCCATGAGTAACTCAAAAATACTTTGTCCCTGTTGTAAAAACTTATAGTAACAATTTATTATCTCTGCCATGTATCCCGCGACATTTCTTCTATTGCATCATAGGTAAAGATCCTGTCTATTTATTGTATTATCATTCATTGATTTCAAGCTTTCAACACCCTGTTATCAACAAGAGATCAGAATGTCATGAGTAGCTCAACAAATTTGATGGAACGCGTTTCTTAAAAAAGAAAATGTCACTTAAAGGGCCTTTAAGACTGGTCGGTCATTTTTGTATTAATCCCACATCGAAATGCCATGAGTAGCTCAAAAATACTCTGTCCCTATTGTTAAAACTATTAGTAACAATTTATTATCTCTACTATGTATCCAACAACATTTTTTCTATTGCATCACAGGTAAAGATCCTGTCTATTTTATTCTAGAACAAATTTTGGCTCATATCCGGATCGTAGGAATTTTCCTCAAACCTCATACATAGCGGCAATTAAAAGTCGTTTAAATGTTTCTAGTGACTTTAACATTATCAGCAAAAATTATTAGCATCATTTTTTTAACGTCACTAAATAAAAGTCACTAAAAATATTTAGAGACGATTAATTATCACTATATAGGGGGTAGAGAGAAAGATTCTTTCAATCGGGGTAGTAGCCAAAAAAAATTATTTATTCTATTATCGTTCATTGATGTTAAAAATCGCTTGAAGGGACAAAAAATCACCGAACAAGTCTACGCACCTTTCGCGCTAGTTTTAGATATCTTAGAGAGGAGTCGAAGCAATGATGCACTCATTCTCTGTACATATTCTGATTGCAGTTCGCTCGGAGTGACAGTGTCATGAAACAGCCGTCATAAAAAAAGATGTCAATTCTACTCTTCAGTGGAATATGGGGGGTCTCGGGAAGTGATTTTGTTACGGAACGCGAATGCTTGCTAGAATCTGAATGTTGGAAGGTTCTGTTGATCAAGTTGTTAGTTATTACATAAATTGCTCAGTATTGTGTAGCTAGCTACCATGTGTTTCGCTTGTCATGGACAAGAAAAAAATTTCCTACGTATTGTAGAGTTTTCTAGTTAACGATGTAGTAAAAGAGGCATGATGTCTAAATGAAAGTAAAAAAAAAATCACTTATTAGTCTTCGCGATTGGACATTTTTGTACATGTTTAGCAAAGATTTCTGCTGCAACAGCGGTGATGAGAGTAACGTACAATCTTCTTATATGGTGACCATTAATTGTCGTTAAAAATTGTTAGTGGTATTTTTCATGTATCATCAGTAACAATTCTTAGTAGCGCTTTTTTTATGAATTGCAAACTAAAAAGTATTAAACATATTTTGCGACCATCGTTCGTCTCTATACAGGCTCTTCTTACGATCCAGATTGCAGCCAAAATATTTCCTTATGTTCACACTCGGCTTGACTTTTTGTCTTAGTTTATTGGTTTCAACTTGCACGTGCGAGTCAACCTACTTTGCCTGAGCAAATCCCAAAGGAAAGTAAGCCAAAACCGATTCCAGAAGTTGGCAATAAAATAAGGAAGCATGCTTTATTAGCCCTTCCTTTTGGCCTTAATTAATTCAAGAATTCCTTTCACTCGCATCGACCAAAAGCACAGAAACCACCATCCTTTCTAACTTCTTGGCCCTTTCCTTTGCTTTTCAACACGCTTAAAGCATTCTTCAAAGAGTCTTGTTGAATGTTTCTATAGATTATACGTTTTAAGATCAAACCAAGGCAACCCTCTGCCTCAATGCATCTATAAGTACTACAAGACCCACTGTTCTATAGCCATCATCAAAGCACACAGACACGTCTCTCTCGTTCTCTCGCTCTATCTTGCTCGCAAAATGGACAGCCATTCGAAGGTTTCTTCCAATGGTAGCTACAGAAAGGTTGACGTGAAGAGTGAGGGCGACACGAAAAGGACGACGGTGAGGCGCTTTGCTGTGGAGGATGAGAGAGTTGACATAAACAAGCAGGCTGATAATTTCATCAAGAAGTTCCGGAACCAGCTGCAGATTCAGCGCGAGGAGTCATTCAAACGTTTCCACGAAATGATAGGCCGGGGGACCTGACTAACGTATCTGCACGATCCAACCAAACTGTAATAACAGTTAAAAGCTTGTGATTTAATTGTCATTATCTGATTTGATTAAGCGTTATTGGAGGTCCCTGTGCGGTGGTTTCCTGCAGTTTTTTCAGTTGCATACTTCAGATATCAATAACATCATTGTCCGATGGCTACTGTGGATCGTTGCTACTTTCACTATAATCACTACTAATACTAGGACGAACAAAAATGACAGCAAAACTTGACCGTGATAGTCCGCGAACATGATTTCTAATGGCTTTGAAAGTCAGTCTACATCACCATAGAAGATAGGAAGTTCTGACAACCCATGTATATTCACGATGCATCTTTAACAATATTATCCTACCGCGATCCCAATAAAAGCATCGATGCCCGTCCCATATCCACATGACAAAGATATACGAGTCCGAAGCTATCTTTCTGCCACCATCAATGTTTTAAAAAAGGGCTTAACTGCCTGGGCGTCGAAAATGGCATAGCTTTCCAATCTGAACTTTGTACAAGAGCTGTCAATTTATGGAGATTCTGCTGCAAAGTCTCGTTTCTTCTTTGGTTACTCGATAAGGCAGATACTCAGTTTGCTGATCTCAACAACTTAAGCCATGCCTTAATACTAAAACTGTGCCCCGAGGGCTGCCCACCCTGCAGCAGGTCACAGTCGATCAATCTCCAAAGCAAGTATCTAAACAGAAAAGGAGAATATTTCACTGTATGGTTTCAAAGGGCAAAACCCCAAATGATTTGAATGATTTCCTTTCTGCAATCCAATGAAACTTCCCTGACAGACTGAATAAGGAGAATCAACTCCTTCGACATTTTATTTCTCATGCTTGGAGCACCTGGCAGTGCACGATATGACTCTTTGGTCCACTTCGGCCCGCTATACTAGACCATATGTTCGTAAAAATATTCCGGAAATGAAATTTCCCAGCAATGTTCTCCCAAAGGAGAGGATTACTCTCCACGCGTTTATCAGGACTCGAGACATCAACCAGGCTTATGCTCATGTTGTTGCGGATGATGCAAAGCTTCCCATTAAGAGGAACAAGAGCTGCAGCCTCCAGAGCACGAGAGCTCCCCAAGTGGAGCTTGCTATCTATAAACCTATTCCATGAATGGGTGGCTTCATCGTACACCCTAATCTTGCAACCATCACGGCAATCTAAAGCGAAGAGCTTTCCATTCATAGAGATGCTAGGGTTTCGCCAACCAGCTACCATCCCATCACTGATCGCTATCGGGGTCCAAGTGTTACTTTCTGGGACATATGCTTCACTCAGGACCTCCCGACGGGACCCAAGTCCTTTTAAGAACCACTTTCCGTTGTAAACTACACCAATAAATGGCACCATAGCCGTGCTCATATCTGAAATAAAGCTCCAACGGTTTCTGTTGGGGTCATAAACTTCAGCCGAGCGAAGTGTCCTTTGGATTCCATCACATTCTCCACCAGCCACATAAAGACAGTTATTTATGACACAAGAGCCAAAGAAATGCCGCTTCCGGAGCATGTCTGGTGCTCTACGCCACTTATTTGTCCGAGCACTATAAAAAATGACCCGTCGCATAGAGCCCTTAAGAGGATCTTTTCCACCGAATAAGTACAGGTGACAACCACTTAGAACAGCACAGCCAAATCCAAGGGCGTCATTGTACTCCAAGGGAACGGGTGGAAGTGGCTGCCACAGCTGGTAGGTAGGGTCAAAAGCATGCCATGAGATTCGTCCATCACGGTCTCTCTTGATGACATAAACCCATTCTTCTGCCATTCCAAGACTTTTCCTAAGAGAGTAAAAGAAGTTCCCATCTAGAAGTCTGAACCATCTCTTGCAAACTAGACGGAGCTTAATATGTTCAACACGAGGAACTCGGATCAGACAAGCAATGGCAAGATCATCAGGAAGGCCGGGCAGGAGAGGTGGCTGAACTCTAGTCCTCTCCCTACGGGAGTTTTTGGTCTTGTGTGCGTGAGGAACGATGTCAGGCTGGATGCAGAGTTTTGATCCAGGGACGAATTTCCTTGCCCCAGCAACTGTTTTTAATCCGGAATCCACTTTGCAATAGCATGACACAGAATCAACCTGCAGAATTTTGGATATGATAGCATGACTATATGCACCAGGAAAAAAAAAAGTGATGGGAGGAGAAACAGTCATGAAAAGATAAGCCCGCAGTTGCAATTAAAAACCTTAGACATAAAAACGTAATAAACAATAATCAAAACTTGCAGCATGGACTTTGACAAGCTCTACATGCCTAGCCAGAAACCAGGTTGGCAAACTTAAGTTGATATACTAATTGCTTTTGGGAGAGTGGGATAGAGGCCCTAAAATAAATAACTCAAGGGCAATATGTAAACAATCACTCTGTAGATTATTCATTGTTCTACTTCCAAACTGATTTATGTCAAAAGTGGTCGAAGGCCACATGTTTCCTTTAGAAGTGGAAAGTCTCTTGCTCAAACCTTGGGCTAACATATTTCAATTATATTTTGCATCACACATACACCATGCTGTGCTATGTGCAATCCGGTACGACAGATGCATAAGTACCACGCCAAAAGGTGCTTACCAGAGGAGAAAAGCGCAACTCAAATGGGATACAAATTGTCTTCGCTAGAACAACAGATTTCCTTCAAATCATTCTGTTAACAAAATTTCAAAACCTGGAGAACGAAATGTCACCACAATGCAGTGACCTTGAGCACTAAGCTTTCATCCCACTTGAAGGAGATGCCGCACCAAATGTTCCCATCCACTCCATATGGCACATATGTAAGCTATTCAATTCTTATGGTTCACATTTTCTATTGGGCATGCGACATGAAGCGACAAGTCAGCCTCACTCAAGGTCCTACATGTCCCTTAAGGAAATTCTTCTCTACAAGCACCAAGAAGAGAGATCAGGGACAACCCCAGCGGCAGCCACATTCTCCTTAGGTACCAAATAAAACTCAACCTAAACAAAATTATTCCTCCAGCTTGGGAGCTTATCATAGAAAGCTTGCACAACGAAGGGGAAGAAATGTATTAAGGACTATTATTGGGAAACAATGTTTATCGAATTATCGTAATACAGGAAACTTTATTTGGGATTCACAAAGTCTAGAATCTATTGCTATGTTCGGTGATTTCAGGTTTACTCACATTTGATTATCAAAACATTGGAAATTTTAATCTTTAGGCATAACTCTAGTAGAACTAGCGTAACTCCCCATTTCTTGCTGATTTCGTATATGATTAAGGTTTTGAATCTCACGGGTTTGCCGGGCGTCATAGGCCCACACTAGAAAATATATAAGATAGACAAGATCAATCTTCTTGGTTCTGAATGACAAAGAGTGTCAAATTCTTTAGGCAAGAGTTAATTTATGATTGTCTAATTTTAGATCGGTACATTCGTGGTCACTAAGCAGCTTATAACCGGCAATAATTGCAAAGCTTGCCATCTTAATGCTTGCTCGTGCCGAATTTGGTTACCATCGTCCATTGATGGATCATATTATCGTACTAAAAGTTGCAGCAAATACTTTAGTAGAAATTGGGTGCCAACTGCCAAGTGCTAACAAATTTCAGTTTCCAAGTGCAAAAACAAGGCTCCAAGGTAAAACCAAAATGCAGCAGAAATCCTGCCCGTGGCAACGAGGAGTCCAAGATACAACTAACTACAGAAGAAAATTTTACACAAACTGAAGCAATGCATGCACACCAACGTGAATCCTCTATGAAATTAACCCTCTCCTGACGTATTTTAAACATCCTCAATTTTCAGTTTCCAATAAAGATCTTATCATACAGAGTGCATCAAGATAGGAAATCAAGACAGGTTTACCCTAAATATGATGTAGAAGCACTTTGTACTAATATGCTTAGGGGACAAAAAAGGTTTATCCCCGTATAACAAGAAAAACTGAATTTATTACCGTCTGAATTGCCAGAAAGTCTGCATAAATATCACAACTTAAAACTGACGACGCAAAAATCCTGGTGATTCAGCCATCAGTGAAAATTTCATTTAGTGATCAAGCACTTGCCACAAAACACCCAACTTCCCTCAAAATACACAGATATGAGAATGCAGGTTCAACAATAATTTATTTGAATATTCACAAAATCTTGTGAAACAAAAGACCGAACGAGAAATTAATTTGCAAGCAAGAAGAACCACAAAACATGCTCATCAGGTGACAAGAACGTCTCCAAGATTGTGTGTGTTCTCAAGAATTTTATCTATCTAGGTATGAAAATGTCCCTAAAATTAGTCTGCACAAAACACGAACCATAAAACATGCCTATCAAATGCCAAGAATTCTTATAAGATATCCATTTCTCAAGAATTTCATCTGGGTATCAAAATTGTTTGAAATTAATTTGCAGGAAACAAGAACCAAAAACATGCTCAACAGATGCAAAAAGAAAAAAATTCCATGATTGCATTTTTCCAGAATTTACTCTGGGTATCCCTGAAAGTATTTCAAGAAACAAGAAAAACAAACATGCTCATCCGATGCCAAATATTTTTCAAGAATGTACATTTATTAGAAATTATGATCTGGGTATCAAGAAAAACCTGAAATAATTGGTAAAAACCAAGAACCATTAAAGATGGCAAGAATTCCTCCAAGATTGTACATTTCTCAAGAATTTCATATGGGTATGAGGGTATCACTACAAACGCAAGAACTGGATAAATTTTAAAGAAATAAGGTCAGAGATTATGTGGGCTCACCAGGGGAGGTTGAACTCGGAAACCCCTGAGCCCATTTGGAGACCGTTCAACTGTCTGGTCCATCTCACAATCAGAACTTCATATACAAATCTTCAACCAAATCAAGGTTAAATACCCCTAAAAGGTTCAGATCAAGAGATCCTGCAATCTGATCCAGGAATCAAGAAAATGGACTGAAAAAGGTAATGAAATTTTGAAGAAAGAGTCTAAACCCAAAGAAGAGCTTTTCGGGTGCCTCTTTATCTCTGCATATGCAAACAGAGAAACATAAAAAAAGAGCAAAACAGTGCTTGGGAGTTAGAGAACTACAGCAACTTCAAAACGTGAAGGGCATTTCTCTCTCTCTCTCTCTCTCTCTCTCTAAAAATATGAGCTATTAAGCTCTCTCTTTCAGAAGACTAAGTCTAAGCTGATTACAGCTGGGGTGTTCACCAACTTCTGATTTTTTTCTGTGTTAAATCTTGAATATTAATACATTGTTACTGTAGCCTGTGAAATTTAACTTCAACTTGGCAGACGACAAAGGGGCTTATTAAAAGCCTTTTCTCAATGCTAGCTGCTAGCATTAATTAATGGGTCAAACCACAGACACACGGAGTGAGAGAGAGAGAGAGAGAGAAGGGAAGTATGTACAGAAGGGTATTCTAGCTAACTGGTCATTATCTATGGCTTTATTGCTCTCATTTTGTCTAACCAAAAAGATTTTGACAGAAGCTCCTCTGCCGTATTGATACGAGAAAATGAGAAATAGAGAAGAGTACTATTCAATTATCTTTTGCCATCTGCAGTGTTTGATTTTCTTTCACTTTTGGATTGTTTTAGCTTTAACAAACATGCATGGACAACTCCACTGAAATCATGTCATTTCAACAAATATAACCTAAGGGTGAGACTAAAAATTTGGAGAGCAACATTATTTTAGCAAGAGTTGGCCAGTAAAATTGTCTTCATAAGTGATTACTATAGCATGTTCCTAAGTAATAAGTATGTTGTACCAAATGATGTACTCAAATTCGTTAGTTCTGAAGTGAAAAGTCATCAACAAATCATTCTTTGTGACGGCTAATGAAAACTCGTGAAAAGTAATATGATAAAACGTGTATAGATTTTATTTATGTACCTGGGCAAATTTTAATTAGTTCAACCAAGATTAGGCGCCCCATTTATCATGGTAAGTGTAGTATTTTTTGTTATTCTGTTTAAAGCCTGTCAAAACCTCAACTTACGTGCCACCGGTGCGGAGGGAAGGGGGTGGCACAGTGGGCACGTGCGCACGTCGACCCTTTGGCATGTAGTAATTTCTGTACTATGAGTGATATATTCATGATTTTGCTATTTTGATGTCCCTCCAAAAGTTAATAGATTTAAAAACTTTTTTGAAACCATTATTCCTTTTTAATATACACAAAATTATTACTACCACGTAACAATCAAGAAAGCCTAACACTTCATTTATTTTCAGTTTTGTTACTAATACGTCTATTCTTTTTAGGGATAATTTATTGATTTATAATATCCAAAGTAGAGTGCAAATATAAAAAATAAAATGTGACTTTTATTTTTCAAAGCAACATTGTAAGTTCCATCTTTATTAATTTTGAACCAAACACGTTAAGTTACGTATAAAATCTTGATAGCCACATTATATAAGATTTCTATTAAATCTTGGTGCCCATCTTATATAAGATTTCTAGCTCCGTCACTCTCGATGAAAATAATAACAATCGTTCCTCCTTGACCTAAATACACAAAGTAATTGTACGGGATACTATGTATGAGTGCTCGACTAAAAGTCGTGGGATTCCAATATAGCTAATGATGTTAGCTTAAATTGATGTTCTCTTTTTTTTCCGAATTTGTATTGAAAAGACTCCATTTAAACAATGTACAACGAAAATACAAGGCCACTTGTGAAAATTCCAATTACCAACATAGCTTTGAAGGAAAGTAAGTAAAAAAAATATATCACCACACTATCTGGAGGTCCCAAACTGAGTGATGACGGGGCGGAGAAGATGCACCTGCACATCAAATATAACGAGCCGCTTCCATGGCAATTTATATCGTTGCTGCAGATGATGATGAATAGAACTTCACTGTGCAGCTCGAAGGGATTTTTTTCACCGTCCCGTAGTTCCAATTTACATATGACGGGTGAAAATATTCCCTTCGGGCGTTCATCACTAGATACGCCTAGCTGGGATATCGAAAATAAAACGAGGGATACAATAGCGTCACTAGATACATGGGCAGGGAACTCCAAATTTCTTCAAAACCTGGAATCCCTGGTCCCCAAGAAAATAGAACATGGGAAGAGTTAAAAGGGTAAAAACTTTTAGAAAGTTAAGAGGAGAATAGAGTTGCAAACTGAACCAAAAGTTGACTGAAAACTGGGTCAAAGCTGCAGTATGGCTCTTTGCAAAAGGAAGGGGAATGCATATAAAATAAGTCTGAACTGCCTGCAGCAATCTGTAGAACAGTGACACCCTTGACTTCGAGCTGGGATTTATTGCAACCATCGATCTACAAACTAACTAACAATACATGAGAGAGGCTACTTAATAGTTAATACTTCCATCTCTATCTCAAGTCAGAATCACTCTTGCAGACCCTTCACTTTGTAAACGCTGATTAAAAATTGTAATCATCTCATGAATTTGGTTTAAGTTGGATGATCAACTTGCCATGGCTTTTTCCCTTGAATTTCATAAGCTCGGATCTCACATAGACGATTGCTAACAAATTACAAAAAAGTGGCGTCGTGGGGAAAATGTCGACGTCTCGGACAAAGTAGTTCTTACAGGATTGACGATGTACATGAAAGTATGTACTTGCCCATTTGGATTATGCGAATGTGTCAACGCAGTGCAAGAACTGCAATCCTACCGTTAGCATGTCATTTATCGTAGCTGGTGTTGCTTTCTTGCAACAATATGTCATTAAAGTCGTTCAGTCTTGCGTGAGGACGAGCATTACTATAAACAAATGATAAGACCAAACAATCCACTTTCTCCTGCTCTTAACTAACGCAAAAGAATAGGCCACATCCACTATCCTTTAACATTTCTTGCAGCAGTTCACTGTTTTCATGAATGGCTAAAGACTTGAAGCAGAACAGAAAATGTGAAAGCATGCCACCATCACTAAAAATGTTAACAAAATAGTGCCAATATAAAGAGATGCAATCCACCTAATGAACAAGGCACAGGATTGCTTCACAATTGTTTCAAGATGCCGCGAGAACTATACAACAGCCATAAAGGTGTAGAGTCCTATCACCGAAAGGAACACCCCTCCCACACATTTCAACCCCTCAGCAAAATTTTTTGATCAAAAATGAAATTCTACCAAGTTAGTATATGTTCCCACCAGCGAAGATTACGGTCATCCTAGCGATATCAATACCAAATCGAAAAATTAAAAACTTAAAAAGAGTACAGAATGGATGTCTAGGGACGACAAAATGGACTTCAAACACTAGAAAGGATAAAAATCAAAATAAATGCTCTATAAATGTGCAAGTTTGCTACTGTAAATGACGCGGTCGCAAGAAACCAAGCTGGGTAAGATGTAAGAAGTCAGTCCCATGCACTTGTCACGCCAGGGCTGTATGATCCACCGTACCCACTAGCACCATACCCACCACCGGCACCATACCCACTAGTAGCCCCATACCCACCGCTCATGTTGCCCCCGCCATAATGATCAGCACCGCCCCTACTAAAAGACGAGTCCCTTCGGAAATCACGTCCACCAAACCGACCTCCCCCACGACGATTCTTACCTCCACCATATGAAGCTTTAGCAGCAAAGCGGGAGAGCCAGGCAGGTACTTCTTGATTTGCTTCTTGCATTAACTCAGATAATGACCTTGCCAATGAGGAATTGTTCTCATTGAAGAATGCAGTAGCCAACCCACTTTTCCCGGCTCGACCTGTTCGTCCTATCCGGTGGACATAATCATCAATATCATTTGGAAGGTCAAAATTGACAACATGTGCCACGTGAGGGATATCAAGACCACGCGCAGCTACGTCTGTTGCAACCAATATCGGTGTATTACCACTTTTAAATGATCTCAGGGCGTATTCTCGTTCCTATAAACATCAAATTGACAGCAATGTTTATATCTGAATTCTGGGAGCATCAAGAAAAAAAAAACTAGATATTCTAGAAGTATAAGCCCAAAATTACTGTAGGTGTCTGTGTGTGTGCCTAGGAGAAAGAAAAAAAAAGGCAACGTTACAGCAAATTGGTAGCATAAATTTCAGCAAATTACAGCAACGAAGAGCACCTTATTATGCTGAACGTGGACAGAACAAGGCATAAAGAAATGAAGTGAACAGAAATACAAAACCGTGTGGTGCAGTGTGTAGGATGTTCAGTAAGCCATTGGGAATGATCCAGTGCATTTTGGACTAACAGAGAGAATTGCATTTCAGAAGTAAGAGCTTAGCCAAAGCTCTTAAGACACCAAGATCTTCATATAGTGGAAGAAAGATCATCCTGGGATACTAAAAATCCAAGTGGCTGCATGTCGATAACCAACCAAAACAAGGAAGAATACATATAAGCTAGCCAGCCAACAACAATATTGAACCCAGTCAGCTTTTACCTTGCTCTAAGTTTGGTTGTCCCCCGCGTACTCTTAACTAAGTATAATTTGAGCACAGCAATATCTTTGTAATATCAGCGTTAAAAAGTGCAGAATGACAAGCAGCCATCTATAAATACTAACTAGAACAAAACTGGCATACAGGTAAGAAAAGCTAGAAGACAAACATCAGCCAAACATGCAAGAAGGGGACAGACTATTAGACCTCAATATAATACTTGACCCAGCAATTGCAAATTTAATACCACTCCACACCAAGACTAAGCAAATGTACCTGCTGTGTTCTATCACCGTGAATAGTTGTAGCAGGAAAACCATTACTGCACAACCAATATTCCAGAGAATCGGCTCCTTTCTTTGTCTCCACAAAAACCAGAGTAAGAGCTTGCTGCCAAAAAAAAAAGAGCACATTTCAATATTGAGTTCAACAATCTCCAAAATAAGGCAGCAAGCACCTTCATCGTGAGAATATCACAAGAAAAAAATAATCCAGGATGTTACTCAAAAAGATTCCACTGTAGAACTACACTTCGGCGCTATTCTCCTTCTCTTATAGTTGAACCTCATGTTCAGCAAGTTATACGTCATAATCACCAAAACAATTCTAATACATGACCAATTACATATTAATAAGGGCCATCCAAAAGCCAATCCCACTATTTAGTCCTGCTTCTTATCCAGTATCAAAGCCTCGAAGGAATCAACAAATAAGGACCAGGGCCAAGAAAATCCTGATAAATACTGATAAGGTTACTGACATTCAGCAGAGCTCTCAGCTTATCGCACACGCATACAGCTATCTTTGGAAATTACAGTCAGTTCATTGTTTTTGTTGTTGTCTTACACCAAGCCGTCTTCCATCAAGAAACCGCTTGTAATTAGAAGGAAAGTGTATGCACTGTTGTTTCATGTAACATACCAAAGCTGCCCTTATAACTCATATACTGTTGTTTCATGTTACATACCAAAGTTGTCCTTATAACTCATATACTGTTGTTTCATCTAACATACCAAAGCTGCCCTTGTAACTCATATAGGAAAATAATCATCAAAAGAAATTTAAGACGAGACTTGATCTGGATCTCCTCTTCTTCGTCTTTAATTTGACTTCCTCCCTTTACGGAACCCTCAACACCTATCCCAAAACTCTCATCCCGCCGCTGCCAAAGCTATACCTCCACCAAAACCATAATTTGTTCCTTACACTACGACTCTCCATCAAACAAATTTGCCGACATTGGCCCCGGAGACCCGCTGCCACCACAACCCTCGAATCCTTGTGATTTTTGCTGCTAAAAACGCCAGATCTGTGGTGTTCTTGGTTACACCCGAAATGATCTACGGTGGGTCTTGGTAGAATATGGATATTATCATTGATTTAGTTGGTTTCTCATATTTTTTCAAGTGGCTACTTGAAGTAATATGAATTCATTTAAGGGCACATGGACGTACATCTCCCGGGAAGGCATCCCACGCATGAAGAAATTAAGGGTCTAAAGGTGCTGGCGGCGACGCTACAGGTGGCATAATGGGTATATGGTAGTTGGTGGGGGCGGAACAGTGGTAGTGGCTGCGTGCTTGTGGTGGCAGAGGTGAAATGGAGAAGAGGATTCGCCTATAGGTTGAAACTTGCTTTTAACAAAGTCTGAAGCAGCTTGGCTAGAAGAGGACAAAAAACAGAAATTGGGTGTTAGATATGCCACTTTAGGATCTTGGTTGTTGGCAGGTCTCAGACTTCAAATTTTACATCAGGAACTGAGTTTTGAAAAGGTTTATGCTAGCAAAGAGGGATCTGGTTGATGGTGCATGATCTTGGAGGTGGTGGGCGACGGAAGGCCAATCTTCAATGGAGGTTAACTGTGTGTGAGATTTAGACGGCGGAGGTTCACTGGTAGGTGATGATGGAGATCGCGGTGGTCTTGATTAAGAAGGTGGTGTAAAGAGTCCGAGAATTTGGCAAGGAAAAGAGGGAGGTTGGAGCTGAAGGGAAGGAGGGGGGAGGGTATTAACCAAAGATAACTGATTACTTCTAATATAGAGGGTGTTATCGTCCAGTAAAATCTGTTCACTCTGTTAGCTGAAAAAGTCTGACATGGTTCATGTGTAATTTGCAACAGAGCTATATAAGTGTGTAATGATTTCAAACCTCACTAGTGCAGAGTGTAATTAACCCCATGCTCGTAACTCTCGGAAAAGTGTTATTAATGTATGGATAAGTCCCTGTCAATGTTTGAAAAGCGAGTTAGTAACTAACTGGGAGGAGGACGGAGAGGAGGATAAGGAGGGAATTGAGAAGGTTAGAGCGATAAATTAGCTATGATAACAAATGAGGGTAAAACGGTAGAAGTGGGTTGCAGGACGGGAGTGGGACAACTCCCCTGATCTGATGAGAGTCAAACTATAGTCAGGGAATGCTCACAACTTGAATGACTGTAAAGAGGATGAAATGAAAGTGAAAGCTGGGCTGACCAAGTGGAAGCCAGTTGTTAAATGTTTCCAAGATACCCGTACATATATTCCCTACTGATTGCAGCTTTAGTATTTTCTTATAATAGCTTAAGAAAAAAAATTCAGTTAACTATTCAAAAAACTGGTGGCAACACATTACACATTAATCAACTTATGAAATGTAAAACAGCAAACTTTAAGCCAACGAATTGTTATGCGAGTTTGGGTCCAAATTCATCAAGCACCATAGCAGTTTAAAGAGTAGGGACGTCAGATTAATTTAGTAAATGCACCCGGCAGAAGACAGAGGCCTTGATCATTAAGCTATTTGAAATTTAATTGTTGGAAGGGCCTACGGAGCTCTTTTTTATGTAGGCTTTAGGTAGCTTGTACTCAATAGATCTATGGCACAAAAGCAGCTTTATTTCCCATCAACACTCGCGCATCTGGATCCAATCTTACACCGATTCCACCTTCCTGTTCTTCAGGCATAAGGACCCACCCCCACCTGATGTCCTATTAACTTATGCAGACATACTAGCTTAGTGTCTTGTTATTACTTATTAGTACCAAGAACTTTCAACGAAGAGCGCACTGGCTTAAGGACCCCTCGATTCAGCTGTGGCTTCTGTGGATTTTGTTGATGTCAATGACTTTTTATGGCGCGAGCTAATACTGTAGAGTTAAGCTTTAGCTTAGGCCCGATGTGCTAATGCATATAGGGTCAAGCTTTAGCTTAGGCTCGGACTTTGTCAGGGCCCTGATTTTTATTTTCTGATTCTTTGTTGCTTGTTTATTTTGTGTGGTATACCTCTTGTTCTATGGATTCACTATTCCCTTGGGATTTTACAACAAAAACGGTTACCTTATTTACTACAAGTGAAGTAAGGGGAAAGAAAAGCCATATTGACATTCACACAGAGGTCTGATGCTCCCAGTTTTACCTTGCCATGAGAACCATTTGCCTTCTGTGCATGAATGAGGTCCATGAGGTGGCTTCTCTTGTCAGTCTCATGAACATATTCCACTCTTTGAACAATCAAATCAGTACTTGAACCAACTCGTCCAACAGCCAAAAAAATGTACTTGGAGAGAAAATCGGAAGCCAGTCTCTGCATGTCAAAAAAAACAGAATCATGTTTATGTAATGCTGTCTAGTTAGTTCAATTAAAACCAAACACACACACACACAGGAAAGGGAGAGTGAAGAAAGAATGGAGGAAGGAGGCATGAGAAGCATCTTAAACCACTCGGATATCTCAATGTAAGTCAAAAAGGCGTAATCATTATGCAGCAACAGTAGTAAACTGAGCTTCCACGTAGATATTATATGTGGAGATATATACATGCGGCTTCAAGAGATGTATCCTCAGTCTAAAAGACCGCATATTTGAAAAACTGCTTCCTTAGGTCCCTATCTATTGTCATGTTACCTTTTTTGCATGCCAAACAAGTTTGTCAATTTCATGTCCAAACTCAACTACCTAGCATTTTCTCAAACATGTTATTTGTTACATGAAATGACTAAAAAAACCCCAAAAGTACCTATCCTACAAATTTGGAATGCGTCTTTTATAATTGCTCAAATGTCCCAACTCAAAGTCCTCTTATATTCAGCAACAGAGGGAGTAGATGCAATAAAAGCACAATGTAATTAACTTTATAAAGCAAATATAAACCTGGATCTCTTTTGGAAAAGTGGCGCTAAACAGCATTGTCTGCCTTAAGCCTGGTGGAGGCATGTCCATCTGTTCCACTATTTTCCTTATTTGAGGTTCAAAACCCATATCCAGCATTCTGTCCGCCTCATCTAGAGCTAGATACCTGATCATCTGTAATGAGACTCTTGCTCTCTCCAGCAGATCCACCAACCGTCCTGGGGTTGCCACCAAGATGTCAACACCTCTCTCCAATTCTCGAAGCTGGCCAAAAAGCATTACATAAGTTTTCTTTTTGATAGATGAAGAGGTTTTCAACGTTTAGTAGGCAGACCCAAAGTTACCATATGCCCAATACATAACTAATTCATGACAATGACACCATGCGTCCAAAAAAAGAGATAAAGTTTCAGGCCATGGTCAAGATGCAGAAATTAAGAAAACAGAGGCCATGAGCAAATAATAAGAAAAAGGGAAAACTAAGACATTCAAATGGAGCATGCTATGCTATATTCAGTGTTCAATAATAAAATCCAGCCTATAATTGAAGCATCTCTTTCATTCTTGGAGACAAAAACTTGTAAAACGGAAAAACAAAGAAACTGCAAGGAAAAGCTCACTTCAGCTTCCTCTATTTTAGTCAAAACGCGGGAATACGGGTCTAGCCGATTCATAACGCTTGAGCAACAAGAAGTGTAACCATGCAGAAACAGATCGCCAATTAGAGCATTAATTGGGATGAAGGACATACAGAAGGAGAATAACATGGCATGCAAACCAACACAAACAAACCACGATTGAGAAAATCCACGTGAGAAATTTAAGAAGTCAAAGTAAGATGAGCGTGAAGTACACACTACACACCTCTTGTTCCTGACCCATTTAAGACTAATTAATACCTTCAATATGTTTAAACGGAGCATGAATCCATTTCAGATCCCCTCTTCGAAATTATAAAAGATTTTATACATATCAAAATAACACGTAAATGTTTTGTGGAACTGCATATAACTTCTTTAATCTCCCCTCTGAGCATTTGGCAAGGATAATCTTCGAGCATACAAAGGTTTCAAAAAATTAACAAGACCAGAGAACCATTCTCAAAAGTCAAGGTTTTAATGTTAAAGACAAGCAGAAAGTAAAAGAAACATAAAGCCTAGACATCTTAATCAGAAGGAGAAAAACGAACGTAATCCAAAACTCGCTGTTATCCTTCCTTACACAAAAGAAGTTGAAGTATTACAAGCAAAAAACAATAAAAAAAGGAAGAAAAGGGCAAGAGGAGCATCCCTAGGCTTTTCAACTCTTGTTGCTTCCCATATATTAGAAACAAGACTAAGAACATTAAGAGGAAGCATTTTCGGTACAGGATCACCAACTCCAAAGAGGTACACTCCCTACAAGCTAGTACACTCCATGTCAAAACAGTCGACGGTTCAATGTTATGGCTCAAGTGTTCTAAGGAAGTCCATATAAAACCTGAGAAAGGAACTTCGTTTATTTTATTTCTTTTCATTTCTATTTTATTTTGCAGGGAACGCTAGGGCGCATTGCTCACAGATAATAGATCACAACTGCTCCTTGGTATTAATCCTGGGGGATACATTACAGAAGAACATTAAAAAACCGGCATCAGTTCGTGTGAATCAAGGCCACCTGTTAAGCTCAGTATCACTTAGAGTGCAAATGCCAACATAAAATCAAGGTACACAATTTCATGGAACGAGCACCACAGTAACCTGAAGAAAAGCAAAAGGTAAACTCAAACCTGTTGGTTTATAGGTGCACCGCCATAAGCAACAACCACCTTGACACCAGTTTGATATGCAAACTTTTTGGCTTCGTCATGAATCTGCAAAACATTACAAAAAAATCTTATTTAGTTCCAAAAGAAACTGTGCAGATCAAGGAGATCATGCCATGTAAAAAATGGAATATCAAAAACTCACTTGGGATGAAAGCTCCCTTGTTGGAGAGAGTATAAGAGCAAGCGGACACGCTGTACGCGGCATCCGTGGCGCTCTCTGGGCAGATTGCCCCCTCATAATTCCACTGATAATCGGGAAGCAAAAAGCAGCAGTCTTGCCAGACCCGGTCTGGGCGCATGCCATCAAATCCCGCCCCGCGAGAGAGATCGGAATGGTATGCCGCTGCACGGGCGTTGGCCTCACGTACTTGCACCTCCGAATGTTCTCGTTAAGCGCGTCGCCCAAGTCGATATCTGCAAATGTGTTCACCGGGGGCGGCACATTGTCCCCGCTCGTCTCCACGGGAATGTCCTCGTAAGCGTCAAAGTTAATACCTGTGTTCTCCGGCTCCCCAGACTCTTGCTCCGTACTGTCGTCGTCCCCGAACGGATTAACCTCCCGATCCCTCCCCCGGTCCCACCCGCCGCTCCTATTATTCCACCCACCACCACGTCCACCACCACCACCACTATACCCCGATCTATTATAATCGTTCCGAGGCCCGGCCCAACGATTTCCCCCAGTTGGAGCCGCATTCACGGGAGCCGGCCCGCCCTGAGGCAGAGCGGCCAGCGAGTCAGACGAGGCCGAGCGGTTACGGAGGTGAGGCGGCACGTAAGTCGATCGGTTACCGCCGCCTCCCGCAGCCGCGTTCTCGGCTGCAGAGACTGAATCGGCCCATGAAGTTCGCATACTCAACCTTCAATTCAATTCACCACAAGTTCCTGCTACCAAAACAGTGTCTTTCAAAAACCCTAAAAAAAATCCAATCTTTTTCAATCCAACCTACGCAGTTTTCGCCAACATCAAAGAAAACCCAATGAAAAAATTCGATCAGTTTCTCTCGCAAGCACCTGATCAAACAAGGAACAAAACAATGCCAACCATAACAGACCAATCAGCACCCAACACGTCGACGGCAAAGCAAAAACAGATGAATGAAAACGTACAGAGTGACAGAGATATGGGGGAGAAACGTACCAAAGGGGAATGAAAGAAGCTCTTTTTTTGAAGAGAAGACGGTGTCACGGAACACGAACCCTAGTTTTGGGGATTTGAAGGTAGGTTGAAGAAAATATCTCTGAGGAGTTTTTTTTGGTTTTTTCTTCTGTTTGTAAAAGCGTTTTCTTTTTTTTCTGAATTTATCTTTCGTTTTTCTTTTCGGGTCTCGGCTTTGTCATAGGAACGCGAGGAAGAGGGGGGGACTCGGCAGACAACCAGTGGAAGAGAATTGCGGCCGGTGACCAAACATTAGGTGCGAATTCGATGGTGCGGTACCCAAACACGCACCCCCCCTCGAGTCCACCCGTCCAAAACATACAATCGTTTGCATTTTTTGCGACCAATTTTTAGCGCAGGTCCTTTTTTGTGCTTACAAATTTTGCGTTTATTGATGAAAAGCAAAAAAAAATTGTCTAAATAGGCTTCCGGTTCATTAAGCAGCATGACGGTGAAAGGACGATCGTGTTCAAGAAAGAAGACGTAATATCGGATAACAGGAATTTGTGCGATGTCGTGCTTCTATGTCGCTGCCGAACTTGTAGGGTCTAAAAACTTAGCTTGGTTATTACACTTATGATCTATCCATCCGTCCAAAAATACATTAGTTCGCATTATTTACGACCAATTTTTAGCACGGGTCCTCGTTTGTGTTTGCAAATTTCACGTTTACGTATGAAAGGCAAAACTTTTTTCATCTAAACGGGCTTCAATTCATTAAGCATCGGTTATCGAACATCAAAATAAAGATGATATGGAACACATATTTATTGGGCATCTCTCCCTCTTTAGGAACTCACTCTTTTAAATTGTCTTTTGGAACTCTAACCCTAGCAACCACTCCTCCCTATTTCTTCTCCAAATTTCATGGCTTCATGGGCCTCTCTCTCTCTCTCTCTCTCTCTCTCTCTCTCTTCCAGATTTGGAGGAGTAAAGGTTGCTTGCTCTCTTCAAACGAAAGTTGATGCCCCTGCCAACATCAATCTGATAACGAAATCCTTAGTCCTGAGTCTAATAAGGCCCCGTTTGACAAATGTTTCTTCTTCTTTTTTTTGCTCTTTTTTGACCCAATTTTAAAATTTCTCAAAAGCTCAAAAAAAAATAGGGTGTTTGGCTGTACTTCAGTTTTTAAAAAGGGCCAAGAGTTTAAAAACAAGGCCTATTTCCAAAAAGAGCAATTTGCTTTTTTCTCTGATTTTGGAAACCCATTTTCACGCGAGGCTGAGGGCTGGATTAATGAGGTATGGACTTCGAGCCTCACTAGCAACAGCGATTTCATTTTTCTCCTATAGTATAAAACCCACCTAAAAATGAGAGTTTATCTCTTCCATCCCTTTGCTCAATCGGCCGCATCTGCACTCTATCACCGACTCCACAGCCCACCGCCTCCATCGTAAAACACCGGCCACCGGTCACCGCCTCCGTCTTCTTTCTCCGACGCAGCCACGAATTGCAAAGGTACGATGGTTCCCCTTTTCCTCTTGTACTCATATCATATCTTGAGGTTGCCATTTCCCTTATTTCAATTTTTAGCACGGGTCCTCGTTTGTGTTTGCAAATTTCACGTTTACGGATGAAAGGCAAAACTTTTTTCGTCTAAACGGACTTTCAGTTCATTAAGCTTCGATTATCGAACATCAAAATAAAGACGATAGGGAACATATATTTATTGGGCATCCCTCCCTCTTTAGGAACTCACTCTTCTAAGTTTATCTTTTGGAACTCTAAACCTAGCAACCACTCCTCCCCATTCCTTCCCCAAATTTCATGGCTTCACGGGCCTCGCTCCTCCTCCGTCCCCCTTCTGTTTCTCTTCTTTTTTCTCACTCTTCTTCCAGATCTGGAGGTTGCTTGCTCTCTTCGAACGAGAGTTGATGCCCCTGCCAACATCAATTTGATAACGAAATCCTTAGTCCTAACTCTAAGTTTTTGTTCTACAATGGACACGTTTTTTCCTTTTAGTAAAGCATCAACTTCATGCTCAAAGCAATACGCAACAAATGAACAATCTAGCTAATTACAACATCCCCAATTCAGTTTTAAGATCCAATACGTCAAGACAACATTCTGAGGTTAAAACAAGTTATAATTAAGGACTAGAGCGGCCCCGGGTGAAACACTAGGTTGGATGGAACCCGTGTCTAACAACTTTTCTGTTGACATTTTACTTCTATTAGCTCTATTGTTGACAGGCAAAGTGAATTACTCCCCCCCCCCCCCCCGGGGGTGGGATTCCAAAACGATCGTCCGAGAAAATCATGAAACTGGTCAATGGCCGGTATTTCTTCTAAGCGGGATTTAAAACTTTGTGTATTGGCACCTTGTGCTTAATATAAACACGCCCTTTTTCTCAAGTAACAGTTGGCTTTTAAGGCAAATACAAAATAAAATAGTTTTGAGGGTAGTCATATTGAAATAAAAACCCAGTATGATTAGGTACTTGAAATATGATTACTGACGGAAGCTATCAAGATCAAAATGGTGGGAAGAAAATCAATCCAATACTCTAACAATGTCGAAATCTCGAAGATCAAAGGAAAAAAGGTCAACAAAATTGTTTTACTTTTTAATTTCAACAATGGAATTTTTGTGATTAGTGGTAGCAAGCAAAGAATCACAATTAGGGATTTTGACAAATAAATCTATATCGAGAGGCTAGCATAATATGTTCAACTTCTTAGCAAAATACAGTTAAAAAAGAGAAGATATATAGTATTAGAATCAAATAACGCATGAGCGTTAAGAAAAGAATCTGAAAAGGTACCTGACACCACATCTTTTGAAGCATATGCCTCCTTTAGCGTCCTCGCATGAGCATGGTGGTTGCCTTTCGCTGAGATTAAGTCTAAGGGTGTGTTTGATAAAACCATTCAGCACTTAAAATTGAAATTTTTTAGTGATTTCAAATTAAGTGCGTTTGGTAACGCATTTTTTTTACCACTTAAAATAATAAGTTATATGTTAATTGAAGACCAATATTTTAAGTCACCCATGGTGACTTATCACTTATCATTGAACACGGTCAATGATTTGGGATTAAAAGATTTTGCCAATAAAGGACAGATTTGCCCTAGCTGCCTCATCTTCTTCCCGATCTATCTTCACCTGCTCGTTGATGTGCCGCTGCCGCTTCATCTTCTTCTTCTTCCTTGCTGATTCGCCATCTCTTCTTTTCTTTTCACGGTACTAAAGGTGCGTGATTTCATGGTGTTTCATTACATGGGTGTCGCTTGATTTGTGAATGTAATTAGGGCTTTTTTCCCAATTCATATTGGATCGATTTTCCTGCCTCTTCATACTGGATCGATTTTCTGATATTATTTGGATCGACCTTGCATATGGCAGTGCGATTTGCATCTTGCGTCGGTGTGCTTGCACCCGAGGCAATTTTTCGAGGTGTGATACTCGTATGAGTTGTCCTATGTTGGAATCATGGTGTTAGAAAGGATGAATACTGTTGGGTAGTCCCATGTTGGAATCATGGTGACATCCAATCAGAAGGCACTTCCTTTTAATCTCTCCTGTGGTAATTGATGAGAACATATATAGTAGGTTTGCCATTCTGCTCACCTAGAAACCCTCCAAGAAGCCACCAGCCATTCATTGGACTTGTTCATACGGTTCTTCATCTGGAAAACCTAGAAAATGAAAAGCATTCAAGTTGATGAAGAAGGACGAAAGCGCCACCATTAGTGATTTGGTTCTTTGTGTTTTGAAGCACTTGATAAGGTGAAGAGCTGGTGCTAAGAGAGAAAATACATGATTAAGTGTATAAAGTCGCTTTGTGTTCTGTCAGGGATATTAGGCTTGAGATGGAGATGATTGAGTTTCTTCTTGCCCAATTGCCAATGCTTAGAGATTTTAGTCTTTTATGTTTTTGGGAGGTGCAATGCATCTTGCTCTTGGGTTGATGCTCAAGAATGTTAGCTCCGATGTGTAAGGTTATGTATGAGTGATTCCTTGAGCTTTATTATTCTTAAAGGTGTGATGCCCAAGGATTTCTAGGAGTTTTACTACCGTGCTCAAATGCCTAAGGAGCTTCAGGATATTTCTCTTGCTTCTACAATCCCATTAGGCTAAAGTGGGTGTGCACTGGCCTATTGACATCATGTGCCAGGCAATCTACCTATGGTGACTCCTTCCTTTGCTCTTTGTTTTAGCTACTGAATTTTGTCTACGCAGAGTTGTCATAAAGGTTTTGGCGTTTGGTACGTAGGACAATGGGCAGCTTTTCTGTCTCCTATATTCTTTTGTCTTTAGGAATTAATAGATCCTTAATATAGACGCGATAAAACTGTTTACATTGACATGTAACAAGCAGTGGTAGCACAAAACTCTTTCATAATTATGCGAGAGGAGACTGCATCCACAACTTTCCATATTATGGACCAGTCATCAACAGATGAATATGGTCACATTGTACTTGAACAAAACCTTCACTACCCAATCTTCATGCATGCACACTGCAACATTAATAACAATATTTATTGCTGTTAGAAAACAAAAACAACAAATTTCGAAGCAACATTATTGAATACTTGTTAATGAAATAGACAGGGCACCATGTTTATTGTATGATAAGTGTATAAAATAGCGGTATCATTTTTTGATTATTTTTTTCCCTTGAAAAATGTATGAGCAATATTTCTTGTAAACCATATTACTATTGCTACTACTACTAATGCTATAATACTTGTATATGAATGGCTTCTAGTGACGGTTCTAGAGCAAACTGGAAGGATCCAGAACTATATAAATTTTTCATAGATGCATGCCTTGTAGAAGTAGCGGAAGGTGGAAAATCTGGAGGTAGTTTGAAGAAGGCGTCATGGGATGCTCTAATTAAAAAAATGAAGGAGAAAAAGGGTATTGTCCTTAATAAAAAACAACTAAAAAACCAGTGGAATTATTTGAAACAAAAATATGGTGTATGGTCCAAATTAATTGAAAAGACTGGAAATGGTTACGATCCCATGACAAACACCGTGAACTGGAGCCCAGATGAATGGGATGACTACATAAAGGTTCAATGTTGTTAACCCTAAGATATATTTATAGAAATATGAAAAATTATTTATGTGTAACTAAATTTTAAACACATTGTACGACAGGCAAATCCAGATGCAAAACAATTTCGATATGTTGGACTACAGTATGCAAATGAGATGAAAGCATTATTTGACGGTATTGGAGCAACTGGGAAGGAAGCTTGGGGTCCATCAAAGGATGGGTTGCCTATCGATGGTGGGTCGTCATCTCAGATACTTGTAGACGACGACTCTGATGTGCCTCCTACACTTGATTTGGAAACGGATGTACCGAAATCAAAAGTCAAACGCCATAAGAAGGACAAATCTGATAAGCTTGATGACCAATTAGTTGCGGTTCTTAAAACTTTGGAGAAATCAGAAGGGCCACACATGAAGGAGTGCAACCGTATTTTAAATGAGATGCAAACGTTACAAATGACTGATCACTTATACATCGTTGCATGCAGCATTTTTTGTGAAAGTAAAGCATACAGAGAACAGTGGATGATGCTCAGTCAAACACCAGAAGAAGTTAGAAAAAATTGGATACAAATTAATGGAAAAAAGTTAGGACTTTTGTGAAGTGTCATTGGTTAGTTTAGTGTTTCGATTAGGAACGCGTTCATAGAATGATTTTTGGACTAGTAGGAAGTTTACGAACTATCTTTTTTTTTGTTTTTTTGTGTCCTTTTCAGAGCGTGATTCTTGAAATTTATATGTCGTTTAGTCATTACAATGGCCATTTTCTTTACGATGGATAATGTCGTTTTATGATGTGTGAATGTTATAGTCATGTTTGTCATTTACTGTGCTAATTATCCACTATATACTATTGTTTACTTATATTTTCCTTAAATGCATACAACAGATTGGTGACCACAAATCAAAAGGATGCCCTAAGAGTTGTTGCAACCATTCTCATAATGAAAATTTTGAAACAAAGACGTTTTAAGAGAAGGCCATATACAAATTCTTCGCTTAGTGGAGCTGGATACTTGGACGAGATAATAAATGGAAATCTTGCTCATTCTCAAGAGATTTTGAGGATGCCCAAACAAGCGTTTTTGAATATTTGTGACCATTTTCGCAGTCGAGGGTGGCTAAAGGATAGTCGTTACGTTTCCATATGGGAGAAGATGGCAATGTTCTTGGTAATTTTGAGCCATAATACAAGAACCCGTTTTGTCAAAAGAAGATTCAACCATTCAACACAAACCGTGCATAGATATATTCACGATGTGTTATCGGCGATGCTAAAATTTTCGAAGGAAATGATTGTTCCTACCACAGATAATCCTAATGCCAATCAGATTCGGCACCATCGTCGGCTCAAACACGTGTTTCAGGTATAAATACAAAGTTAGATTTTGTTACACGAAAATGCTTATAGACGTAATTTAGTATCCACTTGTAAATTATGTGGTTGTGTTCTTTTTTTTTTTTTTTGTAGGGTGCAGTGGGTGCATTAGATGATACGCGTATTCATGCTGTCGTACCCCCTGATCAGCAAGTACGATATAGAGGAAGGAGTGAATGTTATCAAAATGTTGTAGCCATATTCGACTTTAATATGGTTTTCACTTTTATATGGGCTGGTTGGAAAAGAGTGGCACATGACTCAAGGGTGTTAACAGAAACTATGCGGGAACCTGCTAATCATTTTCCATTTCCGCCCCCAGGTATTGAAATATGGTGTCTTATATAGTATTGAGATTCATTTGAAAACAAGTACTAAATTGTTGAAATAAATAAATTTATTGCAGATAAGTACTATTTACGTGACGCTGCATATACACATACTCGTAGATTTATGGCACCTTATCACAATGTGCGTTATTGGTTGGCGGACTCTGCACAGGGTCATCGTGCAAGAACAAAGGAGGAACGATTTAACCATGCACACGCTAGATTGAGAAATGTCATTGAGCGTTCATTTGGAGTCCTTAAGGCTCGTTTCTCAATATTGAAGAGGATGTCACCATATCCTTTTCAAGTACAAAGGAATATTGTTATTGCATGTGCAACGGTACATAATTTCTTTCGAAAGACGATTATCACAGATTATCTTTTTGAGCGATTTGACAACGAAGATATTCTTGAAGATACGGCTCACCAACACAAAAATGCCGTATATATGGGAGGGGAAGCACGACAAGTTGATCAAAACTTTATGGTGAACTTGCGGGAGCAGATTGCAACTCAATTGTTTAATTTGAGGTTATAGTTCATATATGTAATAATATGACTTTTGACTATCGACATTATTGCTAATTCTTATCGTGTGACTAATTTGAATTTTCTTTTATGTTTTAATGTTTCGCATGCAAATTGGATTTGAAATATCCATGATTGATATAACAATACGTGGGATGTGCAATAATATAACGAGGTTTATAAAGTTTAAAAAAACAGAGCAAAAGGATATTAGTGTCAAACTAAACAGTTTTTAGATTTCAGTTGTTTTTTTTATCAAACAGAATAAACTACTTCAGCACTTAAATTGCAGTCAAGACCAAATTTTTTTTTAGCCCTTAAAATTCAGTAGCTTAAAATTTTCAGTTGTACAAATTCAGCACTTAGTTTTCAGTACTTAAATTTCAGTTTTATCAAACACATCCAAATCACCTTTCTTTTAGGGGCAGTCACGAAACATGTGTCTGGGATGTGCATAGTTGAAGCATGCTCTTTGAGGTAAAGTGCAATCTCTTTTAATGTATCATCATGCTTGTTGTAGTTAAAAATGCACCCAGGTGCTTTCAAGCAATTATCCCCTTTCATGATTCTTTTCCATGCTTCTGGCATGGGATCTATTGTCCCATTATTTAAGCTTCGGTTATGACCAATTCAAACATATCATCTCTTTTTGTGTGTGTGTGTGTATGTGTGTTGTGTTTATTCCTTCTCCTTTCCTTTTTTATCATCTTGATGTTTCCAAATTTCTTCACATCTTCTTTCCATGATTAGCATTTTTTCTACTACGGTTGTGTAACTAGTTACTTGGAACGGCAAAACTTGGCTATTAATAACCAACATTGGCCCATGCTCAAACCTCAAGGCTTTCCTTTCTTTAGTTTCCACCTGGTGTGGCGCGAAAGAACTGAGTTCTCGAACTTACTTCATATTGCTCAACAGTCATCGTTTCCTGCTTAAGTTCTAAAAGTCCATTCCATCTTGTTTTACACACTCGGGGGAAAGTATTTCTCAGAAAGGCTTCCTTAAACCACTTCCACGTAATATAACATCCTTTTTATATATTTTCGCCTCAGCTTTCTTTTGTAATTCCCACTAATAGTTTGTTCCGTCTTTAAACATATAGGTAGCAAAAGTCATCTTTTGTTTCTTATGGCATCCATTCACCTCAAACGCGTTTGTTGTTTCTTCCATCCAATATTGAGCCTTCGCTGGTTTGTAAAGTCTTTAAGCTCTTAGGATTCGCACCTTAGAACTATTTAAAGTTGCAGGTTAATTATTTTCACGTGGTTGAGCCTCTTGCTTGATATTAGTATTATAGATGTTGTACATAGTAAGTCCATGAAATACCTCATAGCATCCATAACAGATATATCATTTATCTTTGCTCCCGGACATGGAGAGGTTGTCATTTCCAACGAATTGTTTCGGTGTTGGAACACTTTCAGCAATATCGTGGTTTCTCGAGTTGTGCACTATTTATTTACAATATGCTTATTAGAATCTACGAGTCTCATGTAACTAGAATCCATGACATAACTCAAAAAATATATAGTCACACATGAGAACATTTTACTCATAAGCATTAATTATACAAACCGACTTTTACTGTTTGTTGGTACAACTACTACACTAACCAACTAATCACATTGACAGGTTACAGAAGTCATCATACCAAGGACCTTTATTTCACAACAGATTGTGGTCAAATACTACAAACATACTACAACATGAGGAGTGCATTGGGGATGACGAAATTGTTGGATTATCAAGTTGAACTTCATAATATTTCACGTCACAAATATTTTCCACCGGATCTCTGGGCTTATTAGTTGTGTCTGGGTCTCCAAGAGTTCTCGAACTTGTTTATAGATAATATTGAATAGCTTCATGCACCCGTCGTGAATGGATTGAAGTGAACCAACTGCATGCTCTTGAACAATTATTTTGTTATTTCGTAACCTCCTCTGTATTTGTTCTAGCTACTTGCAAGTAGCAGGCGTAGTGAAAATGTTTTCATACCAAAGATAAATCTTGAGCCATGGTAGGCTGATTTGCCTATTGTTTTGAAGTAGAGTCGGTATCCGATATTTGTTGTTTTTCTATAACGATTAACAAAAGTCAATGACAAACCGTAAAAAATGTTGCCATGTGTTACTGATAGTTGAATACTCACATCATTTCCCAATGTTGTCAAATGATCTGATATTTGTTTACTGTTATATACCGTTTTGATTTTCAATATGAGTAATCGTATTTATCCCGTCTAAAGTATGTGGGATTATGGGTCAACTCCTTCACGTGTCAATCAGGACAATTAACTAGCCTTATATGCATTAGATTTTAAAGAATTTCAATACAAAGTTCCTAATATACCCCTAACAAGTATAATATGTCATAAATATCCTAGTAACCTATAAATAACTTACTTATTTGAAAATTCAACTTGCCGCCATATGCCATATTCGACCTCTTATTGGCAACCACGTGTCATATACTATTCAACCATGGGCGATTCAGAATATATATTTCAATTGGCGACCCACACATACACGTCCCTAGATGGATCACAACCAATCATTTACTTAAAAACAAGCGCCATTCACCCATCATTTCCAATACCATCCCTTTTTATGACCCAACTTATAGTTCTAAGACAGATCCAAAGCGAAGAATTAAAGAAAGAGGTAACAGCACAAATAGTCCCTGAACTTTGGGCCATTTTGGGGTGTAGTCCCTGTAGTTCAAAATTCGTACAAACAGTCCCTAAACTATTCAGTTGTAGCCCGTTCAGTCCTTTTTTCTACGTCCGTCTATTTTTAGCCGTTAGTGTGCTCCACGACGGGGGTATTTTCGTCTTTTCTCCTTGCATTTCAGCCTCCACCACCGTCCAAGTTGCTGCTACTGCCAAAATCCATCCAAATCGATGGTGATGCCAACCATCGAAGAGACGCCATCTAGAGGTAACACCATGTTTGGGTGATTGGCAATTGATTGGATGTGTGGTGGCGCTCGGGGTTCGCGGTGGCCGGCGGTGTGGGCTGTAGTGGGGCCGTATGCATCACCATCGAAGAGACGCGGCAGCGTTATGCCTGGTAGTGGGACTTGAGCGACGGCGGTAGTGGGTGGGCAGATCCATGGAGGCCGCTTCATGGGTGGTCGATTGGTGGCGTTGGTGGCCCTCGGCCGTGCTGGATCGCCGTGACGGTGAAGGGCAGTAGTTACCGGCGGTGTGTGGGTGGGCAGATCCATGGAGGCCGCTTCATGGGTGGTCGATTGGTGGAGTTGGTGGCCCTCGGCCGTGCTGGATCACCGTGACGATGAAGGGCAGTAGTTACCGGCGGTGTGTGGGTGGGCAGATCCATGGAGGCCGCTTCATGGGTGGTCGATTGGTGGCGTTGGTGGCCCTCGGCCGTGCTGGATCGCCGGGACGGTGAAGGGCAGCGACGACGGCAATGGTGGAAGGGTGGCGGCGGCTGTGATGAGAAAGAAGAATGATTTAGGGTTTAGGTTATATAAATATCAAATGACGGTGTTACCCTTAATAAAAAAAAAATCTTAAGCTTTGTAAAGAGGGGCATTTTTGTCACGAGTATGAAATGTAAGGAAAAAGACGAAAATGCCCCCGTTGTTGGCACACTAACGGCTGAATATAGACGGACGTGAGAAAAAGGACTGAACGGGCTAAAATTAGAAACTACAAGGACTGTTTGTACGAATTTGAAACTACAGGGACTACACCCCAAAATGGCCCAAAGTTCAGGGACCATTTGTGCTGTTACCTCTAAAAGAAATATTAATGGAATTGGCCCGTTTAGATTTTAGAAAATGTCTAAATGTCTATATATATATATATATATATATATAGAGAGAGAGAGAGAGAGAGAGAGAGAGAGAGAGAGAGAGAGAAATGAATCTTAATCTCTATCCAAGAAAGATAGTGAAAAGAGATCTTGTGTTTTAACTCGGAATAAACGTGACTGAGCATAATCAGTAGTTGGGGAAATTGAAATTCAATCCCTTATTACAATAGTGGCAACATTGAATCTTGTTGTAATGGCGATGGTGCGTCCATATAGCGACGAACATCTCTCTAGCACTGATACGTATGGAGAAGTGCGGATAACACTGCTTGGGTGGTGGTTTTGAGTTTCCATTATTTGTGGTGATTAAACCTCACTGCTACAGGGATGAAAATGATGATTACCCATTTTATTTTATTATTATTATTTCAAGGTCTTTTCTTGCTCTCTATTCCTTTCTTGCTCTCACCCTCTCTCCTCTTACCTTCAGCCAACGCGTTCCCGTCTATCCATCTTGTCAAGTTATAAGTGGCTTCCCGCCAAATTCTGCTTGAAAGATCAAGTGCAGAGGAATATTGGATTCGAAATTGGCACTAGGAACTGTTACTCCTGATAAGCAATTAAAAGTTCCCTATTCTACTCAGGTTTTAATAAAAAGGATCACTCAATTGTTTAACAAACCCGCGAAAGAGCACTAATTGCAAAAGGGGATTTAGTGATGACAAAGGTTTGTATGTGATAAAAACATATTATGACCGGTGGAGAACGGAAGGGTATTTAGCCCAATAATCAAATCAAATTACATGTAGAGGTAGTTGCATCATGTACTTCTTCGATTTAGTAATAAATTTGTTAAAACCAAAATACTGTACGATAAGAAAAATAGTTATAAGATGACTAAAAATCAATGGTACACACAAGGGCCCACATGCACAAGCTTGCTATGCCAACTTATTGGTATATCGCACGCTTATGTCCAAGACAATTGAGTAGGCTAAGACTCAATGATTTATACCAATGAGAATCGGGTAAAATAATGTGACAGGCATGCAAATTGGAGTTCGTATTTCATCCCTAAATTATCGTCTTTTTCTCTCGGGTACACGCGCATGTCGTTGTCTCTACGAGCCGTCTCTATTTCTCTCACTTGAATGCCGACCTCAGGTAATGGACTCCCTATATCTCATGTTCAGTTTCTTCTATTTCCCTATCGATGTAATCTCCTTATCCTCCCTCTCATCTGAACCCCAACAAAAATCTTCCTCTCATTCACTAGAAATCGTTATTGTTGTACTACATGATTTTGGGCGGATTTGGGGAGCAAAGGTGGATTTTAGCCCCTCATTCCTTCTTTTGGCTTACCCTTTCTCCCATAGTTGCTCAAAACCCATTTTTTAAATTATGCAATATAAACTTTTTTATAATTTCTTGTACCTTTTTCAGTTTGGGAATGCTTGATTTGAGATTGTTCCATCTTTGCTAAAAGGTATGCCTTAGGACACATTTGAATGCTTGACCCTCTCCCTGTTTGATTGTTGGGTCAGACAATTGTGACTTTGTTCAAATGTAGGAAGTATGTGCGTAGTGTTCATTGTTTTTCAGCTTAGAGGTAAAAATAAAAAGTAGATTTTAGGTGCAATTTGTGTCCATAATTCTAATTTTCTTCTATTTACTTATATGAGTTGGGAAGGTGTGAAGTCTATTAAGGCGGTGAATTCGTAGCCGGAACAAATAACCATCTATATTACTAAATAAACGCTCAATTACATATAGTTATGTTTTTCTTTTTCTTGAACAAAGCTAACACACACATACACACACGTTCTTTATATCCATGTTCTCTTTGCATGTAATTTATAAGTTACCCACACTATGGACAAAAGATACAAAGTAGCTTCTCTTGCGCATTTTCTGAATGTTATCTTGCGTTTTATGTTGGTAGTTCTATGGTAAATGTGTGATTTTTGCCATGGAATTCCTCTGTTTTAGTTGTTTAAATATTATTAAACCTGCATATCATGAATTTTTTTGACACACCCCAGTAAAATGAGAAAATTATTCGGAAAGAGATGTTATAAATTGCATAATCAACTGGATTTTTGTTAATATCATAAGCTCATGCCTCGGTTTTTGGATTTCCCGGTATATATCTTGGCTACACAAGGTAATTATGCATTTCTGTCATCACTTAAGATCTTCGTCGCCTTTAACTCATATGAATACTCATTTAGCTCCGATGATGACTTGATCGGCAATAAAGAACATTTATCGCTAGCTATATTTAAATTATCAAAAAAGAGAAAAATTAAATTAAACAAAAAGAAAAAAAGCATAAAGTTTTTTCCTCGTTGGTTTTACCACCACCGTCCGCTCCTTACTCCCCCCCTTCACTCATTCCTCCTCCCTTTTCTGTGTCTAACACCTCACCACGCGCTCTCACGCTCCGTCAACGGCCAACCAAGAACGGCGACGTTTCCCGAATCCGCCCGCTTTGAAGCGATCTCCAAATCTCCCTCCCTCTCTCTCTCTTGCCCCGTTCTCGTTCAGGCGGAACGACGTCGTCATTGAAGATGAGCTTCGATCCGGTCCCGTCGAGCGCGAATGGCAACCTGGACGAGCAGATTTCTCAGCTCATGCAGTGCAAGCCCTTGTCCGACCAAGAGGTATCCTTTCTCTCTTCCATTTCCTGATGAATGCCGTAACGAATCTTGTTATGCATCAGATTTGATCTGTTAGGGTTTGCTTTTGCCAAGAACATCGCGTTTTCCCCCGATTCTGCGTTTCGTTATGCAGTGATCTGAGTTTCTAGGCGATATAGGGTTTTGTAAGGAATCAGATCAATTTAAACAGATGTCTTGGGTCAGTTGGCGAGAACGCGTTCCCTATTATGGCCTTCAAATTGTGTCAATATCGCCTTGAGATTGTGTTAATATGGCGTCAAATCCAAATTTGAGGCTTGCAACACATTTTTGCTGACGTGTTCAATTTTTTATTCTGTTGTTGCTTTCGTTAAGTCCTCCAAGCATTAAAGTTGTTTCTAGTACTAATTCTATTATCAAACTTGGTGAAGCCAATGAAAGACGGTTTCTAAACATGGTACTGGCTAACTTTTTGATTCTCACATCAATGAATAGTCGGGGTATAAGATTCTTGCATCATGTTGTTATGTGACTCTTTTAAAGTTGTTTTTCTTTTCCCGATTCATGGCATTTGTACTCTACGATGAGTATAGTGCTGGTTACTTTTTCTCCCGAGGAGGTTAATTATATGGCATTTCGGGATCTCAGCTAGCCAGGGAAGGGATCTAGAAGTACTTTTATCTTCTTATTGAATAATGTGTTCTTGTGGGCTCCACAAAAAATCAAACATCTTGATGTAGTTTATAACATCTGATTCTTTCTTTTTGTAGCTCCCTTCTCCATCTTTGTTGCTGCACTTCTATTTAAGTTCCATTTGCAAAGATACACTACACACGTACTACTCGCCTTTTTCTTGCTTAGTAACCCTCTTTTTGTGTTTTGCCATATGCGACGGTAAAGAGGGTTCTTAATGAACTGCTTTTTACATATTGTAGGTTAGGGTGTTGTGTGAGAAGGCGAAAGAGATTCTAATGGAAGAAAGCAACGTGCAGGTGTGTTCTACCTACTAGTTCTGCAATTTCTGCTGTCAGATGACTTTGATGATGATGATATGTTTCGATGATGCTCCCTCATTTTGGTTTATTTATCTTTGGACCTTTTTCTGTCGTAGTCAATGCCAACAATTAGTTGTAACCGTAATTAGTTGTTGTGTCACATTAGGGGAGTAACTTTAAATTGCAACTATATAGCATTCATTTTGTTTGATAGGAATTATTGTGCAGCATTGATAGTGGCTTCTTTGAGCTTTCCTTCTCTAGCTAATAAATTGGGACTGACCTTTCCTTCCCTATTTTGTCACTTTAAATTCCAGAAAGGTCAATATTTCTATTAGTAAGCTGTTTAAAGTCCTAATTAATGTCTGTTCCTTCAATTGTTTTCAAGAGAACTGTAGCAAAGTATTTTAAATTTGTCTACACTGAAGTGGAAGTTTTTTGGAGGTTATCTTAAGCCAAATCTAATACCAACTTGAATCTTCATGTTTAAGTCACCTCACCCATGCTTATTGTTCTTACACCATCAATAGCTTGTATTATCTCGGAAGACATGCTCAATTAAATTTCTCTTGCCTCTTTTTCAGCCTGTAAAAAGCCCAGTGACAATATGCGGTGATATTCATGGGCAATTTCATGATCTAGCAGAGCTTTTCCGAATTGGAGGGAAGGTATCTGTTCTCCCACACCACCACAAAACCCTACCTCGCACCTTCTCACTGGAGCATTTGTTGATTCGACAAAAAAGTAATGCTGATTATATATTTCTGGTTCTTCACCGAGCTGCTAATTTTGATTGTTGTCGTTTTGATTGTATAACAAGAGTTGAAAAATGTTGAAGGGAGGAGGAAGAGACAATTGTTTGTCTGAGGTTTGGATGATATTCAGATGTTTTATGCTTCTTATAGCTTCCTATTAGTTTCAAGGAAAAACAAAGCAGTGAATATGATAAAGAGGGACTGGGGAGAGGGAGATGAGTTTCATTGTTCCCTCACCTATATTGTCAACGTTTGTACCTGACATTTATGCACTCTTGGGTAGTAAGATGAGTAAGCTTATGACTATGAAATATGTAGTCTCAATAATAATATTGAATTTGTACAAACAAGTTCTTGAAAGAGATGCTATCTACGAATTCGAGGTTTCGGCAGTAGGATATTTGTGCACGCACTGAAGTTCGAAGGTTCAGTTCGTGGTTTGGACGTGGAGCATCACATAATTCAGATAAGAGGGAATATGGAGTGACTTAGTATTAAAGTTTGTTAAGCATGTTATTATGTTACATCCATGACTTCGAAGGCTACTTGCTTCAGAGCCTGATGGTGAAGTTGTGCCTTATTTAATCCACATTTGCACACCACAGCACAGCTTTCTACTTACAGCTGGAATAGACGTGGTCATAATTTACGTTCTATTTTTATGTTGTGCTTAGAGTAGACTTCACTCCAGTGTTAGGTGTCACTGCTTTGTACTTTATTATCTATCCTTTTTATATAAAACTGACAAATTCACCATGGTTCCTTTTCTTATTTGTAGTGCCCAGATACAAATTATTTGTTTATGGGAGATTATGTCGATCGTGGATATTATTCAGTGGAAACAGTAACAGTAAGTATGGGTTTCTTTAGCTACCTTTATCATTGGAATTATATGATCTTTGTTCTTGGCTGCCAATCTAGTATTACATCATTGCATGTAACTGCGCACTTTCTCCCCCGGGTGTAGGGTCGGTCAGTTACGAGCATAGCCGGGGAGTCCCTCATCCTTGGCAATGTGAAAAAGTAAATCTCTTAACAATACATATCTTGCCTCCGCGGTTGCATATGATCACAATAAGTGATCCAATGGTTGATTTTATACTCCTAGATCACCTTTTAGCCTTATCTCCTTTGGGCCATATATGCTGTTACTGTATCTTTTGCATTTGAGGGCATTGCTAGATTATTAGCATGAATATTACTCCCTCCTTTCCAAAAATGCAGCTCATTTTCCCTTTTTTGGCTTTCCCAATATATTGCTCACTTCCCTTTTTTGGGTGCAAACTTATCACACTCTTCCACATTTGCCCTAAATTCTAGTTGATGATTATTCATGTGGCCCACCATGATTAAGACATTTACTCCTTTCTCAATTAGACGAATCAATAAGTACTAAGTTTGGCATTTCACCAGCAGATTACTCACCGCTGCAACTTCCGGTCGCTGACTCTTTGCAGTTTCCTTTTTGGTTAAAATACTAACAATGTAACCGTGTCACTCTTCCATCTTTGACTGACCATCACCACTGCCTTCCTTTCATCACCGCCATCTCCGGCATAAATCAGACCCATTTTTCTAGCCACATCAGCGTCATCCCGTTGTTACCTTCCTTTGTCAGATCTAGCCACCTTGAAGCCATGCAGAAACCACCGCCCTCCTGAACTTGGTGGATCAATATAAGTTTCTCTTAATTGCATATAGCTGAACAGGCAGACACCTAGAATTGAGGCTTTCGACTAATTATCTTACCTCAAATTCCTCTCATTAAATTCATTAGTTGCGTTAAATTCTACTTCCCCATAATTGCAAGATTGAATGGTGAGGCAAATGTGGGATTATGCCATGGCGGTGAAGGATTTGGTTGCAGATCTCTGATGGGGTTATGTGACGGGATGAGCTTCTGAGATACTGACGGAGACGTTCATGAGAGCTCATGAGAGGGGGGAAATTTGGGATGTTGGTGGGACCAGATGTTCAATAACTGGCTGCTTAGTTTGTTCGAAATGTTAAGTGCCCAATTATTTGCCTGCTTTGACTTGTTTCTAAAATTTGTGTAAGTCAAACGTAGCAATATTTTCCAGACAGGGGGGTGCATTACTTTTCTAACTAGCTAGCACAAATTAACCAGAAAGTTCCTTGAGGCTGAGCTCGAAATGGGAAGAAAGAAGTTTCATAGCCAAAGCTTTGGAAATGAATGTTTTTCACTTCACTTTAGCTTGCGTAATGTATGGATAAGCCCGTAAAATAAGCAAATTGCATCTTGTAAGTTTGAAATTTCCAACTCTCGCGGGTTAGCGGGCAGTAATTAATCATTAATATCGATCTAGTTTAGTTGTACCACTTTTGAGATTCAGCAGCATTACGGATGCATCAGAATCTTCACATTTGTTGGAGAAAGAAAGTCAAATGTGCGACAACTGAAACTTCAAATCTTGCGTCATTAATACCACCGCTCCCAAAACATGTGGGAACTGGGAAGCATCATGTTTCCTTTCGGTTAAAAGCAATCAGCAAGCAATTGCAGCCTTTGAGTCCCAACAGCTGCATTTGTATATCCACAATGCTTCATGTTGGTAAATGCAAAGTTTTCAGACAGCATTGAACTTAGTGGTCTTTCTACGGATACATAAATATTCAGTTATTTTCTATATTAATGGCCTTTTGGTTGTATGTCACTTTATAATCAGAAAACTGTCAATACAGCTATTACTGATGCATATTTAAAGAGGAAATGACAGAATGTCCTTATGTAAGTGCATATTGAGGTTTAGATAATGTAATGTCCAAAGGTAAATGTTCTTCCATATAGTTTTAGTTTGAAACTTTGAGAGGTTGGTGTTATTTCATATGTAGCCTTAAACAATTGGTGGCAGCATAATCTGTACGGGCTCTTGTGGTTTATTATGCAACTCCAGAGGCTGTACCTTGAATTTCATTTGCGGTGATTGGGATGATGATACTGTTTAATCTGACACGGCTCTTTATTTTTCAGCTTTTGGTTGCCCTCAAAGTACGTTATCCTCAAAGAATTACCATTCTTAGAGGGAACCATGAGAGTCGTCAGGTATGCTTCCAGCTTTTTTATTTAATTTCATATTCTTCCTTTTTGTTTAACAGCCTGGTATGGCTCGCTTTCTGTGTCACCCAGGACGTATTTCTGTCAGTTGAAATTATATCGTTAATAGGAGCCGGCTGATAGCTATAGTTAATTATCATCAAAGTTCTATTATGATGAACTGATTGTTTGCCCTCTACCATACAGGTTTAGGCCATTATTTATTTGTTTTTTTTAATTCTTTTTGCCTTTATCAAATAACATTTTTATCTGTCTTATTCAATGTGATGGTAAGAGTGAATGTCCTTTTTTGCATTCCTTGCAGATTACTCAAGTTTATGGGTTTTATGACGAATGCCTAAGAAAGTGAGTTCCTTGCATTATCTTGAATTCCAGTGGTGTCATTTAGCCAGTGTGCCTTGTTCTTCATCTGGTGTTTGCCTTTAAAATGTTAAAATATGCATATTTTCTTTGTGTCTGATTTTTTTGAATTATGCTGTCCTTTTTGCTTAAAATTCAGGAAGCATAGATTCATTAGGTCTTATGCATGCTCTATCAAACAGATCAATTATGTCTCATCCTTATTTTTCTCTGACGAAGTATAAGAACTTGTTTGACTTGATGCACCACTAATTACACAAATAAAAAGCTAATTAGGAGATATAACCTAAAGAACATGTCGATACCGGCCCTTCACCTTGGGGTGAAGGGCCGGTATCGACATGACCTGGCATATGGGATCCGTGCTGGCCTTGTTAGTTAGCGGACAAACACCCCACATCATCTATTTTGTTAGAAGAAGACAATGGAAGAAGATCGAAGAGAAGAGGAGAGAGTCCAGATCTGATACAGAAGAAAGAGAAGACTGAACCGATCCATGTAACATAGGCCATGAGCCAAACTTGAAGTGATGTTCGTATCATCCCTTAATATCAGAACTCAAGGGCGAAACATTTATACTGTTATTGCATTGTATTTCAACTTGTAAAATGGATTTAGTAGTGCAAAGCGCTTTGTTTTGAAATTTTCATTTATAGCTACTGAGACGAGTAAATCTTCACTTACATTGATACTACTGGAGTCATCGTGATAGCAATCTGTCTCTCTTGAGTTTCCTTTTTGTCCCCCCAATGCTTTACTGATAGTCCACTTTTGCTTTTAACAGGTATGGTAATGCGAGTGTGTGGAAAATATTTACAGATTTATTCGATTATTTTCCGCTGACGGCACTGGTCAGTAATGATTTTACTCGTTCTGATAGGATTATGAAAACAATTGTTAGTATTTGTGGCTGTATCATCTTACAGGGTGGTAAAAGGATTTGCACTATATCCCTTCTAGATTATTTAAGCGACGCGCCGAAAAGGACATAGTTATGCCTGTTTTATGTTGTGGAACTTCTACACAATCTCATGTATCATTCACTGTAGACTTTATGCTGATCTGACTCGATAAGTGAACCACTGCTTGTCAGTTGCATTTGTAAGCGCAAATCAAGTAAAGTAGTTGCATCACAGTAAAAGCATTCCTTTCAGGTCGCTATGGCAAATTAATTGTGGGTACATGATAATGTATGTCAAGATATTGCATTCTCTTACTGTACAAAAGGAGTCCGTTTTGTGAACAAAGTTAAGAGAAGAAGGAAAAAAGATCATTCTAAATAAGTATAGGCATGAGGTTTATTTGCCGTATTTACGTCTCTTTCATTTGGTGAACCATCGGCGGACGTGATCAAGATATTGAATGTCAAGATATTGTTTTCTTTTACAGTACAAAGAAGTAGGGGTCTGAGCGAAATTAAGAAGAGAAGGAAAGATCATTCTAAATGAGTAGGCAAGAGGTTTATTTGCCTTATGTACACTTAGTCTCGGACACGCACGATGCTTGTGCAACCGATCAAAAAAGAAGAAATAAATTCACAACATTTAGTTTTCAAATGTATACAAGTAAAATCCAAGTTCATTCATAAGTCGAATTTGAAATTATTCTGCTAATTATAACGGAGATTATTTCTTAGTTCAAACCGTCAATTCAGTCTTTTTTTGGCTATATTTGAGGTGGAAGTTACCATTATGAACAAGTGGAAGTTATCACTTTGTTTTTTAATCGCAAGTGTAGTTATTTGAACGTGCCACTTGTTGGACAGATAGACATGTTAAGCCAGCTTTCTTGTCGGTTTATAAGTAGTATATATAGGTAGATAGAATCTCTTTCTTTTGGCGACATGCACAAATTTACTTTTGCAGTAATGTGACTGCTATGTTGGTTGGTACAACACAAGGAAGGATGTGTTATATAAAATCAGGAATCACTTGTAAAGAAGTATAAGAGGCAATCAGGGTTTGCCCTCCTTTATTTTGCCTCATGAGCAATTTGTCCCTGTCCACTTTGAAATGATGCACGAAACCCTCTTCCAGTTAAAGAAATTTGACTGAAAAGTTACATATTCAATGTAATGACAAAACTACCCTCTTCATTTATGAAGAAGAAATTTCCCTTGCAACTTTCATCCCTAGACCGGAAAGTCTGCAACTTCTCCCTCCCTCCCTCCCTTTTGTGACTCCCTTCACCTTGTCCTCATGGCCACCCCCCGCTAGCTGTCCAGGCTGTTCTCCCGATCAACCCATGATCCAGTCTCCACCACCTTAGTAACCGTGTTGTATACCCCAAATCTTTTCTTTGTCACCCACGAAATCCTGTGCATCACATCCCCATCAAAGTCGATTTATGTTCTCTAATTGTGTAAAGTCGATATTAAAGATCAGATTACTGACTTTTGTCCCAAAATAGAACAACAAGGACCAAAACAAACCTGATCAGATTACTGAATTTCACCCAGAAATATTAAAGAAGAAGCAAAACAAATCTGATTTGCAGATCATATGTTGTTTCCTTCAATTCTCTATAAATGTATGTTGTATGTGTGAGATTGAGGTACTTGGAGAGTTGATGGAGCGGCAGTTAGTGTTGGATGGGGTTGTGATGCAAGAGAGTTTGGATGTGGGAAGGTTTAACTTGATGGTAGTTATGGATTGGGTAAAATGAAATAGAAAGAAGAAGAAGAAGAAGGTAAAGAAGTTTTTTATTATGTTTATCCTAGGTCTCGACATGGATATGGGACTCTAGCATGAATGGCTGTGCAGCTTATTATGAAATTCTAGAAAAAATTATCTACCTTATTGCATTACTAAATACCTCTATCGTATACGCATCTTTTTTGTCCACGTAGCATAGGTGCTATTGATTATTATGACTCAAATAGTTGTCAATTTTCTTCTGCAGACTATGTTTTGTTTTTACTTGTGATATGAGGTTTGAACTCTGTTAGTTTACCTCTGTATATCACGAATCTATTTTTCTATGGCCGCGTCATTGCAATGCCTTAGAAGCTGACTATCTTGTATCGTGGTGTATATTTCTTGTGTGTTTGGCCGTGCCTTACTGATGGGTAACAGAACTGGTATACCTCCACCCTTGCTGCTACTTGCCGTACAGCTACATTGTTCCACTGCCACCTTATCTTTGTGAATCCAATTTGCATTGCCACCTTTACTACGACCACCATTTGTCTCTGGCATCACATACTACCTTGCAAGAACCTGCCACTCTCACTGATCTCACAGAGTAGTTGCTCCTCAAGCATAACATCCTTTTTTTAGTTTGTATGACGGTCTCAGCATTACTATTTACAGATTAGAAGTGCATGCAATTTGCAAAGCAAACCATGTCTCACATGATTGAAATCCTTTCTCAATTGCTGTATGTTGTGCATTATCTCAGATGCCTGTGGATTTGTCTTGAAAATGAGAAATGAGTGTGTTGCTCATGCTGTGTTGTTATGTTAGAACTTGTATTTATTTTATTACTCTGTAGGATGCCATTTTCTTGCATCTGTTTTAGCTGATATAAATGTTGATGCCTTGTGTCACATTGTGAATCTTGTAGGTTGAGTCCGAAATATTTTGTCTACACGGTGGATTGTCCCCGTCAATTGAAACTCTTGATAACATACGCAACTTTGATCGAGTTCAAGAAGTTCCTCATGAGGGTCCCATGTGTGATCTTTTGTGGTCTGACCCTGATGATCGTTGTGGATGGGGTATTTCACCCAGGGGTGCTGGATATACTTTTGGTCAAGTATGTTTCCCTGCCTCTCCCCTTGTTTTGTCCTGGAATTCTTTTCCTTCTGGAAAATAATGCTCGGCAATGTGCATTTCAACAGGACATATCTGAGCAGTTCAATCATACCAACAATTTAAAGCTTATTGCTAGAGCACACCAGCTGGTTATGGAGGGATTCAACTGGGGTCATGTAACTACTTCCTCAAACTATGTGATTTGGGTGGTGAAATTGTAGTTTATCTGGACGGTGAGATTTTTAACTGGTTGTTCGTTACATTTGACAGGAGCAAAAGGTGGTTACCATATTTAGTGCACCTAATTATTGTTATCGTTGTGGGAACATGGCATCCATCCTGGAAGTAGATGATTGCAAAGGCCACACTTTCATTCAGGTTCGCCCTCCCAGAGCTCTTCTGTGTCACACGGCACGCACAGGCATATACACACATGCATAACCATGCACACACTTGAGTGCTATACTGTGGGAAATTTCACCTTTTATGTGCTGTCTTTTGCCTGGTTATGTTTCTCATTTTGAAGCAGCTGCAACTGTGTTGGTATTTTATGTTGGCTTGCAGTTTGAACCAGCTCCTAGGAGAGGAGAGCCAGATGTTACCCGAAGAACACCAGACTACTTCCTATGATCCATCTTGCATCGAGTCGCTGAATTTCAATCGGCTGATGCCCTCGTATGTTCATGGCTGTTTCAATGTTTTAAGTCGAGGAGTTTGCTATGAAGTTGTGCAGCAAAAAGCATGTAAAAAAGGAGCACGATGGATGCGTCTTTCGATTCGGTTAATTATCCTGACACTGTACCAAGATCTGGGTTAAGAGGTAGTGGAGCTGATGATGCATTCGATGCATATGTACCGTTTTCTGCAACCTCGCTTCCCCTCTCTCTTCTCTTCTCGTCATTCATGTTTGTCGCCCTTTCTTGTAGGACATTTATCTCAGAAAGGGGTCCATAGCGGGATTGCTATTTTGTTCTTAAGTTGGTTTTTATAGTTATGCCCAGTTAAACCGATTCTTAGTTATTGCAATGTTTTTTTCTTGGATGTCAGCCTTGGATAGTTGATTTGATTGTTAGGACATCTTTTTCCCTTTTGGGGTGCTCTTACATGGCATTTTTAGCTCAATCTGACATCAATCAGTACAGTTTATATATCAGTCTTCATGCTTTTCGACGCCAGGTCATTGTGGGGTGACTTTATAGGGAAGACTTGTATACGTGTTTCATTAACTCAGGTGTTCCTTGAGAACGTAATCTCTGCATAAAATTGTGGACGTTTACTTGCCACTTGTTATATGAACAGTTCACATTCCAACTCATGTGGTGGTTGCGTACGAATCTCTGTTTATGTGCGTGCGAAATCTGAAGATGATCTTCAGTAGAATGCATTGGAAATTAGCTCTCTTCAACTGTTTTCTGCACATTGCGTCATATTGCACAATGTTGTCAAGCTTGACTTCTTTGGGCCGATCTCAAACGAGTTCCAGCCTTAAACTTTATGTGGTTATTTGCTCATCGAGCCGAACACAATTGGTTAACTGGCTTCAAAACGCTTGGTTTGTTTTCCTCACAAACTGATATATGACATAGCCAGCAGCCTCATGAGCGGTGATATCTGAAGTAGCTTCGTGATATTTATAGTTTCTTGCTTCATCAGAAGATGGTTCACAAAATTCGTCCGAGTGTGCGACGTTTCAAAATTTCAGGATACGGATTCTGCCTGAAAATTCTTCGGCTTAGACTATAAAAGTTCTTTGATAACATAGTCAGAAATCTTTGATGAGATAGATTGGTTAAGTGGGATTATGAGATGTATTTCAAAGTTTTCAACAATGCCTTGTACCGATAATTCAGGCAAACGGAAGGTGGTGGTGGCTCTCTTGTGCAAGGCTTAGCTGCAAATGATACTGCTGAGTTCATTTGGTTGGGAGCTTGGAATGCACCTTCAGAGGAAATTCGGAGCTAGTGAATGTTTGAAACTGACTCATTAACCCCCTCTCTCCCTGCTTTCCATTCTGAAAATTGACTCATTAACAACCTCTCTCTCTCTCTCTCTCCCTGCTTTCCATTCTAAAATAAAGCTTATGCTGGAGGGTATATTGATTTATAAACCGTCACATTCTCTTATGTCACTCTCTAGAATGCAAAATTAGAGTACGAGGAAATATTTTTCCGTGAGTTGAACGTAATACTTGCATAACTGGCACAATTCTCATGACTGTATCACATGCATTAACGTTGGTTGTATCTTAACGGGATTTTGATTGCGAAAGCTCAAGTTCGTTCATATTTTAACTGCAAAATTTATAAATTCAGATCCAGAGATTGCCAAGAGTGATGAAGTTTATGGTTTGCTCAAGCAAATTTATGGTTAGAGAGTTGAGGAGACAAATGGAGGGACATTGGTAGTATCTATTTTTCTCCCTCCCTCCCTCTTTTTGTCATCATGTTATCGCAACTAAAGAGTATTCTTACATGTATAGTATATCAAGTTTATGGTCTCCCAATCCTACTTTAGCAACGAGTATTATTTAAGTGAAGGGTCTGACTAGGCGGCAATATGCATATCACGTACAGTGATATACAAGCGCATCACAATAAAATACGGCATACGGTATATATACTTCTTGTTTATTTTTCTAGAAAATGGGGGGCTTGCACCGAGTACGAAGCTTGGTATCAAAATTTTGCTATTAACAAGCACACCAAAATGTTAACTACACTGGTTGCAAAAGCGCCTCTCGAACCTACTAATTAGTGTAGAGTTTGAGTCTTCAAAAATCCGTAAAGGCTGTCATTTCTCCTCCCAACTCCTATTAATTACCCAAAAGAAATAGCAGACATACAAAAATGTATTATAAGTTTTTCAAAAGGCCTGACTTCGCTCTGCGTGTACTTCAATTCCTATACGTACTCTTTTACGAGTCAGTTCAAAATCGACCGGAGTGCTCGTTGCCGATCAGAGTTCTTACATCTACTCCCTTCAGAGAATGTTAGCCGTGCTTGTAGGCCTCAAAACTGTTTTCTGTTGTGTTGGAAAACATGCTTGGTAAGTACTTTTATGTTTCCTTTCTTAGGCAGAACTTGAGAAAAAATTTAATAGGCTCTAAAGGTGTTTTTATTAAATTAAACAATGAGGCTAGTTTCAGGAGGAGTTAAAGAAGCTCCTCTTGAACCTGTCAAACGTATGATACGCCTCTTATCAAAGCTGTCAAGGCCGCCTTCTCCTCTCTCCCTCCTCCATTCCTTTTGCAAAAGAAGAAAAAAAAAATATTGTTGGGTCAAAAATTATTTCTTGAAAACGGTTTCTTCTAATAGATTCGAAACAAAGCAAACCAAACATATTTCTGGTCTCATGAAATGATTAAATATAGGAACATAAAGAAAAGAAAATAAAACATTTGCCACACAACTGGGCCTTCCAAATAGTTAACGACAAATCATAGCAGCTTTTGACATCACCTGCAGGAGAAGTAGACAACAGTATGACTACTCAACCCTGACCTTTGGATTTTTACTACTGCTCTGTTATAGCTATGTTTGTTTGTCCTTTATAACTTTAACCAAACTTTCGATATGGTTGTAATCCGATACTTTATTTTGTCTGCCCATGAAAAGTAGCTTGTCTACTCCTGTATTCATGATAAGAACTATCCCCCTCCCTCTTATATATCATCATTCTCAAGTTTAACTTAAAAAAAAAAAAAAACTGGCCTTCCACTTTCTAGATTACCATTCCACTTGATACCATCACCCTTTCTTCTTTCATAAAAGATCTTTTCATTTCGAGGGACGAGACACGTTGTTTCTTACGCCCGCCCTTCTAAAAGATGTACTAAATCTTTCATATATCTATTAAAATCGCTACTTTTTTTTTATAAAAAAATGTCTAACATTCCATTCTAGTTACAAAAGATCACCCCAATGTCATGATATATTTGTAAAATCATCACCTTGAAGTCTTTAACTAGTTAGATACAAACTACGGCCCTGTTTGTTTCACAGAAAATGTTTTATGGAAAAGGTTTTTCTCATTTTTCGGTGTTTGGTGCTTGTAAATCATTTTCCGGAAAATGTTTTTTGGTGTTTGGTGCATGCATAAGATTTTCCACGGAAAATAATTTCCAATCACACTCATTTTGAGGAACAAAATGTTGAAAAACTACTTACCGTTTAAAATTTCGTAAGTCATTTTCCGGACCACTAAACACACTCACACACGTACGCGCAAACCCCCCCCCCCCCCCCCCCCCCCCCCACACACACACACACACACACAAAACAATGTCCAAACAATGAAAAACAAATCCTTTTAGTGTATAAATATTTGTATAATTGCACGGCACTCAAACAATAAAAAATGAAATTCTCGAAAATGTTTTCAAGAAATATTATTTCCCAGAAAGCATGTTTCGGAAGCGTTTTCCGGAAAGCATTTTTCGTGAAACAAACATGCCTAGGATAACGAGGAATGGTTTGATTGGGCACATAGACCGGGACTTTCTCCATGTTGATAGGAGTGAAGCAGATGTTTGTGCTTATTTACTTTTAAACAATCGAGTCATAAGGCAATGTAGAAGATGCGAATTTGTCTTGATATGGCTAAACCTGGCCAAACAACGTCTAATCAAGATTGGCATTGTTGGGCAGCTAGTAGAATGAAGAGAGGATCTTTATCAACTTGATTCCCTACTTGTACCCTTTGGATTCCCACCCCATGCTTTGTCCTCCTCGAGTGATTTTTCTTGAAAACATTAGTGCCCTGCACCGCATTCTTGTCTGGCAATTTTTATCGCATTTGCTCTCCTTATTTTCTTGGATTTTATGGCTGTTAGAAAGGTACATCCGAACCTCTGGAATGTAATTTGAACTTAAATACGACCAACGGACAAGATTTCACCGAATATTCTCAAGCAACAATTTGACCTTTCAATTCTTGCCAATCAGAAAGGTTCAATGGTTCTATGGAATTAGCACACCCAATTGCCTCAGATTACAAAGAAGTACCTCACTTTCACACACCCGAATTTGTGTTATGCGGTCAATCTTGTTGCACAGATGCTATACTAAGGCATTTGTTTTCGACCACTTTTTAGTCCATCGCTTGCACCTTTTCCGAACGTAGATTAGGTGGGCAACGCTAATAATCGTCGCTCCACTTTTGCAAGTTGCATATTTTTCAGCTTCAATTTAATCTCATTGTTTCGTGGAAAGAAACTTGTTCTTGCTCCAATGCAAACGCTGAGTATCCTGCCCTTTCCACCACCACTGCTGATCTATGTTGCATTTTGATGTCGGCATATTTCTCAAACAAGTGCTGACATTCATGTGAAACCATCAGTGCTACGTAGTTCGTGTTTAGTCATGTTCTCCATGCTCGTACAAAGCACATGGAAGCTGACTATCACTTATTTTTTTTTTGTTTTGTGAACGTGTTGTTCATGGCCCTCTTAGAGTTCTCTTTGTGCCTAGTTTGCGTCAACTTGTTGATGTCTTTATGAAGGCTGCTTCAGAAATTTCAACGGCTGCCTTACAAACTCAACGTTCCTTCAGTGTGACGGAGGGTATTGGTGTATGTATTTGCCTTTTGGTAGGCTTGCCTTGGTCCCGAGTTTTTAATACACGTCTTGTGCTCCCAGAAAGTGAACATGGTTCAATATGTGTAAAAGCAGTGGATTTGCAGGCTACCTATATTATTATAGCTAGAGCTTTTGTAATGTAAACTATGTCCAGCTAGATTTAAGCATACTGGATTTGTGATTGGGTATCCTCTGCAAATAGACATCTCAAGGTTTGGACGAGGGCATTGTCTGGTGTAATTTCTGATAATAAACCCAATGTATAGTCAGCATTGTAAAGAATCTGCTACTTGGGCTTGGTTTGCACCTGTTGTTTTACCAGTTCTTTATTTGCACGGTCCTTGTTTGCCATCTATCAGTTGCAGGGTTCTAAATCAGCTGCGATAATTCAACCTCTATTCTCTCTGTTCCACCATAGAATATCATGTTCATAGTAGGCTACTTAGAAGTTATGACCAACATCTCACAGCTGTCCACTTCATGCGTATATTTTCTTGCATAGGTAGTCACGACACATTTAGTGTTCGTCATTCACTGCTCATGTAGATACTTGTTCAACTATCTAGCAATATTCTCATAAGTTTTCTCATCATCTTGTAATTTGCTGGTGTCCTATTATCTGCAAGTTTGATCCACTGCCGCACTTTGATCAAATATTAATCCCCCCAAGAGAGAGAGCATTCAGGGAAAACACAGTTAGCCTAGGCAGCATGCAACTTCAGGTGATCTCTAGGGAAACAATTAAGCCTTCCTCCCCAACACACTCTCATCTCCAAACTTACAATCTTTCCTTGTTGGATCAGTTCACCCCTCGCATGTACATCCCTTTTGTTCTCTTCTATCGCAGCTATGTCCAACTTGGTGAAATTTCTGAAAAGTCTCGGTGGCTGAAGAACTCTTTGTCTACAACTCTAGCCCAATACTACCCATTTGCTGGTAGACTAGAAACTTCAGCGTCTGTCGATTGTAATGACAATGGAGTCGAATTTCTTGAAGCCCGAATCGGTTGCAGATTGTCGGAGTTGCTTGAGAATCCGGATCACGAAGCTCTTGACACCGTCTTTCCAGCCAATTCAGTATGGGGGAAGGTGTGCAAGGAATCCAGTCTGATGGTAATTCAGCTAAACTATTTTGAGTGTGGAGGAATAGCAATAGCAGTTGGCATATCACACAAGGTAGCCGATGCGTGTACTTTATCCAACTTTTTAACGTACTGGGCTGCAGTGGCAACCGGCTCCGCCAAAAAAGTGCCTCCTCATTTCATCCCCTCGCCAAAAAACGATTCAGTTTTGATCCCAGAAACGGAGCTTCAGAGAAGGAAGTGGGTCACCAGGAGGTTTGTGTTCCTAAACTCGGAAATAGCCCAAATCAAGGCTGCGTCTGCTGAGAATCCAACTAGAGTCGAGGCTGTTACTGCAATACTGTATAAATCTGCCATGGCTTCCGCAAGAGCATGTTCGGGTTCCTTTAGGCCGTCTCTTTTGATACAACCGGTGAATATGCGTCCCAATATGGAACCACCCTTGCCTGAAACTTCTGTTGGAAACATTTACTCGCACGTTACTGTACAAACCAAGAATGAGGGCGAGACGGACTTGAACAGATTGATTGGTGAAATCAAGAGAGCTAAGGCGCGGCTAAAGGGTGTGAAGAATCTTGAAGTGAACGAGTGGATATCTGTAATACAAGAATGTCTGAGTAATAACTATGACGGGTACCTGATTAGCAGCTTCTGTAGGTACCCATTTTACCAAGTTGATTTTGGGTGGGGAAAGCCCTGCAGAGCTAGTCTCGCTGATGCTCCGACCAAGAATGACTTTTTCTTGACGGATACTGCAACTGGGGATGGGATTGAAGCACTGATCACTTTGGAAGAACAACAGATGATCATGTTTGAGAATGATAAAGACATCCAGACACATGCTTCTTTGCATCCAGGTGCTTTATAGTCCTTAGGAGAAATAGTTTGGAAGTGTTTATCACAATCTCGCAAGGTGACGGTCCTTCATTTGATATCAGCATCGCTTTTAGGGTGTCTGTAGCCGAGACTTCTCAAGTGATGCAGTTTAGGAGTGAAAAAGCTATGGCTTTACAATACTGTGCTAACGTATCAGGATTTGACCGATCCAAGTGTTAGATACATTTCCTAATAAAACGGTCTGATATTGAGCAAAGTGTCCGGCTGACTTCTTTAAAAGCGATTTACGAGGACATGTAATAATTGTCAAAAGTTCTTTTTGCCTAAGCTTTAGGCCTTTTAGTGCTAAATTACTTTGAACTACTCCTAATTTAATCTCCTCGGTGTCTTAGTCAAACCGCGTGTAAAACATCGAATAAAAGCAAAGAACCTTCGTAGTGCTTTCTAAGATCAACTTTAATAAGCTTCAACACTTGAAATGACAAAATTCTTTATATCACGGCTAATACAATTTGGCTGGTTAAAGTAATAAAACGGGGGCTTGATCAGCTAAGATAGACAAAGGAGGGAGTGACGGAGGCAGCAAGTGGAGGCTTTCACCCTTGTTCTGGTGACAAGGGTCGCCGCATGTAGTAGAGAGCGTAAGGGAAGAAAGAGAAGCCGCTAGATAGGGGCTTGGATGGGAGGGGAAGAAACGATGGTAAAATCTTTTTTGGAGCTTTTATACTTTAACTTAAAACAACACAATATTCAGAAGTTGCAATGAAGAACTTCTCTATGGCGTAATAATACATCCGAATTTTATATAAAACGATTAATAACAAATTTTCATCAAAATGGCTAGAGCACGTTTGTAGTACTAAGTGTCATCGACTAATTGTGTGCTTGCCAAGTCCATGGTGGCCACGGAACTTTAGTCGTTTGGACCACATAATATAATGAGTCTAATGTTTGCACTGACCCTAAACACCTGCCTAAAAATGGAAGGATAACCCACAGCTTGATGCACAAAACTTTGCACTAATCCTAAAACCGCCACATAGACACGGAAAACTATTTAGACAACAAATTTAGTAGTCCTAACTTCCAATGATCTTTACAAAAAGTTTTTTTATCGTTCACTTTTAGAGTTTTAACACTTTTTCCTGCAAAGATCACTAACTAAAGTTCGAAATATCATCAATTAGGTTTTTTAGTATCATTTATTATCCATATTGTTTATTTCTCTACAGTGATGGCCTTTTTTGTAGCTATGTGTTCACAACCTATTCGGACCATACCCCGAGGCCCGCTAAGAGATCACAGTGGCACAACACGTCACCCGCTTGGCAGTCAAGATCGCTCAACATCATTGCCCGGTCAAAGCGCTCGTCACCACGAGCATCCAGACGGCGATCGAAAGTGTGCCGCCACCCGAGGGGTCGGCCACCCCCCTGAGAAGGGGGTCGGCCACCCCCCCTAAGAAAGGCCTCGGCCACACCCTAAGGAAGGGGCTCGGCCATCCTCTTTAGAGGGGGGTCGGCCACCAACTTCATAAGGGGGTCGGCCACCCTCCTTGCAGGGGGGTCGGCCACCCACTTGGTAAAGGGTCGGCCACCCTCCTTGGTAAGGGGGGTCGGCCTCCCTTGCCATTTGGGGAGGGGGGACCTGCTGTACGACACTGGCTTCTCGCTCAAACAACACTCACCCGCTATCTTCAGTGCGCGACGCTCATTGTCGCCCGCTCAATCAACCGCGGGCTCCGGCCCTCACGGCGGGACGGGCGGGCAACCATAATGCCCTCGCAGGCTCAATCAACTGACAGGGCTCCGGCCCTCGCAGCGGGATGGGCTCACAACCCTAAAGCCCTCGCCGACACAATCAACCGAGGGCTCCGGCCCTCACCCGCACAATCAACCGACGGGCTTCGGGGGGCTCCGCTCGTAGTGCTCCGGCACGAGGACCCCCCGCCACGGACTCTGGGTATCGAGCTGTGAGCATGTGCGCTCATGTTACCATTGATCATCGACACCGCCAGGGCAATGACCCCCGGGTCACTCCGGGACGGGAGCAGGTCCTCGGAGGGCATCGCGCCTAGTCCGCCTGGCAGTTGGCTACATGGGCAACCCTCGCCGCTGTCAGGATCTCTGCGCATCTCTTGACGCATCTTGTGGGATTCAGTAAGGGCTTGGACTGGAGGCTGGGGCAACGGGCTACTCTGACCATGCTACCGCGGTGTGGTCAGTCTCCTCAGACAGGCAGAGGGACGCTGCAAGGGCAGGACGACACGAACTCGGGGACCGGCAATTCGACGGGCAGTACTGTGAAACCCCCTCCGGTGACGTGTCACTCCCGGAGGACGACGCGTGTCGGCTGATGACACGCGCGCATTTATGCCTATATATAGTGGACTTTGGAGCTTATTCAAGGACTTCTCTCTCATTTCAACATTTCACTTTCTCTCTCTAAAACTCATTCTCTCTGGATTTCTAGTGAGAGAAACACATTTGGACTCCTGTCATCGGACCTTTGACGCTGCACCCTTAACACGGACTGTCGACCGCCGGCCCTGTTCGTTGTCACCCTGCCTGCGCGGCGCTGCCAGCCCTCGCGACCTGTCTGGGGAGCCTTGCTCTCAGCCCTTACTCCATCCCTGCTGTCTCCCACTTTGTCTACTTGGAAGCCAACTCAGACTGCATCCTTTGTGGCACCTCGACGTGGCAACGAACCATCTTTCCTCGGCAACACTATGATTATTGTGGGTCAAAATATGTAATATCCCGAACTTTGGGAGCCGGTTAAATAATCATCTGGGCTCCGAAAAATAAATGGACGGTAATTTTGGGCAATGCCCGGGTATTACTAGTGTATTGGAGTTTAAAAGAATTTTGGAGCATTTTTGTAATTTTGGAAAATTAGAGGGACTATTTTGCAAAATTTGAAAAATTGGTCACAAGATGGTTCCACCTCCTCCTTGATTATTTGATGACTAATGAAATAAAATTATAAACTATGGTATAGATAAGGGGAAATCCGGAGTTCCAAAAAGAAAGAAAGGGAAAGAGATTTGGAAAAGAGATGTAATAACTCTGAGGTATTTAGCTTTAATGTGAATGGAAGCAGTGAGTTTTGATAGAAATTTTTCAGAAATCAAAGAACGTGCAGGAGTTCAAGGAGAATTTTATAAGTTTTCATATAGGATTTTTTTTTAACAAAAGAGAAAACAACCCTTAGCTCTAACCAAAGCATAGATTCCAATATGGGTATTTTAAGGAAAGATGTTTGATATCTTAAGAGAACCCAAATACACCCTTATTTTTTTAATAACACTCTAATTCAAAATGGTATTTGATGGGAAAAAAGAGTTTCAAGTAAAAAACACCCCTAATCAACATTAATTTTGTAAGAAGACTTCAGTTTAAAAAATGGCATCTTATGAAGAAAAAACAAGAGGATTAGCTATTTAATTCCTGTCAGGATTACATATGTATATAGAGAAAACTAAAAAACTCTAGTTTTACGATAGCTTCCTTGTAACAGTATCTCCATATTAAAATCTAGAATTAAACTTCATGTTTACGATATTTTCAATATACTAATATATTTATATTGAAATCTATATACATGCAGAATAATTCAAATCTGTAGAATACGCATAAACATACAAATATAAAATACTACAAAATTAAAAAGGATTGGGTTTCTGACAAAATGTTTAATTTAGTTTAGGTATATTACATTTCTCGTAAAAGTCTATGGCAAACTCTATTCTCTGCAAGTTATTTCCTTTAATCAAATATGATGAAGAAGATCTAATAACTCTAAGATAATTTAGTTTTAATGTGAATGGAGGCGATAAAGTTTGATAGAATTTTTTTCAATAATTATAGAGCATGGAAGAGTTCAAGGGTGATTTTATAGGATTTTCATAGGTTTTCCTCTCCTTAAAAGTCAAAACAACTCTTTATTCTAACAAAAACATATATTTCAATAAAGATATTTTAATTAAGAGTTAATTACAAAACTGTCTCCTAAGGTTTATACGTTTTTGCACTTTGCCCCCTGTGTTTACAACTTTTGCAATAATGTCCCTCGAGGTTGACAAAACCGTTGCAAACGACTCCAAAAACCAACGTCCGTCCAAATTCGGCAGTTAAGTGGTCATGTGCGGTGCACATGCCATTTTGGCATGGGCAAATTCGTAATTTTCCTACCCATCTTCCCCACTCTTCTCTTTCTCTGTTCATCTCTCTCTCTCTCTCTCTCTCTCTCTCTCCTCTCTCTCACATTACACCCAACTTCTTGACTTCAACTTCACACCTCTTGGATAATCTCCGATCTCTGCTCTCTTCATTTCTTTTTCTTTCTTTGTTCCATACCCATATGTGCACACAGGTTCACCAGCCATGCCCACTGCCGTGACTCCTTCTTCCTCCTCTTTTCATGCACTCACCCACATATATTTTGGATGGACGTTGGCTTTTGGAGTCACTGTGTTGGTGTTGTTGAGGGCATTGGAACTGATGAAAGTTGCTCTACTGCCACATAGGATGCAGATATATGCTTACATGTATGCCTTTCTGCTCAATGTACTCATATGGGGCTTGAAGCTTCGGAACAACAATTCATTTGGGTTGTAAGGAGAAGAAAGGAGGAAGAAGAAGAGAAGTGGTTGCCCAGAGGATTTGAGGAGACAGTACGTCACTGGCCAATCCGGATCTGCCGCGCGACTCCTCTATACATTCCCTCGCTGCCTCCGGGATCCAGGCCGATCAGAGCAAGAGCTTCGGCTCCATGAACATGGATGAGCTTCGGCTCCAGCACCACCATCGCTTTCTCTGCCAGCCTGGTCCCCCGCTCCGCCACCATCGCCACCAGTGGCCTCACCGCACCGGCGGTCACCGCCCTCTCCTTGTTCACTCTCGCCGAACAAAGCTTGTAAAGCGTTGTCAAGGCATCCTTCTTGCCTCTCACCGACCCATTGATCATCAAAGCAACCAACGGCGGTATCGCTCCACAGGCCCCGATCAAAGTCTTGTTTTCGTCAATCAGCGCCAAGCTCAGCAATGCACAAGCAGCGTTTTGTTTAGACGTTTCGGTGCCGGTTTTGAGAACGTATATCAGCGATTTTATGGCTCCGGCATTGGCGATGAGAGGCTTGTTCACCTCGTGTAGCGAAAGGTTCAACAACGCTGTGACAGCATGCTCTTGAATCAGCGGATCGCTGCACCGGAGTAGAGGAGTCAACGCCGGAATCGCGCCGGACTCGCCGATCAAAGCGCGATTGTCAGACCAGTTCTTAGCGAGCAACCTCAGCTTTGCCGCCGCCGAACGCTTGATGGCCACCGACGGCGACTGCAGCCCGTCGATGTAGATATTGACTGTCGGTAGCAGATCCTCCGGCAAAATACTCTCGATTATCTCAGTAGAAAAGCTATCCCTCTGTAGAAACCCTAAGCACGGTTCAGATTCGGGCCCCGGGCTCGAGCTCGGGTTCGGCTCATTAACATTCTCCAACACATTTGAAACGCTTGCGAGCCGCTGTAGCTCGCCGGAAATATCGGAGCTGTACGCCGAAAAGTCACTGAACGCCTGAGAGAGATCGAGGAAATCGGCCTCCGTCGATGAAGACTTCGCCGATTTGCTCGTCTTGGATGCAAGCTCGTCGAGGCGGATGTCCACCACAGAATCCGACAAGTTCTCCGTTACGTACGCAGACGACGCTTCAGGTGGCAGCGAAGCGGTGAACGAGCAGCTCCGGTCGGAGCCGGAGTCGTAGATGCTGGACCGGCGGGGTACGGCGTGGATTCGGTAGGAGAGGAAGATAGAGAAGATAGATATTTAGGGTTTTCAGAGGTGTTTTGTAAGGAATGGACTGATTTGCCCATGCCAAAATGGCATGTGCACCGCACATGACCACTTAACTGCCGAATTTGGACGGACGTTGGTTTTTGGAGTCGTTTGCAACGGTTTTGTCAACCTCGAGGGACATTATTGCAAAAGTTGTAAACACAGGGGGCAAAGTGCAAAAACGTGTAAACCTCAGGGGACAGTTTTGTAATTAACCCTTTAATGAAAGAGGCTTGATATTATATGAGAAGTCAAAAACATTCTTATTTTTAATCACTCTCTTATTAAAAATAGGTATTTAATAAAAAAAAATCTTTAAATCAAAAGTCAAAACAATCCTTAACTCTAACCAAAACATATATTTCAATAAGGGTATTTTAAGAAAAGATGATTGATATCCTATGAGAAGCTAAAAATACCCTCATTTTTAAATAACATTGTAATTTAAAAAGGATATTTAATGAAAAAAATATTATAGTAAAAAATACCCTTACTCACCCTTAACCTTTTATGAGAAAATCAATTAGAAAAAAATAATTTAAGAAAAAAAAAAGATTAGTCATTTAAGCTCATACGTGCTTTTATATATGTATAAATAGATATAAATATAGATCGGAATCAGTTAGAAAAATAGGGTGGAGTGCATTCATAACAAACAAGAGTTCCTTTATGTACTTCCTTTAGAGAATGTTAGCCCTCTTTTGTAGGCAGGCCTCTTCGTCTTCTGGTTTTTTTCTTTTCCTGTTTTCAAGACCGTTTTTGTTGTGGTCGAAAACGTGCTTTATAAGTGTTTTTATATATTTTTTCTTATTCATCGCCATGTAAAACTCGAGAAAAATGTGAATAGGCTCTGAAGGTGCTCTATTAAGATTAAACAACGATGCGAGTTTCAGGGTTGATGGAGCGCCTCTTGAACCTGTCAAATTTATGATTCGACTCTTATCAAAGCCGTCAAGGCTGGCCTTTCTCCGTCTTCCTCCACTCGGTTAGCAAAAGGTGGAAAAAATTAGTCGTTGAATAAAAAAATATTCTTAGAAACAGTTTTTTCTAATACAATTATAAAAAAACATACCAAACATATTTCTGTTCTCACCAAAAGATTAAATAGAGAAATATAAGAAAAACAGAAACTAGACTCGTTGTTAAGAAATACAGAAAGTGCACCATTACCGTTTTCTTTCGTAGAAGATATTTTCATTTGTAGAAACGAGAAATCATTTTTTGTTCCGCCCGTCCTTATAAAGAGGTACCAAATCTTTCATATCAAATAAAATCGTCACTTTTATATAAATATAGAAGTTTAACAAGGATAAACCTTTCATCTAATTACACAAAGGCACCCCAGTGTCGTGAGATTTGTAAAATCGTCACCTTGAAGTCTTTAACTAGCTAGGCATAAACTAGGGATAACAAGGAATGGTTAGATTGGGCACATAGACTGGGACTCTTTCCATGTTGATAGGAGTGAAGCAGATGTTCTCTGTGCTTCTTTACTTCAAAATATTCAGCATAAGGCATATTTGTTTATGGATATAATGATAATCATAAGCTAATTTAGAAGATGCGGATTTGTCTTGATATGGCAAAATCTGGCCAAACACCTTCTAATTAAGATTCCCCTTTCGTTGGGCAGCTAGTAGAATGAAGATATTTATCAACTTTGATTCCCTACTTGCACCCTTTGGAGTCCACCCCATGCTTTGTCCTCCTCGAGTGATTTTTCTTGAAAACATTAGCGCCCTGCACCGCATTCTTGTCTGGCAATTTTTATCGCATTTGCTTTCCTTATTTTCTTGGATTTTACGGCTGCTAGAAAGGTACATCGGAACCTCTCGAATGCGATTTGAACATAAATACGACCGACGGGCTAGATTTGCTGGTATATTCTTAAACAAAAATTTGACCTTTCAATTCTGGCCATCAAAATGGTTCAACGGTTCTATAGAATGAGCAATCCTCAATTGGCTTAAGTTACAGAGAAGTACCTCTCTCTCACACATCCGAATTTGAGTTATGCGGTTAATCATGTGGAACAAATGCTACATTTAAGGCATTTGATTTGGATCAACTTTCTAGTCCATCAGTGGCACCTTTTCCATTGTAGATTAGGCAGATGCTGATGATCGTGGCTCCACTTTTGCGGGTTGCATATTTTTCAGCTTCGACTTAATCTCATTGTTTCGTGGAAAGGAACTTACTTGCTCTTGCTCCAGAGCAACAGCTGAGTATCCTGCTCTTGCCACAACCACTGCTGATCTGTGTTGCATTTTGATGTTGGCATATTTCTCAAACAAGTGCTGACATTCATGTGATACCATCAGTGCTACGTAGTTCTTGTTTAGTCATGTTCTCCATGCTCGTACAAAGCACATGGAAGCTGACTATCACTTTTTTTTTTGTTTTGTGAACGTGTTGTTCATGGTCCTCTTAGAGTTTTCTTTGTGCCTAGTTTGCGTCAACTTGTTGATGTCTTTATGAAGGCTGCTTCAGAAATTTCAACGGCTGCCTTACAAACTCAACGTTCCTTCAGTGTGATGGAGGGTATTGGTGTATGTATTTGCCTTTTGGTAGGCTTGCCCTGGTCGCGAGTTTTTAATACACGTCTTGTGCTCCCAGAAGTGAACATGGTTCAATATGTGTAAAAGCAGTGGATTTGCAGGCTACCTATATTATTATAGCTAGAGCTTTTGTAATGTAAACTATGTCCTGCTAGATTTGAGCATACTGGATTTGTGATTGGGTATCCTCTGCAAATAGCCATCTAAAGGTTTGGACGAGGGCCTTGTCTGGTGTAATTTCTGATTACAAACCAAATGTATAGTTAGCATTGTAAACAATCTGCTACTTGGGCTTGGTTTGCACCTGTTGTTTTACCAGCTCTTTATTTGCGCGGTCCTTGTTTGCCATCCATCAGTTGCAGGGTGCTAAATCAGCTGCGACACTTCAACCTCTACTCTTATCTGTTTTGGCATGGAATATCATGTTCATAGTAGGCTACTTAGAAGTTATGACCAACATCTCAGAGCTGTCGACTTTATGCGTATATTTTCTTGCATAGGTAGCCACGATACATTTAGTGTTCGTCGTTTCACTGCTCATGTAGATACTTGTTCAACTATCTAGCAACATTCTCATAAGTTTTCTCATCATCTTGTAATTTGCTGGTGTCCTATTATCTACAAGTTTGATCCACCGCCGCACATTGATCAAATATTAATCCCCTCAAGAGAGAGAGCATTCAGGGAAAACACAGTTAGCCTAGGCAGAATGCAGCTTCAGGTGATCTCTAAGGAAACAATTAAGCCTTCCTCCCCAACGCAGTCTCATCTCCAATCTTACAATCTTTCCTTGTTGGATCAGTTCACCCCTCGCATGTACATCCCTTTTGTTCTCTTCTATCGCAGCTATGTCCCAATTGGTGAATTTTCAGAAAAGTCTCGGTGGCTGAAGAACTCGTTGTCTACAACTCTAGCCCAATACTACCCATTTGCTGGTAGGCTAAAAGCTTCAGCATCTGTCGATTGTAATGACAATGGAGTCGAATTTCTTGAAGCCCGAATCAGTTGCAGATTGTCTGAGTTGCTTGAGAATCCGGATCATGAAGCTCTAGACACCGTCTTTCCAGCCAATTCAGTATGGGGGAAGATGTGCAAGGAATCCAGTCTAATGGTAATTCAGCTAAACTATTTTCAGTGTGGAGGAATAGCAATAGCAGTTGGCATCTCACACAGGGTAGCCGATGCGTGTACTTTATCCAACTTTTTAACGTACTGGGCTGCAGTAGCAAGCGGCTCCGCCAAAAAAGTGCCTCCTCATTTCATCCCCTCGCCAAAAAACGATTCAGTTTTGATCCCGGAAATGGAGTTTCAGAGAAGGAACTGGGTCACCAGGAGGTTTGTGTTCCTCAACTCGGAAATAGCCCAAATCAAGGCTGCGTCAGCTGAGAATCCAACTAGAGTCGAGGCTGTTACTGCAATACTGTACAAATGTGCCGTGGCTTCTGCAAGAGCATGTTTGGGTTCCTTTAGGCCATCTCTGTTGATACAACCGGTGAATATGCGTCCCAATATGGAACCACCCTTGCCTGAAACTTCTGTTGGAAACATTTACTCGCATGTTACTGTACAGACCAAGAATGAGGGCGAGACGGACTTGAACAGATTGATTGGTGAAATCAAGAGAGCTAAGGCGCGGCTGAAGGGTGTGAAGAACCTTGAAGTGAACGAGTGGATTTCTGTAATACAAGAATGTCTGAGTAATAACTATGATGGGTACCTGATTAGCAGCTTCTGTAGGTACCCATTTTACCAAGTTGATTTTGGCTGGGGAAAGCCCTGCAGAGTTAGTCTCGCTGATGCTCCGACCAAGAATGACTTTTTCTTGATGGATACCGCAACTGGGGATGGGATTGAAGCACTGGTCACTTTGGAAGAACAACAGATGATCATGTTTGAAAATGATAAAGACATCCAGACACATGCTTCTTTGCATCCAGGTGCTTTATAGTCCTTAGGAGAAATAGTTTGAAGGATAATTGAGTGTTGGGGGGAGAATAATGGGTGCTAATCACTTGATATCAGCATAGGCTTCTAGTGAGTCTGTAGCCGAGTCCTCTCAAGTGATACATTTTATGGGTGATTAAAAAGCTATGGCTTTAGTATACTGTGCGAACTTGCTAGGATTTAACCGATCCAAGCTTTAAACACATTTCCTAATAAAACGGTCCGATCTTGAGGAAAGTGCCCTAAGCGACTTCCGATGACTTGTAATTATTCTCCAAAGTATTTTTTTTTTGGCCTAAGCTTTAAGACTTTTAGTACTAACTTACTTTGAACTACTCCTAACTTAATCTACTCATCGTCTTAGTCAAACCACGCGTAAAAATTGAAGAAAAGCAAAGAACCTTCATAGTGCTTGCAAAGATCAACTTTAATACCCTTCACCACTTGAATCACAAAATTACTTAAGACTAAGGGTGTGTTTGATAACACCATTCAGCACTTAAAACTGAAACTTTTCAGTGATTTCAAATTAAGTGCGTTTGGTAACGCATTTTTTTTATCACTTAAAATAATAAGTGATATGTTAATGGAAGACTAATATTTTAAGTCACCCACAATGACTTATCACTTATCATTGAACACGGTCAATGATTTGGAATTAAAAGATTGGACCAATAAAGGACAGCTTTGCCCCAACTGCCTCATCTTCTTCCCGTTTCACCTGTTCGTTGCTGCGCCGCTGCTGCGCCGCTGCTGCTCTGCTGTGCCGCTGCTGCCTCATCTTCTTCCCGTCTTCACCTGTTCGTTGCTGCGCCGCTGCTGCTGCTGCTGCTTCATCTTCATCTTCTTCTTCCTTGCTGATTTGCCGCCTCTTCTTCTCTTTTCACGGTACTAAAGGTGCGTGATTTCCCGGTGTTTCATTACATAGGTGTCGCTTGATTTGTGAATGTAATTAGGGCTTTTTTTTTCCAATTCATATTGGATCGAATTTCTTGTACATCTTGTATATCTATCTATGTACGGTGGGGAGCCCTGTGGTTTGATTGGGAGGGATCTCAGAAGATCAAGGAGCTTCTGAGAATGTTCCCTTTGAATCATATGAGCATCCAGAGGGGAGCTATGTTGGCTTTGAGCTTGACTCTAGTCTCGCTAACAGCCAGCCAAAGAACTCCATAACCGAAAAAGGAAGTGAAAACGCCAACCATAAGAACAGCCCAAGGTGGGAACTTGTTGCAGGCGATGCCTGGAAGAATACCCACATTTTCCCCAATGTCATTTGCAACACCAAGCATGGTCAGCTGCTGCTGACTAAAACCCAGGACTGATTTGAGAGAAGAAGAGTACAGAGCAAAGGTGTAGGCATTCCCAGCAGCTACTTGGACCCAAACAGCAGCTGCAAGACCCACCCACGGTGGTCTACTGCCTGCCTTTAGGACTGCCATTTGTGGGTGTTGGTGAGATGTTTCATTCAGCAACTCAAGATCTTTGAAACAAAAAAGTTTATGTTTTTATATGAATGCCCAAAGACAGAAAAAGACTAGTCTACTCAGAGCAGTCTGCCATAATTCTTTTGCATAAGGACATTGAGCAAACAAATGGTATTCATCTTCCTTAGCTTGATTACACAACACACAATTATCCTCTTGGATTACATTCCAAGCTTTGAGCTTGACTCTAGTTCTAAGACATCCTTTGCATAACATCCACAAGATCAAGGAGCTTCTGAGAATGTTCCCTTTGAATCATATGAGCATCCAGAGGGGAGCTATGTTGGCTTTGGTTCTTATCGCAATGTGCGTTATTGGTTGGCGGACTTTGCACAGGGTCATCGTGCAAGAACAAAGGAGGAACGATTTAACCATGCACACGCTAGACTGAGAAATGTCATTGAGCGTTCATTTGGAGTTCTTAAGGCTCGTTTCCCAATATTGAAGAGGATGCCACCGTATCCTTTTCAAGTACAAAGGAATATTGTTATTGCATGTGCAACGGTACATAATTTCCTTCGAAAAACGATTATCACAGATTATCTTTTTGAGCAATTTGACAACGGAGATATTCTTGAAGATACGGCTCACCAACACGAAAATGCCGTAGATATGGGAGCGGAAGCACGACAAGCTGATCAAAACTTTATGGTGAACTTGCGGGAGCAGATTGCAACTCAATTGTTTAATTTGAGGTTGTAGTTCATATATGTAATAATATGACTTTTAACTATCTAATTATTGCTATTTTTTATCGTGTGACTAATTTGAATTTTCTTTTATGTTTTAATGTTACGCATACAAATTAGATTTGAAATATCCATTATTGATATATTAATACGTGAGATGTGCAATAATATAACGAGGTTTATAAAGTTTCAAAAAGCAGAGCAAAAGGGTATTAGTGTCAACCTAAACAGTTTTTAGATTTCAGTTGTTTTTTTTATCAAACGGAATAAACTACTTCAGCACTTAAATTGCAGTCAAGACCAAAAAAATTTCAGTGCTTAAAATTCAGTAGCTTAAAATTTTCAGTTGTACAAATTCAGCACTTAAGTTTTCAGTACTTAAATTTCAGTTTTATCAAACACACCCTAATATAATATGACTGTTTAAAGTAATTAAACAGGCGCTTGATCAACTAAGATTGGCAAAGGCCCAGGGAGTGACGGTGGCAAGAAGGGAGCGAGTAGGAGCTCTCACCCTTGTTCTGGTGGGAGGGGTTGCCGCAGGTAGTAGAGAGTGCAAGGGAAGAAAGAGAAGCTACTGATTGCGTTTTGGATGGGAGGGGAAGAAATGACGGAAGAAAAAAAAAAGATTGACGCTTTAGTACTTTAACTTAAAACAACGTAGCATTGATAAGTTGCAACGAAGAACTTCTCGATGACAAAACAATACATCCGATCTTCCCTAAAAAGATTAATAACAAAAAATATCGTTAAAATTGTTAGAGCACATGTGTAGTACTAAAGTGTATATGTTCCATCAAAACTTTACTTGCGATAAGAAAGGCACGGCAGTGTACCACTAAAGTAACAAACCTCCTTCCTCTCTCGCTTCTACTATAAAGCCTCTCCATCAGACCCAGCTTGCCGCCCCTTCCCCCTCCAGCTCCCATGACTGTGAGGGTGGAAGGGGAGGCCTTCTGACTGCTATTTCGCTTCCTCCATCTCCTTTTGCTCCTGTTTTCCACATCTTTTGTTCATCCTTTCTGGGCATCCCATTTCTGCCTCCATCCGCCGCCACCCTCCTCCACCCGCCGATCTCCACCACCACCCACAGATCGGCTATCCTTCAGCCATAAAATTACTTCCTCCCATTCGCTACCCTCAGGTCTGACAGGTTTGTCCAGATTCGTCGTAGTAACCAGACCTCCGTTCCGGTTGGTTTGGGTTGAGCTTTCCGATGCGGGTCCGATTTGATGGACTTGTGGCTTGAAGATGGCGGATCTAATAGAGATGGATGATGTTGTTTCCCTTCGAGCTGCGGTTCGTTCTGATCCGACGTTGGGAACCGACTCCATCTCCTTTGGTTCCGATGTTGACCGCGGCAGTAATGTAAACTGTCACTTTATGCGGCCCATGGATTTGATGCCCAGCGGCATCTTCTCCACCCTGTTACCACTTGATCTGAATTTTCAAAATCCAAAAGTGGTAATATTTATCGTTACTGATTTCCTCCAAGGCCATGTTGGCTAACTCCAGGGTCAAGCATCTGTTGTTGTTTGTACTCTTTTTCTAGTACTTTTTGTACTCTGTTTTCAGAGCCAAACATTAGTTTGTGCTCTTTTGGTTGTACTTCAATGTTTTTAATTAATGCAATATCCGTTTGACCAAAAAAAAAAAAGTGTCACTGACTCATTGTATGCATGCCAAGTGGAGGGGGCATATGAAACTTTACTCATTTGGACAACATAATGAGCCTAATGTTTGCACATAATGAGTCTAATGCTTGCACCAGCCCTAAAACCGCGCCTAAACACTTAAGGATAACGCCATAACTTGATGCGCTAAACTTTACACCAATTCTAAAACCGCCACCTAAGCACGAGTAGATTTAATATAAAAATTTAATCGTTGTAACCTCGTGAGAATTTATCAATTGACACAAGGTACTCTGAGCTCTGTTTGATTTCCTTTTCGTTTTCAGTTTTTTTTTTTTCCAATTTTGTAAACTGGAGAAAAAAACGCGTTTGACACAGTTTTTTTTTCTTCAGTTTTGAAAACCAGTTTTTAAAACATGGTTGTTTTTTAAAACTCCCATTCCCATCGCTGTCGGCCGCCGTCGCCAACCGTCGTCGGGCACAGCAGCCCGCCGGCTGGCCACTGCCGGCCGCCAGTCGGCCACTGCCTGCCACCAGCGACCACCGTAGGCCTGCCATCATCGCCGGTCACCCTGCTGACCACCGCCACGCTCCACCACTGCCACCGCAAACCACTACAAAAAAAAAACTAGGTAATCAAACACCCAAAAGAAAAAAAACTCAAAATAAAAACTGAATAATCAAACACCCATTTAATTTTTGTAAAAATAAACTACACTGATTTTAATTTTAATTTTTTTAGAAATAGTAAATTAAAATTGGAAGTGATTATATCCGAGTCCTTGGGATTTTTAGAAGGCGCAAAACAAATTGAACTCTCAAAATGTCGAAGGACAAGAATACCCTTCTTGATCAGGAAAATCCACTTTTCCACCCAAAGCCATCGTCTCTTCAAAGAACTATCTAAGCATGAATTCACCAAAGAAACAGAATTTCTCCATTCGAGATTATACATCTCGTGAATCTTAGCCTTCTTTCAGCCTTATTTTGAATCCATTTGGTTGAAGGAACTGGTGGTGGTAGTGGGGGAAGCGGCCCTTGTACTTGATCGTGGTTAGTGAGGTGGTCCATGAGTTGCGGCGGCGATCAACGCAGTTGCAGTCAACACTTAAATCAAGCCACCAATTCAATGTATGCTCTTTCGATTGATCTCTGATTTCTCAAAATCTGTACTTTGTTCTACTTATGTGCTTTCTAACTGTCTGAACCAAATGAAGAAAAAATGGTCCTTAATGCACTTCGCTCATGTCAAAAGAACCCCTGTGTTACTGTTAGCTCAGTTTAGAATTATACTTTTTAGACTGCTAGCTCATTTAAGTGATTGTTTCTTTGTCCCTTACGAGCTCTGAATTGTTTGCATATGGAAATTCTTGGTGGCTTTGAATTGTATGACTAGAGCCGGTGGAATAGGTGAAGTTTAAAAGGGCTACTAGGTTATGTAGACATGCAATATTGCCATTCAGGTTAACACAAATAAGTTGCGACGTTGAAAAAGTTCCAATTGCTCACATTGCCAATTTTAATTCCTACCGGAATACTTATATTTTTCCAAATGTTCGTAGTCAGGATTTCAAGCTTGTGTATTTATTGAATTAGGCTTTTCTTCGTTTTCAACTGTTTCAGGTTATCTTTCGTACGCCATAATTACTCTAGTAGTTTATGGTACTTCCATGCTACTAGGCTCACTTTCTTGATGATCAGAAATGTATCTGTCTCCCTTGATTGGTATGACATTGTTAGGATCACTAAGTTTCGATTTTGGCGTATTTGATTGTTGTTCAATTTACTAAAAAAACCTTAATGAAAAAAATGTTTTAGATTTTCTAGCAATCTAAACTACCGTATGCCCACAATCTACACATTGTGGATATGATCTTTTTGGCCGAGAAGGGAAGAGGTATATGAAGGGACAGAGGAAGTGCATCAGTGAGGCTAAGCTTTTGAACAAGAGAAGACATCGAGCCCATATAGCATTACTTGACATGCTAAGGTGAACGAACAACCAATAAGCCATATAGTTAATATCCTGTATGCTTCAGGAATTATAGAAGAAGGTCTGTTGGTGTCGTACTACTTAGTAATTGATCGCATTCGTAGCTATAGGCTTCATTTGAGATATCCATAACGTCTTAGATTTACCAATATTAGTTTGAGTAGTTATGTATTGGGAAAGCGATGTAGATATGTTTTTTTCAGGAATTTTTCCCCTTTTCCTTTGCAATTATCCATTTTAGTTTCGTACCATTGACATGGTACTGCACACGTAATCTCTTTTACACATGAAATCATATGCTTTAGCTATTTGATATTAAATTCTGACCTGGTTATGATAGTTGCAGAGTTTAATTGGTGCCTAACGTGGAGAAAACAAGCACACTATAAATGGGCGATACTGATGAAAGACGAAAGTGCAATAGAACAGCTTTTGTAACTGTGGGGACTACCTCTTTTGATACTCTTGTTAGAGCAGTAGACAGTCGGGAAGTTAAAGAAGAACTGTCAAAAAGAGGCTATACTCACCTTCTCATCCAGATGGGTCGTGGATCCTACCTCCCCCAGAAGGTACATTTGAAATTTGGTTTTGATATCTGCTTGACTGCTTTCAAAGTATAGGTTTGATTTTTTAAATGCCAACACCCCCACCCACACACACACACACAAAAACAACCACCCCCACCCAAAAGCGCCCTGAGGGCACCGGGATTTTTTTCTTGGTTTATAAGTTTGAAATCTTTTTAGCTGCTTCAAATCCTTCGATATTTTCCTGAGGGCAAAAGTTATATAGGCAAAGTACTCTGCAAACTATGCTTTGTTGGAAAAGCTGTAGAACTACCTTTGAATGCGAAGTACATTTGCTGCAACTTTACAGGCTATTTTGGAGTCTCACCAAAAATTTAACTACGAAGGGGAAGTGATCTTAGCGTACCAATATTTTGAAGTCTCATCAGTAATGAACCATCAATATAAAATTTTGTACAAGAGTCTTGCCAAAATAGCACATATTGTTGAAGTGAATGTCGTAATGGGGTCCTTTGCTCAGTGCATCTGTCAAGCAGGGTTTATGCGTATGACATCACAGTTTTCATAGGCCTTATTCCAAAACTATTCCCTAAAGTATGCACAAAATCTGGCTTGAGTACTTATATTTCAGACGTACCACATGAGTAACTAACTAAATCTCTTTACCCAACTTAGTCCACCGTTTAAGGGAGGCTAACAGCCGTTTGAAAATCTAGGGGTAAACCTGGAATTCACAAATAGCTCCTAAACACAAACACAAGGCGCAATTGTGTTCGTCAATTAATCTATCAAATGTGATTTGTTTCATTGCCTTCTCTCTTCCCTTCTACATCTTTGCCTGAAATTAATCCAAAAAACCACCACCTACCTCCATGGTCGACCCACCCCCGGCGTCATACCCATACATCATCACCAAACACCACCATAAGCCCGCACCCTACACTGTCGTACCCTACATCGACCTTGTCACCCTTCTCTTGATCACTTATCGCCCTTTTCAGATGGTCCGCCTTAATGATCCACCATAGGCCATTCTTGACGATCCGCCTCCTGGCCAAGAACCTTGCAATCGGAGGCGTAAGCAAGATCCTAATTAAACCCTGATTGAAAGCATAGCCTTTTTTCACAGACTAGCTAAACGCGCTTCCCCTTGATGCCGCCAGCTCAGCCGTGCAATTCCTCACGACTTCACCGCTGGGACATCCTGTGGCAGTTCCTGGGCAGTGGCCGTGGTGCGTTGTTCTTTGTTGGCGGTGGAGATGCCAGCCGAATATTTAAAAGATGAACTCACATCTGCATTGTTCTTGATGGCTATATAAAGGCCGGTGATTGATGCCGCCGACACCAAAAATTGTACCCCTATTGAGACTGCCTGCCATTTGATTCCAATTTGTGTGATTCTGTGCATATGTGTGTGAGAGTTGGGGACTTTTACAGTGGAGATGGAGGTATTTTTAGCTTAGGGTTTTGCAATGGAGAGAGAAAGAGGGGGATGTCAAACCGGGGTGGTTTGGTGATCGTGACTATGAAAGAGGAGAAAGGGTGAGAAAAGTGATTGTTTGGTGGGTGGGGTAAAGGAGCTGGCATGGAGTGATTTTTCGTTTTGACAGTTTTGCTCCTAAGAATTTTAATGTCTGTGAGGTTAAATCTAACGATGGACTAATGTGGGTTGAGAAAATAGTTTGAGGTACTGATTTGGTACCTTTGGAACAGTACTCGAGCCAGATATGTTGTATGCTTTAGGATACATATTTGGGATTAGCCCTTTTTTAATAGGCAGCAACTTTATACTAATCAAGTTGGAGTTTAGATATATGTCCCATATTGACAGGATCAAGAGTGAAGGCCTACATTGAACTGGACCTCTCCATTGGAACCCACCCTCTTGAGTATAGATTCACTCTCAAAGAATCCAATTATGACCATTTGTCTGTTTATGGACATAGTTTGCGGAGACTTGTTTTTGCCTACCTTATATGAATTAAAAACTCTATTGTTCTGAAGTGATTTCCTGAAGAAATTAATTTTTGGAATTGCTGTTTCTTGTTCTATATTAGAACTGTTGGCACTAATAGGAATCCCATTTGGTCATGTCTTTTTCCTTATTGCTGGCTGGTTCCTTGAATGGTATGGCTCACACTGGTCTTAGAACTGGATTCTATATGTTTTTATTGTTTACTTGTTTTTTCAGTTGTAAAAATTTGGTTTAGCATTCATGAAATGACCCCAGCTAATATGGGACAAACGCTTACGTGAGTCATGGTTATAGATGTGTTTGTTTGTCTTGGGAGAGACGAAGTAAGAGGAAAATTGTTTAGGGTAAGTGTGTAATACTTCTATCTTTTAAGTCATATTTCAAGAGTGTATGAGCTTTCTTTTTATAACAAACGAGTGAATTCTGGATGTCGTAAATCTTTTGGTAAACTCTGTTAAATGTTTGCCCGCAGGCCCTGAACGCAGGATCATTGTATCTTTCTTCCTTCTATTCTTACACGTATTAGTTTTAGCCGCATAGTATCAATCTTTAGACAAGGAGAACTTTTGGGTATTGCAAGATAGTGGTGACCTTCACCAGATGTCTCCAATATCAAATTAGAACGGTTCTTTCCTTCTATGGAACACTTCCTTTGGATCCATTAGTTCTTACTGTAAGTGTTATTTTCTCACAAAATGCAGTCTACTGGAGAAGAAGGGTCCCTGACTGTCGATTACTTTACTTTCTCATCAAGCATTGCTGAGAACTTGAGATCTGCGTCTCTTGTTATCAGTCATGCAGGTAATTATTCTGGCCAATGAGGGATGGGTTATCGGGATTGTCTGGATAACACTGATAAGAATGTTATGTTTCTATTTTGTTTTCTGTGGCACGTTAATCAATTAGGATGAGTAGCAAATTGGGCTTATTCGGATATGTCTGTTTCAGTTTTGAGAGAATTTATCCAGCTTTATGCTGATTTTCGTCTAATCATATATCACCTTCTTAGTTTATGACCTGTAGCTGGTAGAAGTGCATGAGGCTCCCACTATTGCTGGGTCTGGTAGAGATTGACATAAGCAGCCTTACCATTCTGTTTTGGAGAGGCTGTTTCCCCCATTTAAAGCCATGACCTCCTTGTCCGAATGGGGAATCTTTCCTTTTTCCGGACACTCGCCCTCACTTTGATATTATTAACTGGAACATTGAACTTGAAATTAGAACTTCCCTTCATGGTTTTGTCTTAGGGAAATCACAAATGACCCCCTTCGTGTATTTCGGTTTTGCGGGTCGACCCCATCGGGTATTAATTTTGACAATTGACCCCATTATCTATGAATTTGGTGCAATTGGGTACAGTTGGTCAATTTTGGACAATAAGTTGCTGAATCGGCCATGGAAAAAGACACAAATTCCCCTTCATCCTATAATTCCCATTTGCTTATCTCTCTCTTCCTCAATGTTTCATCACCAATTCAAGCTCCAAAACCGCTAACCGCCATCATACCCATAACAATTAGACTCAACCACCCCAAACTCAAGCACAACCACCACTATACCCGAACTGCAGCCACAAAACCCATCGGTACCACCACCAAACCCACCACCGTGCTCGAACTGCTGCCACAAACACTATTAGTATCACCACCAAAACACACCACCAACCCCAACCACCAAACCACCACCATACTCAAACACCTACGAGTACCACCACCACCACCACTAACCCCAACCACCAAACCACCAGTATACTGCCGCCGTCACCAAACGAACACCACAGTATCCACAATTGTCCTCAACACCACCACCACAATACTCGCAAACTTGTAATTAGCCACCAAACACACCACCGCACGCCGCCACCACAACCAATCACCACAAAAACAGCCCAAAGCCACCAAGCCCACCATCGCACGCCGCCCCCACAATAATCACCACAAAAAACAGTCCACATCTCAAACCACAGCCACCAAAGCTCAGATCGGCGGGGTGAGGGGAAGGGGGGCTTCGGTCCTTGATTCCGGCGGCGGGGTGGTGGGGAGAATGGGGGTGTCAGTTGTTGATTTTGGCGGTGTGGGCTGTGGGTGTGTGTGTGTTGGGGGGGGGGGAGGGGGAGGGGGGTGTCGGTCTATTGACAATGACGGCTGAGGTTGGGAGAGGGAGGGGGGCTGGTCTAGTTAGTTTTTTCTTTTTTTAATACTTTGGCATTTTAGTGAATGTCAGGGGTATATTTGGAGTTTCATGTCAAAATTTAGCTTGGTGTAGTTATTGATAGATGGGGGGGTCAATTATCGAAATTAGTATCTGAAAGGGTTGCTCCGCAACCCGAAATACAAGAGGGGGTCATTTGTCATTGCCCTTTTTTCTTTTGTCTAAACATGTATTGGATCATTACTAGGTGGAGAGTTTTTATCCGTCTGTTATCCATAAGTGCGATCACCACAACTTGCTATTTCCGTGGTAGAAAATTTCTAAAATCTTTTCTAATCTCATTTTTTTTTATCTAAAAGAAACTGATATGCTTTCGAAGTGTATTTTTGTTCCTTGTTTCCTGGAAGAATAAGCCCATTGTTGATATTCCTCTCCTGAGAACTCTAAATAAACCTCTAAATCTCTGGTATATTTTTTTCCTATTTACCAGTGACTTTCTTTAATCAGCATGTGGAGACAGCTTTCATGTTTTGATGCTTACTTCAAGATAAACCCATTGGTTGCATTATTCCTTGCTTCTATCTATACTTAAATCGGTGCCAGCTAAGCTGACCTTGATAGAGAGTTTCTTCAATTTTTGGACAAAATATGTAAGGATGCGGTAATTTGAGCATCATCTGAAAATTTTAGGAGTAGATCCTATTTACATAGTGTCCAAGTTGTATACGTGTCCAAGTGTCAAATTTGTCTAACGTTTAGAACCCGAGACATGGGGATACGGCAAAATAGTCCTATCTATTCTTGTTTTTACAGTTATTCCTTGGGTTTACATGGTCTTTTGAGTTACGCATATAATTTTAATTTTAAACTGAGATCATCTCAAAGCAATAACGAACTAAAAGAAACACCAGAATATAGTGTTCTTAGTGGCATATCCTACAGGATGTGTCTGACTCACATCCCACACCCATGTCTAAGTGTCGAGCAGCCGTGTATTTCATGCATTTTGAAGAGTCCATGTTACATAGATTAGATCTATGAAAAGAGAACGACATTTCCACTTTAAAATTCAAAGTAGTAATTGCACTTGCTTGATATATGTAATGCCTTCTCGTGATTCTTCAAAAATTTAGACACAAAGTGGAGAGATTTTACTTCAAAAATTGGAGTGGGAACTGGGCATCTAATTTCCCTTGTTTCTGTGACCCACCAGTCCAGTTGGGCATGAATCTGTGATAATATATTCTGTGAAATTTTTTACTAAAGACAAAACTGGTTTCCGAATATCTCACGTCTATTTACTGGTAGAAAATGTTGTCATTTTATGATGCTCAATCTCTTTGATGTCATTGTAGTAGCATGCTTCAAGATTCACTTTTTAGAGAAGGCTGAATGAAAGGGCTAATCTCTAATTTATCTTTTGGGAAATTTCTTTTTTAATCCCATTTGTGCTGCCTAGTTCACCAAGTCTACTGAAAAAAAGATGAGATCTTTGCAATAGTTGTCTGTTTCAGGACCAGCATCATAAGCTTTTCACAATTAGGGAATAGTATTCACACCGAGCATGAAGGAGGAGTGAACAGAACATGCACCTAGTCCAAAATGCATAGTCTTGGTATAATAATGTTTTGAATTTGCTAACAAGTTCATAGCACTTTCTGTGTAGCTGCAACTTTTTTGTTGATTTTTGAGATCATTTGGGGTACATCTTTTCGGGGACTTGTTTTCTTTCTTTCTTTGGTGTGGTGTTATAATTGGATTTGATTTCATTGAGCTGCAGGTTCAGGGAGCATATTTGAGACATTGCGGCTGGGTAAACCTTTAATTGTGGTAGTCAATGAGGACTTGATGGACAATCATCAAAGTGAGCTAGCAGAAGAATTAGCAGACAGGACGCATTTGTTTTGTGCCCGCCCTCAAACTCTCTACCAGGTTATTGCAGCTATGAGCTTGGAATCTCTCATTCCATACCCTCCAGGTGCTGCCTCACCGGTTGCCAAACGTATAAACAGATTCCTTGGTTTTCCCGATGATTGATGAACTTGCTGATTGCTAAACAGTTCAGTAATTCAAACTGAGGAATGAATCTAAAGGATCACTTTTCGTGACTTTCGCAATGAGGCTAATTGTGTTTTATTTCATCCCTCACAATGTGGCTAAATGTGTTAAACCATGAGAAGAATCCACACCTAGCATGGTCATGCTACTGATAACTTGGGCTTAGCTTAAGCAGAAGTTTCAGAAAGGAGACGACAGATTTTGGCAGTTTTCCTGGTTCACTTTTTCCGACAATTACAATGGTGAGCCATGTTGGGCAGGATTACAAGGGGCCGCATTTTGCATATAAATATCTGAATGGAGTATCTGGGGAATGAATTGTAGTTTCTTTCTAATGACTGTGAATCTCTTATAGCCGCGCTCACCTGTTCACTGAATCCCAATTGTAGAAGGGTTTTGCTTGCTCGGAATTTACACGCAGCCAAACCGAGATTGGAATTCATACTTGGTCTGATATCACACAGGATAGTGTGCGTGCGCACGTGTGTATGATGAACGATGGACCCTCAACCACTTAACCCCTGTTCTTGTGTAAGTTCGCTTAACCCCTTGAATGAGAAATTGCATACCAAAAAAAAAATGTAGATGTAGAACGCTTTTGGGGTTGAACATCACGTGGCGGGTACGTGCAATGCAATGCCTCAACATTTGTACCAGAAGAGGGGGGAAAAAAAAAGGGCAGATGGTTGTACGTTAGTTTGGTTCATCTTTTCAACTCCAATTGGTGCAACAACACGAGCCGAATTTGATTTGGAAGGCGATGATCACATTTCTACACGGGATTCGGAGGACGTGCGCACCTAACAGAGGTTCCTTGCATGAACATGAGTTTTTTTTTTGATATATAGGAGAATAACATTGACAATTGAAAGGTTATAAAGTTTGTCCAAAGGTATATAAAAATCACGACATTCCCGTGACTCATGCTTATACAACACAATGTAGGTCAAAAATCAATAGATTATCTCTAAGCCCATACACGTTACAATTAAATTGAAGCAGAGCTTATCAAACACTTCAGCCTAACTTTAAGTAACATGTTAAGATAAATAATATGATTAACGACAAATCGTATTTTCATATTACCACTTGCATTAAATGATAGATTATAGCAACAAAATAGAACTTTGTCAACTAACAATATCCAACCATCACAAACCAGCTAAATATAAATAATCGACATGAAAAGTTTTTATTTTTTGCTCAAAGTCTGGTCTATGCACAAGTCAAGTTTCAGTAACAAATAATAGTAGCAATAACAGTAACAGAACCATGCCGACGAGTAGTAGAAACTGAGACCCTAGAAAGCGGGTAACCGTAGCATAATTCCTATGTAAGGAAACAATATTAGTAACAGTATCCAAAACGATCATGCAGTCAGCCAGAGAGTCAATAAAATAAGCATTTTTCATAGCAGTCTCTAATAATAATACTATTTAAACCCCCTGTTACAATGTCTTGGACATGGAGGAAGATAGTAAAGCTAAGGAGACAAATGCAGCAGTTTGTATGGCATGAAATTGGGAATGGCAAGGGGACATGGCTCTGGTATGATAATTGGCTACCTCAAGGTAGCCTAGCTGCAAAGTTTGGTAATAGAATCATATATGACTCTGGCCTAAGCAAGGAAAGCAAAGTGAGTGATATAATAGAAAACGATCACTAGAAATTACCTCAAGCAAGGTCCCAAGCTCTTAGAGGGTGGCATGAAGATATGAGCAGCATTAGTCAACCCCAACTAGATAAAGAAGACAAAATACTTTGGAAGATGAATAAAAAAGCCATATTTTCAGTTAACTCAGCATGGCGGTCCTTAAGAACCAAAGGGGAAGTGGTACCATGGTGGAAAATAATTTGGTTCCAAGGCAATATTCCTAAGTGTGCAGTGATACTGTGGATTGTATGCAAAGGAGGACTGAAGACCAAAGATAAATTGGTGAAATCGAACAATAACATGGATGAGAAATGCCCCCTATGTGATAATCATAGGGAAGATGAAGATCATCTCTTTTGAAAATGTACTTACACCCGAAGAGTATGGACATAGGTGCTGAGGAAAATGATGGTACAGACTCAAAGGGATTCTTTGAAGCATTTCCTTGACTATGCTTCCAAGGAATTCAGAGGAAAAAGCTTTCAAGCAAGGATAAGGAAGTTGGGATTGGCAGTGACTGTGTACATGATCTGATTTGAGAGAAATATGAGGATATTTGAGCAACAACAGAACTCTAGTGATGAGCTGCTCATGTTAATCAAACAATGGTTGCAATGGTGCATTCGCAGCTGGAAGCAGGTAAAAGGACACATCATCAACAGAAGACTTTGCTCTTATTGGGAAATAAATGAAAGGATTTTGATATCTTAGAACATAGTGGTAGAAGGGATGAGATATCTTAGAATGATTATAGAGAATTAAGTGAGATGACATAGAATTAGAAATGTAAACCGTGGATTGGCAATAAAGATGACTTTCATGACCAAAAAAAAAAAAAAAAATTACTATTTACATGCCTGGATTTAACGAAATACAAATGTCGCTAATCATTCACTTGCTCAACTCCTTTACTTTCAATAATTTACTTAGCAAATATTCTTTCTTTTCTCACAAACTATTTTATTCTCAAAGCTATCACTAGGATGAAATTTTCACCTCCCTTGCAACCACTTTCGTTCTCATTCCTCCTTGTTCAAGCCCATTGCACGTACACACGTACACCCATTGACAACCAGCAAACCCATGCACACATTACACAGCCGCACTAGTAAACACACATACTCACCATGTTGCTGCCCAAACAACACCACCACCACACACACACACACACACCCCCCACCCCCCGGCAACACAAACACACACACATCGCGCGTCACACTATGACCCATCGCCCATATTACTGGTTGCCCGCCTGCTTTGCCATTAAGTCAGCGCAAAAGTTGGTTTCCCTATATACATGGGTCACCTGCACCTGCCATAGTCTCCTAAGGAGCTCCCTGCAATCCAAAACCAAAGTTTCGGTTTGGGGATGCGATAGTAATTGGACAACACTATTATCATCCACTTCCAAGATAATATTTTGATGGTTGTCGCTCCAAGCAAGGAGGAGGCCATCACGGACTGCCCACCATTCCGCCGTGTTGCTGTTAGTAGTTGGTACTTTTCTAGTGCAGCCTGTTAACCATTTTCCAAGAATGCTTTTCACGAAGGGAAACACTGCCATCCGTATTGACCTTTACCCAGTGATGTGGTGGTGGTTTCCAACCCACTTGGATAACCTGTTTGCGAGGCCGTAGGCAGCTATCACGGTTAATATGGAAGAGATAAGCGTTAGCATGCTCATAGGCTTCATTGATAATGGAAGTAGTATTAGGAAACGGTTTATGAAATAAGGCAAGTTGATTGCGATGTTTCCAAATGGTGTCAAGGATGAACGGATAAAGAGTGTGCCAAGGGACTTCATTTGGGTTGATGGCCTTAAAAGCCTTGGAGTTTTTCTGGCACTAGAATTCTATTAGGGTTAGACTTCTTATCCAATTACGATTCTAGGACGACTAGAAGTGATCGTTGGAAGAATTCTAAGAATAATCTACTAGAAGAAGATGAGTCCATTCAAGTCTGTCAGAAACAGAATTGAAATCTAGGTTGCTTCCTGTAAGTTTGGTCAAAACTACATGGTTTTGATCCTTATTAGTCCGACCACTTACGTAGGTCACTCGACCGCCAATCTTGAGTTCAAACCAAAGTTAGGGTTAGTTTAGGGTTTGTTGTTTTCTTCCCTTTTTTTCCCAAAAGATAACTGTATTCATGTTTTCTTCCTTGTATGCATGTTTTATCATTATTATTGGGATAAAAATAAAAATTCACTAAATACAAATTAGAGACCATTAGTATAGAATGGGGTGCTAACACCTTCCCGTTGTAAAATTTAGTCCTCAAGACCGAATTTCTTGTTTTTTGTTGATTAGAAGCTTAAAATAAGATGACGATTCGAGATAAAACTTCTGGGTTCCACTATATTTTTTAGTAGTCTATTCTGTGTTGAGAGGGGAATGAAACTAGATCATTTGTCATGCCAATGCAACTGTTTGGTCCGTCATCTTAGAAAGACAGGAAGAAAACCGTATACCTCGACGAGACAACGAAACTAGAAAGGATTATTTTAGGAAGATATTCATACAGTTGGACAAATAAATATACTGCTACGACAAGTACAAAAGGTCTCAGTGTGCGACGTTTAAGAATTTGGCATGGAACGTCGTAGATGCAGTCTGCCTGAAAATTCTTTAGCTTAGACTGCAAAATTTCTTTGATGAGATGGTCAGAAATCTGTGATGAGACAGATTAGTTAAAGTAGGATTATGAGGCACATTTCAAAGTTCTCAACAATGGCTTTACAAGAACCTGATAACATATACTCGAAACCACCCAACAGGGTTTACATTACATTCTCCATTTTTCCAAGAGATAAACTTTGACATACAAACACAAATTCACACAGCTCTTTTAGCCTACTTTCTAGTAAACAATCCATCTGCATGTGGTGTGTACAGTTTGCTGATCTCTCGGTGAATATATATATGGTGGTCTCTGCTGCCTGGGATTATCTAGCCGAGTGTCAAACTTGGAAGAGATAAAGCTCTAGTGTAGGCCAGGGGTAACATGAGAAGCTTCTTTGTCCTCCCAACATATGCTCTCTTTGTCAAGTTATCGTAATCGTTGTCCTCAATGGCGTCCAAGATCTCGCGGTACAACATCAAGGATGACCACACCTGCAGTGAGTAAATTACACGTACCGTTTAGCTTGTTTAGAAAGAAATTCTACAGTCGTATCGAGGAGTAAAGAGGTGAACACAGATGTTCAGCTCTGGAGGAGCATATTGAGCCCAGTTGACTCAAAATCTGGTTGTTTTGAGCTCCATATGAAGTTTGAGTTTGACTCGTTTATGTAGCCAGTCGAGCTTACCGAGCAAGTATATGCTAAGCTGCATAAAATCCATCTCATTTTACAGCCCCAAGTGTAGTGTTGTCTATATATGATTACCTTACTGACTGTTCCGATGTTATGCAAGTTTGTGATAATGCGTTATGTTCATCTAAAATCTTATTACAGTTTTGGAAATGATGTGGGGGGTATGTTCGTGTCATTACCGGCCAACGGCTAGCCTTGTCGAGCTGAGACGCGCCTTCCTCGGCCTGGTTGAAATAGAACCTTGCTCTTGTAATCTGCTCCTTCATGAATTCTCTCCATCCATCAGTCACCTTTCTTGAGAAAACATCCTCATCGCATAATCCGAATTGCGTGAGCTCATCTTGCGGGAGATAAACTCTCCCTCTTGATGCACTGAAAATAGACAATAGCACGGCTAAATTTATCGCGATAGGGGTATATATGAAGCATCCAATGCACATTGTTGAGGAGAAAAAAACTCACTCTTCTCCGACATCCCTTAAAATGTTTGTCAGTTGATTACCGATGCCTAGATACAGGGCCGCGTTGTAGATACTTTGTTTTGAGATTGCGGACTCTGGCGCGATCCCCATGATAGGAACAGTCATTAGACCAACAGTTCCTGCCGCGTAGTAGCAGTAAAGATAGAGTTCTTGAAAATCCTCGTATCGGCTTTTCCTCGTGTCCATCCTCATGCCCTCGATCATGTCCCTAAATGGCTTTAATTCAGCAAAGAAAGTGCTGTTATTTTATGAGATTTCAGATGTAGCTTTCTACTCATTATCTTCGAGATAGTTTTGTTTACGTGAAAGGCTGACAGATAAAGGAACTTAAGCGAAGAAAAATTGGCATCATAAGAAGTATCTTGCAGGAAAAAAAGGACCAATAAACATATGATTGAGACGGTGTTCATTAAACACTCCAATATAAATTAAAGCTTATATAATCAAGAAATGTTTTTTCTGAGTACCTTAATGTCTAGGGGGAACTTGTGAACGGTATCAGTGAGGGCAGCATCGAGCATGTCAAAGGGGCGTCCTTTGAAGATGTCCTCCAGCCTCTCTTCCCATCTATCAAGAACAGAAGAAGTCATGTGGGTAGCATTGTGACCATCAACCAGTTCATCTGTTCTCCTGCACCAAACTGCACAAAACCATATTAACTAACATTCACCAAAGCAAAATTTGATGCATGACTTGAAAGGATAACATGACTTTAGAAGATTAAACACGAAGATTATCATATGAATAAATTCATGACGTGAAAGTAAAATTAAAGTAAAAGTGATTTCCCAGTCTTCATCTCTTCTTTGTACATAAATCTGTGAATTAAATTCTCCTAGAAAGTTTCTCTTCAAGAATCATGAAAAATGGACAATCTTTTTTCCTCTTTCCCTCCTATCTTCGATTATAACCAAGCAGAGTGAACGTGAATTACTTTATTGCTTGTATGAAGCTTATTATTTGTTGAAGGTTGCTGAAGTTGATTAGGACATAAATGATCTTGCAAGGATCCCTAAAGTTTGCTTCAAACCAGCATCTAATTACTTACCATAAATAGCCCATATTGCTTTCTGTCTCTCCTCTGTCATCAGCAAAGTTCCTGCAGCACGACACAAGATCAATCATCAACTTCATATCATCCATTTAACTCAATTAGTTATTTGTTGAAGGTTAGATGTACGCAGCCTTACACCTGCCACTGCAGAGATGATAAGATATATTTGCATTTTCAACCCGCATAGGTCAGGCTTATTTAAAAATCGCAACGTAAATTCAGAAAAGAAAATTGACCAATCTTTAACGAATTACAAAGCGGGATGGAGATATATACATACCTAGATAGAATGTCTTGGCATATTCAGCACAAATGACCCTGCACCGCTCGAAGGCTTCGTCGAGGAATGCAGGATGAAACTGTGGCTTTTTACAAGCGTGATCATCTTCGGCTAAGCTTTTTGTGTAGGATTGCCTCTGGACTATTTCCCGTACCTGCAGATCACTGTGAGGAATGCCTTGCACCGATAATTCAGGTAAACGGAAGGTGGTGGCGGCTCTCTTTGGAGCAGCTACTGTTGTCATCTCAGCTCTTGCTGCTGTATAACCATAAGAAGAGAATTTGCCATTAACCACTCTTGTGCAAGGCTTAGCTGCAAATGATACTGCAGAGTTCATTTGGTTGGCAGCAGCTTGAAATGCACTTTCAGAGGAACTTCAGAGCTAATGACTGTTTTCAAATGACTTATTAACCAACTGTCTCTCCCTGTCTCCAATTCTTAAAAGAAGCTTAGGGTGGAGGATACAAGGATTTAAAAACTGTCACCTTCTCTTATGTTACTTTCTAGCTTGCAAGGACAAAATACAAGGGAATATTTATTCCCTGGGTTCGACGTTGTATTGTCGTAACTGACACAATTCTCATGACTGTATCACATGCATTGCTGGATGTATCTTAATCCGGTTTTGATTGGAACGCTTTATTAAATCCAAATCCCAACTGCAAAATGTATAAATCCAGATCCAGATAATGCCAAGAGTGATGAAGTTTAAGGTTTGCTCAAGCAAATTAATGGTTAAAAAGTCGAGGAGACAAAATTCAAGGACGACATTGGTAGTATCTCTTTTTTCCTCTTTTTTTGGCCATATGCATATCACATACAGTAATATACAAGGGCCGCACAATAAAATACGACGTACGGTATATTTTCCTCTTGTTTATTTTTTTTAGACGATGGGGCTTGTACAAAGCACGCAGCTTGGTATCAAAATTCTTCTAATAACAAGCGCATAATTTTTTTGGCTCTACAGGTTGGAAAAATGCCTCCAGAACCTACTAACATAGAGTCTGATTCTCTCTAAATCCGTAAAGGCTGCCTAATTTCTCCCTGACTCCTGTCAAACATAAAAAAAATTTGAAATAAGAAGAACAGGCGCACGATAATGTAGATAATAAGTTTTTGTAGAGATGTGTCTTTGCTCTGCTTATAATTCAGTTCCTATGTGTACTTTATACATAGTTACGTTGGAATCAGTTAAAATTGGACTGGAGTTTTAACTTATGACAAACAAGAGTTCTTATATGTACTTCCTTTAATTTAGCCTCCTCGTGTACTATATTCTTTTTCTGTTTTTAGACTGTTTTTGTTGTGATCGAGAACGTGCTTTCATTTTTTTTTTCTTAATCATTGTCAAGGCAAAACTTGAGAAAAATGTGAATAGACTCTGATGGCATTCTATCATAATTAAACAACGAGGATAGTTTCGGGGTTGATGGAGCGCCTCTCGGACCTATCAAAAGTATAATTCGACTCTTATCAAGCCTTCAAGATTGGCCTTTCCTCTGCCTTCCCTCCACTCGGTTAGCAAATCAAAAGCAAATAGTCGTTGAGTCGACAATTATTTCTGAAACCAGTTTCTTCTAATTCAACAAAAACATTCCAAGCACATATATTTCCATTCTCACCAAAAGAATAAATATAGAAATATATATTAAAAAAAAAGGAAACATTCACCACAATTGGGCCTTACGGTTTCTAATCCCATCCCATTTGAGATTCACTTTTTTGGTTTAAAAAAAACAGAAACCACACCGTTCACCTTTTATTTTATAGAAAATATTTTTATTTAGAGGAACGAGACACCGTTTTGTTCTGCCCACTCTTTTAAAGATGTACGAAATCTCTCATATTGAATAAAATTTTCAGTTTTATCAAGAAAAAGTCTAACAAGGCATAAATTCTTCCATTCTAATAGCCCAATACCACCCCAATGCCATGACATTTGCAAGATCATCATCTTCAAGTCTTTAACTAGCTATGCATAAACTAGGGATAATGAGATGGTTAGATTGGGCACACAGACTGGGACTGTTTCCGTGTTGATGGAGTGAAGCAGACTGTGTGCTTCTTTAATTTAAAATGATTGAACATATATAAGGCATATTTGTCTATGTAGATAATGATGATCATTCCCTAATTTAGAAGATGCGGATTTGTCTTGATATATGGCAAAACCCGGACAAAACACCGTCCAATTAAGATTCGTCTTTGTTGGGCAGCTTTGATTTGTCTTGAAGATGTAGATTTGTCTTGAAGTGAGGATCTTTATCCACTTTGATTCCCTTCTTGTACCTTGGATTCCCACCCCATGTTTTGTCCTCCTTGTGTGATTTGTTTTTGCCCAATGGTTTTTATTATTTGACACCAAATGGGGGGGGGGGGGGGGGGTTGGGGTTGTGGAGGGTCATGTAGCTATTGAATACCCTTTTATCATGGCCTGCCAATTGTTCCTTAAAAGATAAAGGAAGAAAAAAAAAACTTTGGGGTATAAAAGTCGTAATCTCTTCTCCCCACCGTTGAAAACCACCTTAAGAGCAAACTCGCCAAGCGCACCACTTCTATAGCTAGAAGATCGAGTCCGGACCTAATGTAAGGTCGAATCACTTCCACCCAGAGGTCGTTACGTGCTCACAAAGACAACACATTTGCTTCATCAGTATTCAAACACACTAATATTAGCAAGGGAAATGGACCAATTCCTTCTCTCAATGCATACTTTCTGCTAAACTGTTATTTGGACTGATGACAATCATATACTAATCGGTAGTTACATGTATAGAATCCCTAATACAAATTCATTGCTGGCACGAAGAATGAAGCCTGCTGAACCTCAAATAATGCATCTACTGAATCAAACATTTACTATATAAGAACTTGCCAACAAGCAAGTAATGACAAGCAAATATCCATTATAATGGTGGTTTTGGCAAAGAATCATACAATCTATTCTCAGCGTACAAACATAAAGCAGGTCATTCTGAACTTATCACAAAGATACTTTAATTTCTACTTTAGGATTAAACTTCTTCGCACTCCACCAACAAGGCTATATCCTTGGGCTCTATTAGAGAGAGACTCGAGTCATGATCACGTAGGATATTTCAAACTCACAGTCGAGAATATTCTTTATAATCGATTGCCACATTAACAAGTTATAAAAAGCAAATTGTCTAGATATTTCGCTATTGAGCGAGATAAAAAGTACATATAATAATGTCACTTACATGTCTATCAGATATTCTACTTGACCAACCAAATGCAAAAACTCTAGCCCGCTGGTTAACTTTTTGGGTTGTCAAGATTCTTTTGCTAGGAGAGGACTGCGTAATCACCACACCCAGTGTACCTCATGTGGGGAGATTGGAGCGTCACTTTAGCTATGATAACAAAACTTAATCTTTCAAAACTGAAGAACGTGAGCGTCTGTAGTCCAACGGTTAGGATAATTGCCTTCCAAGCAATAGACCCGGGTTCGACTCCCGGCAGACGCACTTGCTTTACACTTTTTCTGCATGAGAAGTGCCATCTAAGATCCTTTAGGGACTCGACATACTACAATGTACGACATCCGAAGAGTGGACTGCAGTTATCGATTCCCCCGAAGAGTAGACTGCAGTCCGCTTTCTCTCCAAAACTTGGCTCTTCGTGTTAGACTCGCATTTGACCTGGACTTCGAAGATGTCTCCACAATGCCAAAAAAGGCAGAAAACGAAAAAAAAATTCCTATTTTTAGCTCGCGTTGTGTCCTAAAAATGTGGTATATACATATTTCTTGGAGTGTATAGAGTTTCTCTGAGTGTTTCCTATGAGATTTTTCTCTCTAGACTTTCAATACGCATTTATGTATACATACATATATACAAACGGGATGATAATGGAGTACTGTCGTGATCTCCTTCAAGCCATTCGCAGGGGTTTGAGAGCTGCCAAAACCACAGCAACTTTACATGCGAGAAATCCCATCATCCCAAACACGAGGTCTTTTGGCGTTAACATCACGGCACCATCAACAGAACCAACTTTGACTGCAGTAATAGAAACTGCAAATGCCAATGTCAGCACTAGACTTGATACCGGAACCTTAAATCTCTCAAATACCTGATCAACATTCCCAGCCCTGTTTGCTGCAGTTGGTGCAGGAGCTGGTAAGCCGTCAACTGATCTTTGCAATAGCAAGAGATATAAAAAGCCGCCAACTCCACCTGTTAAGAAGGAAAATGCAGCATTTTCCCCAACTGAGAACGATGCGATTGCTGAACCAGCAAGGATAAGCATAGCATCGTATAGTAACAAGGAGAACTTCAGGTCTGCGTATTCTTTCATGCTTTCCTCTTTTGATACATTGTTGGTCTCAAGTAAAGCAGATTTGGAGAGGTCTTTACTTAACGAGGCGAAGCTGTCCCCAGAAATCTCCATGATCCGGCTAGGTCTAAGTTCAATCATGGAAGTATCGCTTCCCTCACCTAACAAGACGTCGTCAGTTACAAAATCATACTTTAGTCCCACATGTTCAATGTCTTCCTTGGTATCTTCTTCCCGTATAAGCGACCGAGAGATAACACCTAAGCTTGCGCCTCCAAGTCTCCACTGACCTGACAGGAAGTTAAGGAAAACAAAAAATGTCAAACGTCAGTAATAACTCGTATAAGTGTGCCATATTAATCTTTTCATACTTACAAGAGGTATTTCTCAAGGAGATCTGGTTTGCTCACTTATCCCATTTACGAGCGTAGGAAACTAGCGACTTATTGACCTAAAATCTTACCTAATAAAGAGAGAGGACATGAGCATAACTGCAAATGTAAGAAGTACATCGCATTCATGCTGATTTGAGCTTATGAATCATATTCTTACGCCTAATCTGAAATCTGAACTACTAATTTCGAGAAGAGTCTAACCTGATTCAGGGCTGATCCAAAGGGCTTGAATTTTTCCCAGCATAGGACCCTTAAATATAAACTCATCAACAGAACCTCTTTCGAAATTGAGTGCATCAGAAACTAGCTCCTTCCCTGACTGTATAGGATGATCTTTAGTTGAAGTAACTGGTAGCCTCTGTAAGATTGAGTCACCGTTTTCATCTATCAAACAAAGCAACATTCCAGAATTTATGTTGGTCAGACCTGATCCATAGATGTTACTGGTTTGTAAAGTGACTTTGTATATTGACTCTAATCCGCCCACATTGAATGAAGTGACCAACTTTTCTAGTGGGAGATCTGTGCATACTTCGACGACTCTGGCTGGTATAAGACGAGAAGGTTTTGCATAGCCCTGAAAATCTGGAACAGAATGTTGGTGAGATGACTGATAACCAATGGAGACAAATGAACAAAAGGCAAAACCAAATACAATATAACCACAGAACCAACAGTAGCAATGTTAAATTAATGATACAAAACAAGAAATGCCAGTATATTCCAAGAAATGCCATAACTTCAAACTAGATGTCTCAACGAACTAAGCATAATAAGTTGATTATGTTCTTCCATCCTTTTGTGCTCATTTTTTAACTGAATGTCCTGCACCTTGATCCTTAACTATCACAAATATGTTATTCAGATTCTAAAAGTTCAAAAGGTCACTGCTTGCACTTATGAAGCATGCATACACGTACATAACATGCCCATAGATAAAAGACACAAACACATTAGGACGCATCAAGAAGAGATTTATTTCCTAACATAGAATTACAATACAAGACATAAATATAAAAGTTCTGATAGAAATGCAATTTTCTCGTAATGGAGGTGCTTAGAAATTATAATTCTGAAATTAATTTTCAGAAGAAAAGAGTGGGATGATAGAATGACATGTCATTGAAGAAAACATGTACATAACATAGCCTAAGCTATGACAATATTCTAAAAAGATGTAGCCGGGCGTAGCAGGCTTCCATCAAGGTCAGAGATGGGTAGGATTGATCTCACTTCATCTTCCAGATTAACTATGTTTATCGAAGTTCTAGGTATGAGCGTCTTCTCCAACTGAATTCGGCAGCAGTACAAACAAAAAATTTGTTCACCCTTACATATTTCGCTGACTATCAATTTGACCACTGCGTTATTCTTTGCAATACTGATATCTTTTAAGATAAAGCTACTCCTCCTTTTCCTGCTCATAGCAGTGGCAGCAGTTATTTTTATTCTAATGGTTGATTTGCGCAACATAAGTCAGAAAAATAACTAGAGTGATGTAGTCCAAGAAGGAAATGGGCTTTCAAGTGAACTGCTTGGTTAATTCATGAGGGAGAGACAGAAAAATGCCAAGTCTTGTTTCAGGGGCTCATAATCACCTTAGTGTTTACTGTTTATCTTCAAAGATCAATCGCACAGTATCTTCGGTACACTTAGACACACAAAAAGAAGAAACCCAGACATTCATGAAATTATAAATTGGTACCTACAAAAGGAAATCCAGTTTCAATCTTTCTGGCTGCAATTTCATGTCTTTTACAGCATAATTGGGCATATATACTTCCATGCCCTAACCTATTATTAAGTTTTTCATATCTTAGTTCTGTTCTTTAGAGAATGTTAAGCCCTATGACAGAATGATAAATTTGAATTCTTCACAAGAACTAACTTATATATATATATATATCAAACGTGTTTTTTGTAATTGGGCAAGCATCAACAGAACATGAGATAGGTACTGAAACATAACATTTTGCAGTTCTTGGACACCATCCTCCTGTGTTCAAGACATGAGATAAAGCTCAGTGTCCGGCTGTCCGCCACGCGACACGAGACGTTTGAAATGTATATGCCTATCAAAAAGGTTCAAATGACTGGAAAGGTGTAAAAGATAATAGGTAGGCTGTCAAACAAAGGCTACTTTGTTCGCATCAATAATAATTCCTTCTGTCAAACAAGATACTGTAGTAGGTCCTGTGATGCTCATTGGAAGAGATGGCAAATGTAGCACTTCATTTGTCCTCAGAGAAAGGGGGAAGGCCATGTACATGCAAAATATACATGCAGTCCCCTAGAAGAGAGGACAAAAGTATCAATTAACCAAAGAAAAATAACATCTAGTCTTCTAACCTTCAACTCGTAATTTATGGAGAATTTGGGCCTCTTCAATCCTCTCTCACATTTACTAAGAGGACAAACTGCTTTCACAGGTTGAACCATTTTAACAGGCCTTCGGTTTTGGCACTGAGGTTTCAAACATATAATAAGATTTGTCCTCATTACCGCGTTAGGAGTTACGACAGCCTCAAATAACTCCACCAGAGCAGAAAATTGTATCTCCACCTCCACCTGCTTTTCTTGACTACCCAGGGCCTCCAGTCATCATCACTAGAATCATCGGCTCATCAGCATCACACAGACCTACATTTGGAAAATTCAGCATCCTTGGGGTCGAAAACCTAAAGCACAATAAGTCTATGATCTCGCAAGCATGACGTCAAGGCTGACATTTTGCAAGTCACTTAAGGGAACTTCATTAACAGTAATGTAATTTGCGACATCTGGACTTCATAAGTTCCAGGCTCCCAGCTCCATGACAACGTCGTCCACTTCATGATTACGAAAAGGATTTGGAGGGTGCCCCAAGCCCATAATGGCTGATTTCCTCATGAAAATCCGGATGTCACAACCATTACAATCTAAACCAATCCCCTATCATTTATAACCTATTGCTCCATAGGTTTAAAACATTTCACTCCTCTTAATTTCTTAACGGTTTCGCCCACTACATAGATAAACAAACTGTTTGAAGGGTTCCCCAACCCCATGGTAGACCTTAGAGGATTACTAACAACCAGCATAATCTGAACCAACAAACCACTTTGTAATTAAATATTTGACCCCTTTTCATTTTCTAATGAACGATGCAAACATTAACCTTACTCCTATTTGAACCTTACTATAATTTAGACTATTCAAACAAAGCTTCAAAAAGAGGTTGACCATTTTTTGGTGGAAGAAGTGTTATATTACAAACTACTAGCCCTCACAAATAAGTCTTGGGTATAAGGTCCCCATGGCATCAGCGTGAAGCTAGGTCTTAATACAGTCCAAAGGTTCATAAAAAGTTACAAGCATAAACATAACAGATGAACAGTGGCAAGCTCGTTGTGCAAGCAGATGTGCACAGGCTTCTCGAAATATGTGTCCCACCTCAAAATCCTCCAGTTGTGTCAGCAGCCACCTCCAATCAGAGACAAGTGTGCCAAGGAAAGGGTTGGGTAGGGTGTAGCGTTGAGAATATCCAATACAGTTTTGGCATCAACATTGATGTGGAGTTTCTTCTAGCCTTTGTTCTTTGCCAGTTTTAGACCTTCCCTGAGAGCCCATAGTTCAGCTTCTACACTTGAGGTGGGACCAAGCTTTTGGTAACAGGCTAGAAGGATATGACTAGTATGGTCTCTGATGAGACCTCGTGCGCCAGCCACGTTTGGAGTACCTTGGGATGCACCGTCAGTATTCAAGGAGTACCATCCTTCAAGAGCTGGGTGCCATCAAACCAGCCTATGGATTTGGTTTTTGGTTGCATCTTGATTGGTCGAGTGCCCAAACCTCATAGGCTTTAAATAGAGCCTCCTTGGCTATAGAAGAAGTCGCCCATGGTGTCGCTTGGATAATTATTGGGCAGCTGCTTAGCCAGAGTGTATGTGCCATAGGAAAAATGCATGTCCCAGGAAATGGTATTGGATGTGCTGGATTAATGGAAAGAGTTAAGAGGTTTTCTTACAGTAGCCAGTCAGCAGGGGCTAAGGAGAGGGATTGGTTCCAGTGTGGGAGATTTGGGAGGAGGGCCCACATATCTTGGGCAAGGGGGAATCTCGGATGATGTGGATGGTGTCCTCATGAGGAGAGTTGAACGAAGTACAAAAATTGGTGGGGATAATGTGACGATGATGTAACAGACTTTGGGTAGGGAGTCTATCTCGTGCCGCAAGCCAAAGGAAGCGTTTGGGCGAGGTGGAGAGTTAGTTGTCCAATTTTTTTTTCCAGTCAGTTTGACTCGGGTGGTGAAGTCATGTAGCCGCTAGGATGTAGGTTGTTTGGGTGGTAAAAATGCCATTTAGAGAGAGGCCCCATGTCCAGGGGTGTGACATTTTGGTACCTCCTCGGCCAATAGGGATGGGACCCAATGTTTGTAATGGACTATTTGTTCAATGAGTCGGGAGAGGAGATCCATACAGATGATGAAGATGTATGGGGAGATGGGGTCTCCTTGTCGAATTCCTCGAGTAGGCTGCAACCAATCAGTGTTCCACCATTGAAGAGTATGGTAAAGAAAGTGGTTTCAATGCTGCTCATGATTATGTTGATTACTTTGGGAGGGAATTTGAATTTGAGGAGACCACCGCAGATAAAAGCCCAGCTTAGGCGGTCATAGGCTTTCTCCAAATCAATTTTGAGGGTCATATTATCTCGTTTACCCTTTTTTTGGTGCATGGAGTGGATGACTTCTTGGACAAGGATCATGGGACAAGTGGTTGATTATCCAACGGGGAAACAAGCGAAAGTAACAAATTAAAATAAACGTTGACGAAGAAAGTTTATTCAAAATGAAACTAAATTTATAACAAAGAAAGTAAGGCTCAACTAGAGTGACGGATGAAAGAAAATACCACGTTCCAGATTCAACAATTATTATTGTTCTTAAAGTTACTTCAACTTAGATGAGTTTAAACGGGCTTAGTTAACTTTGAAAATGTTTATACAATTAGATGGTTTGTCATGAAAATCCTCCGAAGGCAATTACTTTTTTCTTGAAATATCAAAAACTATGTACATGCACCCCCCCCCCCAAACACACACACACATATGTAGCATCAAGTGATATTATCAAGCAGGAAGATCTTCTAACCTTGGAAATTGGATTTTTTGGAGTAAGCAGCAACGCGAAAATCTGAAATTCGAGAGCCAATCCGTCTAATATCATTAGGAATAAGCGAGTATGTGATGGGATATGTAGTTTGAGGTGCAGAAATGAGATGCCTCCCACAAAGAGATTCCATTCCTGCAAAAGTATCGAGTCCAGAATTGAGATAATAGCTCCAGTAGTGCTCCAAGTCAGATAGAGAAACCACCATCTTTCATTGTCTTAAGACATATTAATGACATTTTTGTGCCGCTTAATTTACATACGGGCTGTGGATTCAGGTTTAACTGCAAGTTGATCCTTAAGAAAATCAAATTGTATAACAAAAAAAAAGAATAGTACGACTTTCCCTTCACACCACTTGGAGCATAATTTAGTTAAAAACGACGTCGTTCCTACCAAATTCAAAATCAAATAGAGTATATATCAGTGTTTCCTCCCAAAATTGAGAACAGGTTGGGCTAGAAGTCAAGAGTGAGACATCTCTCATGCCTTTTCTTGTCAAGAATGAGCTTTCTCTCATGCCTTCCCTTGTAAGTCCCTGTACTTCATATCCCAATCATCTGTCTTTTCAGCTCCTAACAGCTGTTATATGTCCATTCGCAGCTCCAGCTCATGATTTAAATCTCCCAAAATCTCTCTTCAAATGGGTTATTAGTTTTGAATCACATTCCCTTTTAGTGTAGTTATAAGAGCTTAAGCTTCTAAAACTAAAACCGCATAGGCATTTTAACAGTCAGTTGGTGTGCAGCGTGCATGACTTAATTTACGCCCCCCTCTCTGCATATATATATATATATATATATATATATATATATATATATATATATATATATATATATATATACATTTTGATACTGGAAAAGCAGCATTCTGTTGAACCAATTTAACTTTAAATTTCTTTAATAAATTTTGGAGGGTTACGGACGAAAACAAGATAGAAGCTGAAAGAAAGTACTAGAAAAAAATAATAAAAGAACTTTTCCTCATGTTGTGTCAAGTCTCACATTGACTATTCATGGCATTTGGCCATTCGTTCTTACCTGGTAGGCTTCTCCTACTTTAAAACATGCTTTAAGATTGGATACTAGGCTTCAATATGGAATCAGAGCTAGGCCGATGCCGCTCATTCGACTCAACGGGGCCACCTCTTATTCCACGTTTCGCGTGAAGGGGAGCACCTCTTATTCCAAGCTTCATGTGAGGGCGGGTGTCGTCCTACATCAACTATACATGTCGTTTGGGATTGAGTGGCCTCTCGCATGCTTTTGGGTTGGGCTCCAAGCTTCAACACGTTGAATGAACATATTAGAACTAAATTACTAAATCACTGTTAAATGGTCTTTAACTGTGTAATCTGAAGTATGGCAAAGGCAAGATTGACAAATCTTCAAAATATCCCACAACAAAGAGAACATGAAACTAATGACGAGAACCCAATTTTTTTTTTTTAAACCCAATAAAAATATGAACGACATCATGGTCAATCCGCAATATTTAGCAACAAAAAAGGAATTACATACTTACCAACAGAAAGTGAAGCGTTATGAAGAAGAAGAAGAAAGCAAAAGAGATAGAGAAGAGAGAGAAGTGAGAAGACAAACCTAAGAGAGTGTGGAGGCAGAGGTGGCGGAGGCACGGTGGCGGAGGTGGAGAAAGGCTGTAGTCTGAGAAATGAGGGCACGAGGCAGATGCGAGAACAGTGACTGGTTTTTCTTTCGGAAAATGAGTTACCATTTTTATTTCTAGAAATAATGTTTTTAAATATTTGTCTTTTTTTTTCACGTTAATGGTAATATTTTCTGTAGATAATTTTTAATAAACAAATCAAACACTCAAAAAATAATAATTTCTCAAAGAGACGGGATATTCATTTATCATGTTTTATGCAAATTTGGACTTCATTAATGACTTTTTCATCGATGGAGTTGATGAAATTACAATGTTATTATGGTTATCAATACATTCCTGAAATCCGTCCTTGACCGTATTCTATTACTCAAGATTAGTTCGAACGTGAAAATGACTAGTTTAACGTGACAAAAAATATCTTGTCTAACTTATATTGTTAGCCGCATTGAGAAGATTCTTGCACTCGGAACGTTGGTTCCACTTTTAGATTACATGTTTTTATTCCTTTTTAGAAGATTAGCTGCAAAGCAAAATCTTAAAATTTTAAAAATGAGTTGGCCTGAGATAAACTATTCATGGAATTTTAAAAAATGGCAAATTGATGATCAAACTAAAATCTTATTGGTTTCTATGAAATTGCTATAAAAAAAAAAAAGCAAGGCAAGGAAACTCTCGTGGGGGGGAGTTAGATAGAGGGAGATGATGGCCATGTTACTCATTTTTTAGAGCCATTTTATTTAGATGTGATATCTCTCATTTTTTCACGGATACCGTTAGAAAACCAAGGCGTGGTTACCACGAACCTGTGTTCTCAAAAGTGCGCCTATCGCGCCCCGCTAAAGGCTAGGTGCGGCCTTTTCAAAGAAGCGCATACCTTATGCGCCTAGGTGCAATGCGGGTTAGAGGTGCAAATAAATGCCCAAAAAAATAACTTTGAATTTTTTTCATAGTGGCAGCATCTCTTCGATCTCTTCACTATTTTTATTTCTTTATCAATCTATTTTGCGACTGCTCATTGTGTTAATGTTCGATCGCCGATTGGTGATCTTTTAGGTAGATTTACTCCTTGAGCTCACCTTATAGACATAGAAGAGGAATCTCAAGATAACTTGAAGCCTCCGATTCCCTTTAAAATAAACATTATTGCCTTGACTCTCAGTGATGATAAGAATGAAAGTGTCATGTTCACTTTGGATTAACTACTTCTCACTGAATTTGAAACTTTTTCTGGTATTGGATGATTGTTAAATTGCCATGTTCACAAATTTTTTTATGTGATTTTATTAGTTGAGTGCACTAACTATTATTTTAGTTTTTTTTTTCTGCGTCTCCATTCGGAAAGGCGCGAGCATGCACCTCATGCGTATACTCCAAGAAACCTTTGCGCCTTGGGTGCTTCTGCACCTTAAATAACAATGTCGTGGACAACTGATGGTGGGGGATCTAGGAGGAAGACGAACAGAACAGTGCAATCCACCGCAATGAACAACCATTGCTACCTCACCACCCGCGTTGACACCTCACATCACCTCCCAATAACCACCCCTCTCCCACATCCATCACCACTAAGTAACTCTATGTCATCTGCCTTATCTGCCTCGTGTACTTCGAAGTCTAGATATTGGCGATGTCCTCAACTAAAGCCATTTTCAAGGCAACATTACAACTCAGATCGAATGTAGAAGTTTTAACTTTGGTCTTCTTAAGCTTTAAGGTCTTGGACATGTTCAATTTCTTACCAATACGCCTCATAATATACTTTAAGCCTTGTTGGTATTAAAATAAAGAGCAAATCCCCAAACTGTATCCTCAAATTTATATTCTTTACAGTTTTAGTACCGAAGTTTGAAAGTGCGTCAAAGAAGTACCCAATTTTGAAATAATGTATCAAATCAGTACTTTGGCTGACGAAAGCAGGATACCGTTAGAAAGTCAGAGGGGTAAAACCGTCATTATGAAAAAAATGATATCTTAAAAACACGTGGCACTATTACAACAGTTTGATTTTTTGTCTCCCTTAATTTAATCAAAACAAAAAAAACTCCCCCACCCCCCCCCTCTCTCTATTTGTGACCAATTTATACGTATTACCTATCATCCCCATTACCACAATCGCCCAACAAGACCACCAGACCACTCCCACTATCGTTGCCTAACACTGTCGCCGACCACCACGTCTCACCACCGCAATCACAAAACCAACAATGCCATCAAAAACCCAATACTTGTTACCCATTATCCCCATTACCACCATCACCCACCAAAACCACCAGACCAGCACCACCCCCACTGCCGTTGCCTAACACCGCGTTTCAACACCGCCATCACAAACCAAATATCTGTTACCCAGCATCCCCATTACCATCACTTACCAAAACCACCACTGACGTCGCCTAACACCGTTGCCGACTACTGCGTGTCACCACCACCGTCACAAAACCAACACCGCCATCATAAACCAAATACATGTTATCCATCATCCCCATTACCACCATCACCCATCAAGACCACCACACCACCACCACTGTCATCGCCTAACACCGTTGCTGACCACCGTGCGTCACCACCACCATGCCAATCGGTGCCCTTACTACCACGGCAGACGGCATCCCCATCGCCTTAGACCGTCGACAATTGTTGACCGCGACAATCACTAGTGCCTGTTGTCGCCATCACCACCCCGATCTCCGTCAACGTGGCGCCGTCGAACCATGATCTCCCATTCTCGATGTCAAGCCAGCCGAGTCTCCGGCGTCACACCCACTCTGCTTGAAACAATGGCACACCCCAATCTACCTCACCGTGGCGATTTGCCATCCGATCTTCTGTTCTTCCTCTCTGGCATTGTCTCACCATCGATTCCTCCCCCTCCCCCTACCGTCCGTCTGTGCCAACGTGTGTGTGGGTTGTGTGCATGCATGACTGTTTGTGTGTGTAGGGCGGGGGGAATTGGGGTGTGTGTTGAATTAAAGAAGAAAAAAGATATAGGATCAATTACACATAAAACCTTATAGTTTAAGGGTTTGTGCGTATTTCACCTTATTATTTTAATTTTGGCGCAATTCACCTTACTGTTCATTAATTTGTGCTCAATTTACCAATTGACGGTTTNGANTCCAATTTATTGGACGCCGGTTAATCTTTCAAGGGTAAAATTGTCATTTCAGCTCCCTTTTTGGCCAAGTCATCTCACATTTTCTCAATACACACCCTAGCCCCCAACCCCCCATCCCACCTAAACCTTCAATCCCCCATCCCCCCTAACCCCATCACCACCGTTTGTACCCAGCCACCCCCATCATACCTCTCTCTCTCGCTGCATATTCACACACCCGAAAAGCACCACCACCGCACCCACTTCGATGCCACCACTAACAAACACCGCACACAATTGTGTCGCTGCCAGCAAGCACGAAACCTCACAATCCACAACCACCACAAGCAAATCAAATCCCCACCACTGCCATCGATGAACCCCCATATGACAAACCGTAGTACCACCTAACATAACCACAACCATATAAAGATAACAACCACCCGTAAACTTTGGATTCTAACCCTAAAAATCCATCTTGGATCTAGATCACTCTTGATCTATCGTGGTCCTGCGAACTGTATAGTGGCAGATCTTCATCTCCGACATCATCGACGTTGGCAACTGCTCCACATTTGAACCTCTAAAAATCCTGTCATCAAGAACTCTGCCAAATCGGGAGAGGGGGGGAAGAGAGAGAGAGAGAGAGAGGTGTTTGAAGCTAGTGGCGGTGGTGACGTAGAATACACAGTGGCGGTGGTGGCGCTTGCTTTATGTGCCATATCCTTTTTCTCTCCACCCTCACTTTCTATGGAGTTGAAGCTATACGATTGGTAGAATGGCTTTAATGGTGGTATTGGCCACGGCGGTAGAAGTGGGTATTGTGTTAGTCGCGGTGGCAAAGTGGCTTTAATGATGGTGTTGGTGTTGGAGAGATGGAATGGGGTTTTGATTGTTAAGGTGTTGGTGGTGGCGACAGAAGTAGGTTAATGGCGGTATTGGTTTGATGGATCGAGCGGCAGTGGCGCTTGTGGTTGGTTCGGTGGTGGCAATTTTAGGGATTGATGGTCGTATGAATGGTGGTGGCGGCAGCCGTGGGTTAGGTGTATATATAGTCGTGGTCAATTGAATTTTGAACATGAAGATGAAAGGGCACAAAATTGGTTTCCGTGTGTAAACCCTTTATTGGTTAATAGCGATGACGTGGCTGCCAACGTGTCACATATTATGAAGTTACAATTTTGTCCCTGGGCAATTGACGGGCATCCAATAAATTGGAGCTCAGCCCGCTAATCGGTGAAAAGTGCTCAATTTTCTAAATTGTGAGGTAAATTGAGCCAATATTGAAACGTCGGGGCGAAATGCGCACAAACCCTTAAAGTATAGGATTTTATGTGCAAATGATCCAAAGATATATATATATATATATATATATATATATATAGAGAGAGAGAGAGAGAGAGAGAAGTAATTGTGTTAAAAGGACGGTCCACATGGCCACATGAACATGATTTATATATATATATTTTCATAATGATGGTCTTACCCTTTTAACTTTCAAACGGTATCCGTCTTCCGTCAGCCGAGGTACTGATTTGATACGTTATTTTAAATTTATGTACTTCTTTGGCGCACCTTCATACCTGAGTATAAAGCCGTACAGAATGTAAACTTGAGGGTATATTTTTTAGATTTGCCCTAAAATAAATTGCACAACTTAAACATGCTAACACCCACATATAATTAATCCCTTTGTAGTAAAGTTGTTATCAACAAAATCAGTATCATTCGAGCCATAGGGCTAGCTAGTAAGCAACAACCACCAACACCAAAGTGTGGTTCTCATCTCATACCTATGAATCAGGCGTTTAGCCAAATCGAAACTTTGGCAGCTTTCGGAAGTTCCATTCTCCCCGAAAGATCTGATACTCCCAATAAAAAAATTGAGAAACTACCATTTTTGGCCAAAACTTTATGTTGATCATGAGATAGTTGCCATAACTAGTTAGTTTTACATAACCGAAAGCATTAGACTTGGCTAGCTTAAATCCATGGTAAAGCACGCTTTGCATCTATACATCATGTCCAACTTTGCCCAAAAATAATCCTGAAAATATGTTAGACAAAACATAGGACATAAAACTTGAAAATAATTAGTCTTTATAAAAGCAAGACTAATGACCCTACGTCGGTACCACAGGAGATCCTAAGGTCTTTATGTTGCATTTTTCATAATCAACGGTCCCGAGATCTTATAAATATAATTATTATGCTGGAGTATATATATATATTTTTCGAAGGTTTTAATTTAATGCCCATAGTTATCAATATCAAAATGGTACTGGAAGTAGCGGTCCTTACATACCGATATTGTCTTCTTCTACCAATATGATAGTCCTTTACTTTTGGTACCAGTCAAAATATCGCTTGTGTACCGATTGTACTTGGCCGATATAATAGGGCATACCAGCTGAGACTTGTATACTGGGCGAGATAATGTATTTTGTACTGATAGTCTTCTAAAGAATATGTAAAGTTATAAAGTTTTTTGGGCAATATACTAATTGACCGTATAAAATAGGTTCCATTACGTCGATCAAAGGCCTATACAGCCTCTTCTAAGTTCCAATTTGCCTCTCTTCAACACAATTTTCATCACAATTCGCAGAATCTTTCTTGATATCATTTGCTTCCTTTTAGAATACTCAAATATATTTCTTTAACATGTGTGTTGCTTTTCATCACTAACTGCTCATTGCACTACACCATTAAAAAAATCGAGATAGTGGCGCCAATAATACGTACCGTTTTACAAAAAAAACTGGTACGTATATCTATGTAATAAACCTTTGTTAAGTTCTTTTACCATTATATCCTTATGAAAGAACCTTAATTGCTGACCACCTATCTTCTTTGACTAGCAAACTAAAAAATTTCTCCTAATTCTCCCTCCCTTCATTCTACTCTGGAAGGTGGCAGTGCCACCTTTCTTTTTCACTGGCAACGGAAAAATAATTACTGTTCACTAAGTTTGACGTCCCAATGACCGGTCAATTTATTAAACACTGCTTTACATTGTAAGGCTGGGCCTCAAATACTGTTGTATAACAATAATTGCTATTTGAGATCAATTCAACATGTAGATGTATCCTCAAATTTGCAAAGCATCGAGAGAAAATCAGAAAAAACCAAACAGAAAAGTTGGTGCATTTAACTCATAGTTAGTTGTTCATACTTTTATTACACGACTAAACAAAGTAATAATAACGGACTAGGATTCTCTGTTATACAACACAGCGGCGGTAACTTAAAGTATTGCAAAATACATTCTACCCACATGCATATTGAGATACGAGGGAAACCGCAGATCTTAGTTAATTCCAAAAGTCACTGACTTCAAATTAACACCATTTGTTTGGCCAGTTTCTCACTTGTCCATACAGTAAAAAATGTTCATATGTTCTCTACCGGACCAAAGAATTCAATAGATGCCTCAACGAGAAGATGACTTTCCACGTATCAACCAACGCTTTGATCACTCATCGGGAGAACGCTGAGTTCCCACAATATGTCACAAAGCAATCGGCGCATGCCGTGTCAGCCAGATCCCGTTTTCAGATGGCAAATAATCAATGGCCTGGCATTTACATACGGGATATTAACAGTGGAACAGACACGGGAGTTTCCTCACCCATGACTGGCTGGAACAGATTCAACTCCCCGTAACGCTCCAGGACACGCATTCTGCAGTCCTCAGCCGCCATACTTCCAGTCGAGTAGGCACCATGCACAGACCCCGGGTAGTTGATACTTGTTGCTTCCCCCGCAAAGAACAGGTTATCCACCGGAATCCTTAGTCTCTCGTACAGTTCATGGGGTTTCCCTACGCTATCATAGCTATAGGAACCAAGCGAGTTTACGTCGGTGCCCCACCTAGAAACCAGATGCTGAATCTGCACAAGTTCCAAAAGAAAAGGAAAGAGAAATAAGGTTAGGATGCGAGGTCATGACCAAACATGCTACTCAGTGTGACATTCACGTCCTAGGTTTGAAATCTATAAACGGCAATAGCAGGGATAAGGCTGCACAAATCACCCACCTTGGGCCACTTTTGCTTCTTTTGCCAAGACTTATATCCTGCTAAGTACAGCACCATCAGTGGCGGGGCTACTTTAGTACCTTTAAGTCTCGATATCTTTTGAATATCGTAGCCTTTTAGCACTGGTAGGAGAGGAAGTTCCACCTTAGCCAATAGGTGGCTTCGCCGCTGAGCACCATGCCAGCCTAAAGGCAAACTAATAAGTATATAGGGATCAGCTCCCTAGATATAGATACGCATATTCATATATATATATATATATAGACACACACACACACACGAATATATACATACATACATACGCATAAACGTAAATGTACAAACACAGAGAGAGAGAGAGAGAGAGAGATGAATGTGTACTCAAAAGATGACAACAGCGACGCTAAATCTGGATACATAGGAGTGGTAGGATGAAATGTATCTCCACCGTCCGTTGAGGAGGTGGACTAGTATAAATAGCCGAAGTCTCACTTGGCTAAGGCACTCATCACCAGATCCAGAAAATCAAGGAAACAATTAAGCTTGAAATAAATAAATGCAAAGTACTGACGAAAATATAAAGAGAATCAACATTCGCATATTACCGGAGCAGATGCGCTGGGAAGAATATTTCTAAGCTGCATAAATGCAAAATTAGCTGCAGCCTCATCCGACATTTTCTCAATATCACGGGCCAATTGTCCTGCAGGCATATAGACAAGGACAGCATGACTTGTAGCCTTGTGAAGATTCAGGAAGTAGCTGCATCCATAGGAAGTCTCTGCAACCACTCCCAAGAACTCTACATTTGGCCAAAAGACCTTTTCAAAGTGCAAAATTATCTTGTTCTCGATCCCAACCCCAAGGTCAGCGATGGCTGCTTCCTTCCACTCGGGTAATCTCGGCTCAAACTTGATATAATTTGACTTTAGAACACCAAGAGGGACAGTAACAATGGCAGCATCTGCTGTGAATGTACTTCCACCTTCAACTGTTACTTTCACTCCATTGTATCGTCTAGCTATCTTTGTAACCCTTTGGGTTGTGGGAAGAATGACAAAAAAGTAACTTAATGAGTGATGAAAAGAAACGATGAATGACGAAATAATGAACTGTATCTACCTGTGCCTCAAGCGGATGTCAAGTCCTTTGGCAAGTGTATTAATAACGGGACGATAACCCCGGACCATAAGCCCATGTCCACCAGGAAGAAGTTCCTCCTGTGCATCGAAGTAGCCAAAGTATGAAAAAATACAACCTTTTGACTGGTAGATTGTTAGTATTAGTTACAGACGAAATCGATTTAGAATGCAACCCACAAGAAGGCAAAAGATGGGAGGAAAAGTGGGGATGTGGGGGTTGTTTCTCAAACAAAAGCAACAATGGTAAAATTTATCTCCATGCGAATATAACTCCATGTTTGTTGCTGAAGACATTTTCTGAAATTTTATCATGCCTTTGGATGACACCTTTTGGTTCTTTAGTGATGCAAGTTGAGTAAAAGTGGCAAAAACTATAAAACCAAATAATATTACTACGTATTAATGTCCCAAGATGTAGTTTCTTAGTACTTCCTTATTCGATAAGGTTCTTGGTGTTCACCTTAGGGAATGCCTTTCAGCTGCTTCTTGTATCTTATAATTTCTTGGCTTGGCTAGATTCTCAGGCTATGGAATGCTCTTTTCTACATGTCACATTCCATCGTCGATGGGTTTTTGTGCGGCTGCAGCAGTTAATCCTGATATTCACGGTATGCTCTCTGCTTTTCCGGTGTTATGCTAGAAATTTCTACTCCAAAGTATTTGGCTAGGCAATCCAATTGGGATCACGAGGTTGCAAGGTGGAAGGCATTAATTCAAATGTAACTTCCTCAATCTTACTGAAAATGACGCAAGTTTATTCCTTATTTCCAACTTTCCCTTCTGCTTCACTAAAGTCAGGTGCGAAAATTTTACCGATATCTGTAAAATGTGTTTATTTTAAAAGATTACTTACAGACAAAAAACTACAAATATGTTGGCCATTTCTTCCATCAACTTAGAAATTTAATCTTGAAAGAGTTTCAAAATTAAACTAATAATGTGTAATACTAGATGTATTTTTACAGGTCGGCACTTGCAAAAGGCACAAGATTTCAATTCTATTAAGAGAATTTTCTAGCATTTGTAACAATTTTAATCTCTAAGTTACAGGGGCTCAAAACGACACAAAGATAGCAGAGCGATTTCATATGCTTGACCACTCCTCTTTTGCTTCAGGTCTACTATGTTTTGTTGAATATTATTATTCATGTTCTCAGGAGGCAGGTCATCCCAGATGTGCTAAGGAAATTATGACGAAGAGATTCATTTATAGAAATCTCTAATTTCTCTTTTATGGATTGGCAATAACGACCTAAACATTTTCTCTCTAATTTCTCTTTTAGGGATTGGCAATATCGGCCTAAACATTTTCTGGTACAACTAAATGAATTGCTGTAAGAGATCAGACTTGATGAACAGGTTTTCTTGGTTACATATCAAGTGGAGTACTTATTTGTAAGTAAGGACTTAAATAAAGCTCCTTCCTTCCCTGTAAGTCTTTCCTGCAACACCTCTATCCTCTCATCTCCTCAACACCAGATTCTGGACCAATTATTAATTGACATATCCCCGTAACACGGGAGTAAAGACGGGAAAAACACCTAAGGTCTGAGCACTAAACAATTACCTCAGAACTAATCTACATCAACACAATCAAAGACAGCTCTGCCAGAAACTAAATTCAGGACAAAGAAAAACTTGCCTGATCCCAGCCTTTAAGCGAGATGGTATCAGCATCTGAAGCAAACCAGCCTTCCATTCTGCATAAGTACCACTGCAATACCTTGTGAGCAAGCCCTTCCAACCTGTGATAGGCGTATCTTTCAAGCATATGCAGTGAGAAGAGACACGCAACAAGCTAATAAACCACAAAGTTACTATTGTAGGACCTTAAATCGGGCCTTCTTTCAAAAACCATAGAGATTGCACGGAATACGGACATGTCTGCACTATGTTCTTGTCTTATTTTATTGCTCTGCATTAAACAAGCGATAATTTATAGCATTGCAGGGATTATATTTACATGTGCAACAACACTATCTATCAGACATAAGACATACCTCTTCCAAAATGCTCTCAAAATCTTCGCCTACCTTTGAGACTAATTCTTGAGAAACTTGATTCCCATCCATATCAAAGAGTGTGTAGCTGGAAAAGAATGAGAGGAAATCAGAGAGTAACCACAAAACCACATACGTCCAAGTAAGGTTTAAAGCTTTAAAATCTATAAAAAGTGAACATAATGTTCAGAAGGACTTCCAACAATTGATAGAGAAGGCATAGCTGTAGAGATGAGATTATAACTCGATATATGCCATAAGCACTATGCACGGCATAGCAATCATGGGGCAATGTCCCATACCACCACGCATATCCAAAGACTTAAAAGTGCATTGGTAATTGGGGGCAATGGAGTGTATATAATGGAAATCGGGATATCCTCAAGAAGGTGGGTTTGGGGGGGGGGGGGGGAGGGGAGAGGAGATGGACCCATTGTGGAGAGGACGAGGAACATCGCTAGAATGGTTTGGCCAATGCAGGCCTTTAATGATTGGGAAAGACAAGGTAGGGATAGACCAAAGATAACAAGAGAACATGCGCCTGAATATTGGACAATGGAACCCAACTAGTTTCGGACAAAGGCTATGATGACGATGATGATGACGGTGATGATGGGAAGTTGTATTAGGTACAGACCTAAGCTTTAGCCTATCTTTCAAAAAGCCGCAGCTTTTAGAACCCTAAAGACAGAATGACAAAAGAAAAAGAATAAAAAAAAGATACCAAAGGTGGAAGCTACATACGGACGCAAAACATGCCTAAATAAAAAAATAATCAAGAGATTTAGGGGCAGACGAGAAGAAAAGAGAAGGATCTGAAGCCAGAAGGTACGTATGAAAAATGAATATAGAGATATAGAGAGAGGGAGACGGGATGGGGAGGGGGAGAGAGAGAGCTTTTAGAACCCTGAAGGACAGAATGACAAAAGAAAAATAAAAAAGAAAAGAAACCAAAGGTGGAAGCTACATATGGACACAAAACATGACTAAATAAAAAACATAATCAAGAGATTTAGGGGCAGACGCGCAGGAAAGAGAAGGATCTGAAGCCGGAATCTATATATGAAAGACGAATATAGAGATAGAGAGAGAACAAGGAGAGCGTGTCAGAGAGAGGGCGGGGAGGGAGGGAGGGAGAGAGAAGCTACATATGAGGGAAGAACATGTGTACATAAAAAGATTAAACCGAGAGATGGGGAGGGGCAGAAAGATAGAAATGTAACCAGAACAAAAGTGGGTGGGATGAGGAGGTGGTGGAGAATGGGAAAATAGGATTCATGTAGACTGCAACTAGTTTTGGGACAAAGGCCTAGTTGAGTGGTGAAAGACGGAGAGAGATTCCACCATTACGAAGAAAGCATATCAGTCATTATTGGATCTCCAAATCGATCTCTGCAGGAAACTAAATCCCAAAAAAAGAAAGCTGCTTACGCATGTATTGTCCCAAACCTACCGCTACATATAATTCTGACACACACATAGATATCTGATGTAGAAGACCTAGGCAAAAGCTTCATGGTAGTTATTAAACCACAATTCACAGTATCATAGGCCTTAAGTTATTCGATCATCAAAGCACATCTCGGAGGGCCTATATTAGTATGGAAGTCATGGTACAACTCGTGCAAGAACAAGTTGATCTAGATAATTAATTTTCCTCCTACTATGATCACATGAGTCCAACAAAGTGTGAATACTCCTCACTTCTCAATAAGTCTTAAATGGAGGACTACCAGGATATTTCGAAAGTGCTGTACGGCTGTGCCTGGGGAACCCCTTATTCCCATACCTGTTTATAATTCAGATGCAGTCTTCTTTTGGCTTTTAGATGCCTATACTACAAACGCCAGACATTGAAAATAACTCGGCTAGTATTTGGCTATTTGCTGATGACCAGTTTCTCCTAGCTGGAGTCAATACTTCTACCCTGGACGTACTTCAAATAGCTCTAAATGACTTTAGCAACTGCTCTGCATTCAGGTAAATGTCATAAGAGTGCCATCTTTACTGCTGGAATTAATGGTGCTCAAAAAGATACTGTTACAGCACAGATGAAACATGACACTGGGCACTCTTCCAGTTAGATATTTGGATGTTCCACTCATTTCCACTAGACTTGAACAAGAACACTATAGAGAGCTTGCTAATAAGCTGGTTAAAGTGCAGTATTGGGCATCTACATCTCTTACTGGTGAAGGAAGACTCCAGTTGGTTCAGGCCATTCTTTCAGCATACAAGTCTGTTAGAGTGGGATGCTCGTTTATCACAACAAGTCCTCAAAGATGTAGAATATATAATGAAAGCCTACCTATGGTCTTGAAAATAAGTTGACTACTAACGCAAAAGTAGCTTGGGTGGACTTACGTTTACCAAAAAAGAGGGAGGTTGGAGATTGAAGAACTGCTTTAGTGGCATAAAGCTGCTGTTGTGAGACAAGTCTGTGATGCCGCTAGAAAGAAAGATGTTCACTGAGTGAAACAGTAGCATTTAGTACGTGTTAAAAAGGAGGAAGGGGGGGAGTTTTTAAGAAATAGTAGCTGCCTCCAATCACACATACTGTTGGCAATGGTGGGTCTATTTTCCTTTGCGGGTGATAATTGACACGCTTTGGACTATCTGTGAAGCTCTCAATCCATAAAGATGAAAAAACTAGGCACTGTTGTGGAAGGCTCTCAATGGAACTGGCCCTCTCAGATTCCTCGTGACATCGGAATGATCGTCTCTCAAATGCCTCCTACTTTACTCCTAATTCTGCATCTACTGACTGGGTTATACGGAAAATTGCACTTACTAGGCAGTATTATGTTAAATCAGCATGGAATCACCTACGACCACATAAACCAAAATTAGCCTGAGGTTACATGGTCTGTCCTTAGTTGCACAGAGCTTGGGTGAGAGCGAGAGTGCACGCGGAGTTCCGGAGCGAGAAAGCCACTAGTATAATGCGTTTTGAGGTGGGAGCAGGTGCAAGATTCCAGGTCGGAGCCTGACTAGCATTGAAGAACCCTGCAACTATGGTCTGGTCTAATGATTCCATTCCTAGATAGGCATTCTTTCTCTGGTGTCTTGCAGAAACGGGTTCAAACCCAAAGACAAACTCAAGTGACGCAGAACTCTAATGGGAGAGCAATGTGTTTTATTTGGAATGCAACGTGAAACCGGCAGCCACCTGTTTTCCGAAAACAAGTTCTCGGTTAAAGTTTGAAAAACCATATTAGATTCTCAACTCATTACCTATAGCAGCACGTAAATGAGAAGATGAACTTCCAGTAAGCATTCCTCCCTAATCACGGGGCTCTTCCTTGCTAGGCTTTGCAAAACGCTAATCGAACACCACTATTTGTGGCACGAAAAAAATGCCAGAATCTTCTGCACAAGACAGAAACCGAGTACTATAATCATTCAAGAGATCAAAGAGATGCTGATTGCTCATGTCCTAGCCCGGAAAAAGATACTTCGTACCTCAGAAAATTTGGAACTCTGCAAACTATGGTGAATCCCTGAGACCGTACTCTCTTAGTTACTATGGTCTACAGAGGAATTCTAAGCAATTGTAAGTAGGTTTATTCGATCTGATGTTTGTTTCAGCTATTGGACTGCAAAAGTTTCGTGCTCTACTTGCTGCAATTAAATTACCTTTAACCAAAAGCATAATAAAAATATTTACTTTTTGGGTTAACTCGTAAGTCTCAAAGAATCTAAAAATTAGAGTAACCGTCATCAAACCTTTCAATCCAATCATCTAGGAAGCACCGACACCACTTATAGAACGAGGTACGACACTTACCGACACCTCTGGACATGTGTCTGACACCTCTCAGCGGTGTCCGAATTTATTTATTTATTGTTTAATTACTGGACACCGTGTCGGACACCTCTTGAAGAAGTGTCGGACACCTTGTGAAGAAGTGTCCACTCTCAAATTTATTTGAGGGATAAATTTGGAGTTTTTTAGATATGAACTTTTAGGCCAAACCCTAATCAGATTGACCAAACAAAAGGTACCTTCTTTCTCTCTCATCTCTTTGTCTTTTCCTTCTTTTTGTTGTCTAAAGCATCCAAGCTTGTAAGTCTAGAGTAAGATAGGTCAACATCTCCGACCTCATTTACAGACCATCTGACTATATAAAACCTCTCCTTCACACCTTTGGTCTCATGTCTTTTTCCTTTTCTCTTGTTATTGTTGAGACTCTAATCTTGGTACTGTTGAGACATTCAACTGATTTCTTGTTGCCGACCTTTTTTTTGTTACTGCTGAGACTATTTCATGTTACTGAGATGTGTGTAATTGTGTGTGTGTGTGTGTGTGTGTGTGTGTGTATATATATATATATATATATATTCAGCTATGTCCTGTGGTGTCCAAAATCTGATTTTTTGAAAATTGAGGTGTCCGGTGTCCCGGTCGGTGTCGGTGTCAGACACGGTGTCAGTGTCCATGCCACCTAGCCAATCATTTTAACCTTTCGAAGTAAAAAGAGACTCAAGATCTCATTCAGCAAAAGAAACAACTTGAGCTACAAGAAGAGTAGAAACAAGCGCTCATTCAACAACTTAAAAGAACATATATTCAGCAACAAGCACATCATATGTAACAGAAGAATAAATATGAAAAAATATCTACCTCTCCAAATCGTGGTCATATAACACCGAGTTGTCACCACTTGTGCGGTAGAGAGGTAGTCCTAGTCTTCCAATTACACATGCCAAGGGATTTTCTTTGCAGACTCCATGCAACCTATATATATTAAAGACATGATACAGCTTCAGAATCAGCAGCAAATGGTTCGAAAATCCAGCCACCTCCCCCACTACAAAAGAGAAGAGAAGAAAAGAAAAGAGTAAGAAATATTGTCACCATGATGCACCCAAATCAACAGGAAAGCCGAAGGAGTAGTCAGTGTGAACTCGACCACCAACTCTATCCCGTGATTCCAACAGGATAACCTGCAACAGGAACATAACTATAAATCACTGTTATCATTCAGTAAAGAAAAATCACAAAAGAACAAATGGGCAATATAAACAAAATAAGTAAATTTCTCAAGCAACTAAACGTGGCTCCTCAAGAATAGTCCTTATTATATGCGTCTTTATAGTACCTGAAACGAAGCATCTTGAAGAGCTCGAGCAGCTGCAATACCAGCAAAGCCACCACCTATGATGATGACGGATGGCGAGGCCACATGTCTTCTTTCGATATTTGAATAGCAAAGAGCTGCGGGAAGTAAAAATGAACTAATATTTGACATCTAAGTTTCATAGATGGATGTATCAATGCCAACCACAATCAAATGCACTAAAGTCTTGCATGTATATCCTCTTTTGGAAAGAAAAACAGTTATCATCTGCAACCAGTATGCAATGTCTTTCCAAAGAAACAGAGGTTATACAGGGTCCAATCATACAGCTATAACAAAGTCATACAATAAAGGAGAAGAAAGCAGGGGCAGAAGGAGCTGTGCAGTAAATCTCTAATTTGTTTATCGGAGTTTTTCCTTAATTAAAGCTATTAACTGATTGATCAGATAAAGGAAAATTGCAAAACCTCCCCCAGTGTCCACTATAATTCCAATCTCCCCCTATAACTTTTGTACAATTTAATACCCAGATAATAGCACATCGCGAAAGGATATACCACCTGCCCAATAAATCCGCATCACTCTTTTAAGAACATTTATTGGAGCACTTGCAATTCCAGTCACAATCTCCGAAAGCTCCTCAAAAATTAAGTTTAGGAGATTTTTGCCCCAAAACTAGTGTAACTTGAGTCCTAATAAGATCTGGAGAAATCTTGTAGGTAGTGAGACAATCTCTAATGCCTTGCAGAGTCCACAACCTCTTTCTCCTTTTAAAATCTGTAGGGTGGGTTTAAACCAAAAAAACCATGTGTGCACACTGAAATTTCATTGCATTTTCATCTAAAACTTCTCCAATGGATGGGAATATAACGACCACTTACGTACCAATTCATTTACCAGCATTACAGTAATACTCCGGATTGTTGTTTAGGTTCCACAGTTTATCCACGCCATAAAAATGAAACATTAAAAACCTTTTAGAGGTTTTGTCCAACGTTAAGTACAAAACTTAAATTAGTGAAACATTACAAAGTAATGTTTTTCTCCCTTCCCAGTCAGTATAAACTGGAAAGTTTCCATCACAGACCAACAAACCAATACAGATACAACGGAACGTTGAAAGTATATGATGAGTTATAAAAATCCAGTGTGGAGCAGTGTAACTCCTAAACCTACACTGTGGAGTATCAGAAATCAAGATTCCAACTTTGTTTTCCTCTAATTTGAGTGCCTAAACAGAGAAGACAACTAATAGACATTGCTTTAGGAAAAAAGGTGCAAATTGTAACCCAATGTGAGGATATATCCCTGAAGAATGATTGAATATAGACGATTAGTGACGACCAAAAGAGTGTCAAGCGTGAGAATCTTGACTTCGGATAAAACAAAGCTGTACCCTTTGTGGTCCACTGAATCTAGTTTGACTTGTCATATAGTACTGACTCAAAAAGAAACGAAGAGACAAAGACGGGGATACATCCATTGTAAGGGAGAAGTACAGACAGCCATACAGGATGCAAACTATTGCCATGAAGATATATTAGCCTTCTTAAAATTGTTTTCGGCACTGCTGGGATTGTTTCACACTTCCATTACATAAATACCCAACAGGTTTTACAAGCCACCGACAAGCTGAAAAAGAGATTGAGCAAAATATAAAAAACAAGAACGCGGAACAAACCTCCGGTGAGCTGGCGATTACTCTTGTCTCCTTTCGATTCCATGCAGAGACGATGATCGGAGGTTTATAGCCGTACCACACCAATTTAAATTACTACTAGTATTAGTGGTAATCAATATTAATCTCAAGAGCAGTGATAATGACAACAAAAAATTACTGCTTATGGGTTTATCGAGTTCAAACAGGGAAACGGACAACTGGGGCGAGAAGTGAAGGGTGAAGATTAAAAGGCAAGTGGTGAAGTGATTCGAATTCGAAAAAGAAATGCGCAGATTCAGCGAACAGCTCATGCGTATTCCAAACCAAACCCCTTTCTAGTCTCCCAATTTACGTAGGATTGCAAATCGTATCGATCGATTTATGGCGATCACTACTGGTGTCTCCCAAAAGGAATGCAAATATGGAAACTCTGTAGCAAATCGGAGGGGAAGGAATGCTATTGATGGGAATCTTCAGAAAGTTTTCGGAATGCAGAAGCGGTTTGACTTGGTTGTGCACAGAGAGAGAGAGAAAGAGGATTGTGGTCTTAAGAGAGGGAAAGGAGGAGACGGCTGCCTAATTCGTAAGGTAGTAGCACAATGAGACCTCCAATTATAGTTAAGCCAAATTCAGGGACAAGCAGCGTCTGTAGTCCAACGGTTAGGATAATTGCCTTCCAAGCAATAGACCCGGGTTCGACTCCCGGCAGACGCATTTCCCTTTTTTCTGTAATTCATATTTCCGTTTGGGGAGTGACAACCGAGCTCAATTTTCGCCGCTAGTAGCGTGTTTCTGGGTTTTTTTAGAAGAGGAAAAGAAAATAAAGTAATACTTTAATAATATTCATAGAAGACAAAATTTTTAATAATTTTTAGGTTCTAGGGTTTCATCAAAAAACTAATCATTTCAGTTACAAACTGAAGATTGTTTTGCATGATAAAGTTGAATCTCATGACTGATTGTTTTACTTTTGGTGTGAAATTAATTAAATTTGAAAGTTGGGGGATGTTTGTAGTCAACTCATGGCTATTTTGTGTTTTTTATTTTGGCATTGACCAATAACGCGAGGCTTATTATGTTTGTAAAATATGAACTTTGTGTGATGTCATTGATAACTAATTTGTTTCACCACAAAATTTATGTTCTTTTTCTACTTTTTGTTATCAATTCCTTTTTCTTTTATCTAGTCTATTTTCTATCCACAATTTGGATCTTCATGTTAAACTAGCATTTGAGCCGGACAGGTGCCCTGTTTGCGGAACCTAATAAAGCACGATAAAAGTCAAGGTCTACATTGCCAAAAGTGCCCAAAAAATCCTATATAAATCTGAGATTGCCTCCTTGAATTATGGTATATAAATTTCTTGAAGTGTATATAGTTTCTTGAGTGTTTCCCATTGGGTTGTAACCAAACTCCTCTGTTTTTTCCTGGACTTTCAATATGCATTTTGGTATAAGCAAATACTATATACATGGGATGATAAAGGGCTACTTATCATTTATTCTACTCCAAACCATCCGACACGGGGTTGAGCGTTGCCAAGACCACAACTGACTTTTATGTGCGAGAAATCCCATCATTCCCATTCACAAGATCTTTTGGGGCTAACACCATGGTTACCATCTCCAGAACCAAGTTTACTGCAATAACACAAAACACCAATGCTAATGTCAATACTAGGTTTGAGATCGGACCGGGACCTATACGTTTATCATATTCGTTTTCTGTTTTTTGCAATGATGATAATTTTTTTTGTTGTTGTGTACTTTTACTATATTCTGTTTTCGTTTTGGGCAAAATTACTCAAACAGCGACAAAAAACTAAAAACACATCCGAGATGTTTTCATCTTTTCTCACCCAAATTTAACCCAATGTAAGAAAAAATAGCTAAATTTTTTTTGGTGAAAATGATAAAAATACAGGAGCGTATTTTCTAACTAAATACGAAAATCATGAAAATGAAAACAGAAAACGAATATGGTAACCGTACATCTCTAAATATTTGTTCAATATTCCCCATTCTGTTTGCTAATCGGTGTAGGAGCTGGTAAACATTCAACTGATTTTTGCAACAGTAAGAGATATAATTCCACCTATTAAGAAGGAAAAAACAGCATTTTCTCCGACTAAGAATGATGCTATTGTGAACCAACAAGGATAAGCATAGCATCATGTAGTAACAACGAGAATATGCATATTCCCTCATGCTTTCCTTGCTTGCTAGTTGCTACATTGTTCATCTCAAGTATGGCAGATTGGGAGAAGTCTTAACGAGTTGAAGCTGTCCCCAGAAAAGTCTATGATCCGGTTAGGTCTAAGTTGCATCATGGAAGTATCACTTCCCTCACCTAACAAGACATCATCGATTATAGTCCTACTTAAGTCCAACATTTAATATCTTCTTTGGTATATTCTTCTAAGGTAGGTAGCAACTGATAACTAACATCTAAGCTTAGGCGTCCAAGTCTCCACTGACCTGATATTCAAAAGGAAAGAGAAGGAAAAACAAAAAGGGTCAGTAATACCTCGAATATGTGTGCCATGTTAATTTTTCATACTTCTAGACGTGACATGTATCTGCCATAGAGATCTAGTTTGCTCAATTTTTAGCCATTTAAGATTGTAGGAAACTAACAAATTATATACATAGATTCTTCGTAACATAGAAAGAAACCATAAGCATAATTGTAAATGTAAGGAGTATGTGATTCATGCTGATTTGAGTTTATGAATCATAGTCTAACTCCCTATCTGAAGTTTGAACTACTAATTCAGGGTTGATTCAGAGCGCTTCAACTTTTTCCAACATATGAACCACAACTTAAGTTCATCAAAAGAATCTCTTTTTAAGTTGAGTACGTCAGAAACTAGCTTCTTCTGCCTGCGTAAGAAGATCTTTACTTGAACTAATTGGTAGCCTCTACAAAATTTGAGCCACCGGTTTCATCTATCTAGCAAAGTTACATTCCAGAGTTATGTTGGTCAAACCTGATCCATAGGTTTTACTGGTTTGTAAAGTGACTTTCTATATTGACATTGATCTGCCAATGTTGAATGAAGTAACTAACTTCTCCCAATTGGAAACAAGTGCATACTTCGACTCTTTTGGCTGATATAAGACGAGAAGATTGTGCATAGTCCTGAAAATTTGGAACAGATCCTTGGTGACATGACTGATAACCAAAGGACACAAACTAAGAAAAAAAGTAAGGCTGGTATAAGACGAGAAGGTTTTGTATTAATAGTCCTGAAAATTTGGAACAGATCCTTGGTGACATGACTGATAACCAAAGGACACAAACTAAAAAAAGAGTAAGATTGAAATACAATACATCCATAGAACCTACACAGGCAATGTTAAATATAAAGATACAAATTGGTAGGTAGATAGTCCTAAATCTCTTTCACTTCCAGGTAACAGGGAGACTGACGCTCTGCATAACTTCAGAAGTTATGATTAGACGTCTCAATGTAGTAAAGATGATTAAGTTGATTATGTTCTTCCATCCTTTTTTGTGCTCATAAGATAAGTGAATCCTGCTTTTGATCCCAAATGTTCATCGATTGTAATTATGAAGCATGCATACATGTACATAACATGCCCATAGATAAAAGACACAATCACATTAGGACCCATTAAGAAGAGATTTATTTCCTAACATAAAATTACGGTACAACAAGTACATAAATGTTGTGATAAAAATGCAATTTCTCTCATCACAGAGGTGCTTTAAGATAAGACTTCCGAAATTGACTTTCACAAGAAAAGATTGGAGTCATAGACTGACATGTCACTGAAGAAAACATGTATACCATACCCTAAGCTATGAGTTTACAATAGCCTAAAAAGAAATGGCCCACTGTAGGAGGCTTCCACCAACGTAAGCGATGAGTAGGGTTGATCTCACTTCATCTTCCTAATTAACTGAGTTTATCGAAGTTCTAGTATGAGCGCCTTATCCAATCGAACTGGGCAGCAGTAAAACATACACTCCCTTCGTCCCTAATAGCCCGTTTGTGAGTTTTGAGTTGAGAGAAAAGAAAAGAAAAGAAGAGAAGGGAAGAGAAAAGAAAGGAAGAGAATGGAAGACAATTTTCCTTCCTCTTGTTTGTGAGTTTAAGAGAGAAAAGAGAGTATCATTCATTTCTCTTTTTTTGTGAGTTCAGCTGAAAAGAAAAGAAAAGACATCCGATGACGCATATACCCATATACTACATTATGATAATTTTAATAAAGATTATGAATCTATGATTCTAAAATTTGATGGGAATAATAAATTAGTTTTCAATAACATCATACAAAATACATCCCATATTAATGTAATAAGTCTTACATCACTGATTAATGTCATAATGTAAAAAATAAAAAATAGCCATGACTTGACTACAAGCATCCTAACATCCAAATCTAATTATATGTATGTCAAAAGCAAAATAATCAATTATAAGTTGACTATGACATCTAAAACAATCATTTGTTTGTAAGTAAATGGGTAAGTTTCTATAAAAAAAACTCTGAAACCTGAAAGTTACTAAAAATTTAGTCTTTATTGTCTCAAGGGTAATATGGACATTATTAAAATGTTACTTATGAGAGTTTCATTTCTCTCCATTTCTTCCCAATTTCGGGAGGAAAGATTTAGAGATAAAAGAAGCCCAAACTTTCCTCTCCTTTCTCTTCTTTTCTCTTCTTAAAAAAAACTCACAAACTAGAGAAATGAGCTACTTTCCTTTCTTTTCCTCTCCTTTCTCATCTAAAAAAAAACTCACAAACAAGCTGTAAAAAGTTGTTCCATTTGACTTGGCATGCATATTAAGGGTTTAAATCATATTATTGGTGTTTCTCATTTTACCCTTTAGAGAGAAGGGAAGAAAGGGGATCAAGATAGAGAAAATGAGTTAGGGGAGTGTTAAATGTGGAGAAAAAAATAGAGTAAAAAAAGTGTAAGAAAATGGTTCAGGAGAGAGAAAATGAGTTGGTGAAAAGTTAAATGTGGAGAGAGAAATATAGTAATAAATAAGTATAAATGGTAAATACGAAAAAATACCTACAGAACCTCTCTTAAAAAAAATATGATCAATTTTTTTTAAAGACGAAAAGAGTAATATGATCAATTTTTTTGAAGACGAAAGAAGATCAATCCTCACTTTTTTTTTCTCATAGTAGTGGCAGCAATTATTTTATTCTGCTGGTTCCCCTCGTGATTTATTCTATTGCTTTCATGCTTGAACATATCATCAAGTTTTTTACATCTTAGTTTTGTTCTTACAAGAATGGTAAGGGCAATGGTGGAATTAAAAACTACAATTCTTTGTAAACAACTTACTTAAAAAAAGAACAAATCAAACTCATAATTATTGAGCAAGCATCGATATAACATTTTGCAGCTCGTGAACACCATCCTCCTGTGTTCAAGACATGTTATAGAAGGTTCACTGTCCACCATATGGCACATGGCGTTGCAAATGTTTATGCCTACCAAAAAGGTTCAAATGACTAGTAAGATGTGAATGATGATAGGTAACTGTCGAACAAAGGGTACTGTTATCATGCTCATTTGAAGTAGAGATGTCATTTGGGCCGGGCGGCCCGCGGGCCGGCCCGTTTTGGCCCGGCCCTTTTCATGAACAGTGTAGGCCCGAAAAAAGGGGGCCTGGGGCCTGGACCGGGCCGCGAAATCCAGTGAAAATGGCCCGGCCCGGCCCGGCCCGGCCCGAGTTTGGCCCGGGCTTTTTGGCCCGGTTTTGGCCCTTTTTTGGCCCGGCATCCAAATCTGAAACCTCGAGTGCTTATCATTGGTTGGTTGTTTATGTTTCGTAGCGAATTAGTCTTTCTTTTGAAGTCTCTATTATGCTTCAAGCCTTCAACTTTTAGATGATACACAAATGGGATAGATTTTCATGTTGTTGTAGTGTCGTTCTTTTGGTCCTTTTTTTTTTTTTTTTGAGATTAGCGGAATATATGTCAATTTGATCGGACTTTTCTTTTTTTTCTTTTTTTTTTTTCTTTCCCTTTCATGATTTCTTTCGTATTTGGTGTTGTTTTGAATCAACATGTACTGACTAGATTAATAAGACAATTTTTTATTTCGCATCTGTCTAAGGATGGAGAGATTCGCATTCATGGCGAGGATTCGGCAAAGTTAATATTAGTATTAATTCGGCAGTTGGAAATTAAGGGTGATGCTGCTTGTATCTATTTTCCAAAGCCAATTTGTTGCGGAATTTAGACTGTGTGCTCGCTACTGGCCATTCACATAGGCTGTTACATGATTTGACCTGCATAAGATGGTTATGCCGAAAGCATAGGTGAAGCAGTTGTGATATTCTTACCGGTAGGGAGTATATGCAAATGCCAAGGGGTCTGATTTTGAACATGGGCAGTGTCTCTGGGCTTTGGGGACTACTGCGGTGGAATTTGTGATATAAGTCCAACCAGCCAAATATATAAGATTATGTCATGGTAATTGGTGTGGGTGATGAGAATACAACCGGGATGAGAATAGAGTTTAGGTGACAAGGGGACTTTTAGTTTACAATCACCTACATTGATTAGTTGGCACTTGGCACTACATCCCGTTTTTCTTGTTTTTATTACAGACGTATATCACCGGGCCAATGCACATTTATTATTTTTCTATATAAATTGTTATGTGTTAAAATTGAATAACATGAAAAAAGGGCCCAGGCCTGGCCCAAGCCCGGCCCTAAATATTGGGCCTAGGGACTGGGCCTGGACCAGGCCTAGGATTCCCTTCGACAGGCTCGGCCCGGCCCGGCCCGGTTCCCCTTTTCTTGGCCCGGTCCCACTACAGGCCCGATGCGCTTGCGCTGGGCCGGCCCAAGCCCGGCCCTTGACATCTCTAATTTGAAGAGATGACAAATGTAGCACTTCTTTTGTCCTAAGAAAAGAAGGTGAAGGCCATGTCCATGCAAACAGTGGCGGAGGCAGCGGGGAGCACAAGGGGGCACGTGCCCACCTGCTTCCGTCCGAACCCAACAATACTCCAAGATGGTGCCCCTCTTCTCATCACAGTCGACACACCAGTAATGACCAAGGTAAGTGTAATAGTCCACCTGATCTCCACCGATCATTTTTATATGATACGTCTCTAAATCTGATCTCTCCTTCTGGCCTCACTGCTCTTTGGATTACAATCATTCCAGTGCTCTCATCACTAGCCAATTTCTCTGATTGATTGGAATTTCGTATAAAGGAAGGTAGCGGTGGTTGAGGAATAGATGGAGATGGCGGAACCGCCGTCAACGACTGTAAAAGGACAGAAGCAGGTCTTTCAAAGTCACCTTCACGGTGGTCGGAATCATTTCCACCCTCGTCATCTATGGCGTCTTACAGGTGCATGCTTCTCAATTGTGCAATCACTGCTTTGACTGTTTATCACTTTATGCAATTTCATTGAAATCTAACTCGTTCGTGGAAGTAAAATGCTGATATATTCCCTATATGGTCATCTCATCTCTATCTCTTCTCATTTAAGATTTGCACCAACGCTATGTTGTTGCTCACTTTGCAGTGATCTCTAACTTTGTATAAAATCTTGGTTTGAGTTTGATACGATTGTTGGTTTCATAGTTTTTTTCGAGATTTCGTACCTAACAAAGCCAAAAAAATATCAACCTTTTTCTTGGTTTTTGGAGTTAAATTCACTTCTTTTATAACGCGGGATTTGGAAGTTCTTTTGCATCTATGCAATTGAAATCTTTTGGGGTTTTTTTGTAGCTTGTTCAACAAATATGTCGAAAAGCCATATGAGAAATGGGAGAAAATTAGAAAGTAAATTTACATCAAATATTTTGGTTCAATTGTGAATTTCCCTAAACTAAACTGGCCTAAACATGCCTATTACCCGGGTCTAAATGGCAGTTGGAATTTGATGACAATAAAGTTTTGATAAATTTGTTTGTAAAGTGCCCACCTCGAACAAAACTTCTGCCTCCGCCACTGCATGCAAAGTATACAAGCAGGCCCCTAGAAACGAAGGACAAAAGTATCAAGACGTAGGAGGAAAAACACTTTTGCATTGGTTCACCATCATCTCCAACCCAGCAGCACCACCGCGCCTGCAGCCACCCCAGAAAGAGATCCCACCAAACCTACCATCTCCGGTAATGAATCCGCCCAGCAATGCCACACTAAGCAACCCACCACAGCTGCACACCATACTTCGATGCCTTTGAACTAGAATAGCAAACAATGGCCCATGAACAACTTAGAATCAAGTCGCAGATGAAACATCACGAGATCTCAATCACAACAAGGCTGAAAGAAACAATTAGCATCAGACACCACGCACTCTAGAGATTAAACTCAACGAGAAAATCCTATACTACCACGGGACCTCATGCACTTAGTTAATCGCGTTGTATGTGAATTCGGTCGTTACGGATGAATTTCTTTTATCTCGGTAGTCGATGACTTTGTATGTCAATATGACCCCCCTGCACACATAGGACCAGCCCTTAAAAGTGTTGTATGGTTCAAGATTCGTTCAAACGTGTAACGATGTGTAACAAGACAAAAATGACCTTGTCCCTATAAATTTTTTTGTGTCGGCCACATTGGAAAGATTGTTGCACTCCAAGTTCTTGTGCCACTTTGGTTAAAGAAGATATAAAATGTTGGAGCCAAAATTGAATGCTTTACTTATTCTCAGTTATTTTCTTTTATTTTTTTTGGAACATTAGCTGCTAAGCGAAATGTTAAATTCCAAACACAAGTTGGTCATGACATGAAATATTCATGAAATTTTAAAATAGCAAATTGAGGAACAAACCAAAATATATTGGTTTCAAACGGAACGCTAACATTATTAGACACTAGAAAATAAGTAAGATAAGCGAACTCTCGTGGGGACTGAGACGTGAGTGATGATGGTCATGTTGGTCATTTTTTGTGAACTTCCACTTAGATGCGATGCCTCTCATTTTTACGTGGATACATGTTTGGGTGTCGCCTTTAGGTCGTAATTGTTCTGTTTAATATTAGTATTTTTTGCGCATGAACCTTCGGCTATGGCGGATCTAAGAGGAAGACTAACACAACTACGTGATCCACCAGTACCACCACAACCACCGCTACCTCACTATACTGCGTTGAAACCCCCATTACCGCCCAATAACCACCCCCATCACCTCCCATACTTCGAAGTCAATATATGGGCAATGCCATTAACTAAAGCCATTTTAGAAAAAAGATTTTTGCTGCTGACCAGGCAGCCCCCCCCCCCCCCCCACGTGGCTGCCTGGTAGTGGTACACTTGTCCGCTGTCATCTTCTCACGTAAATCAGAAATTTTCTGCTATTAACGGAGGGTTGCCGTCAACACGGCTGATTCCTAAAATCTTGGCTGATTTTAGGAATGTGAAGCTGTCAATGAAAAATAGAATTTTGCCGTTAACGAGCAGAAGTTTTGGAGCGTCTCTCTTTCTCTCTCTCCCCCACCTCCCTTTTCCCATCTTCTTCCTCCATGTGCTCATTTGGTCACCAAACACTTTCTCTAGCAGATCCATCAATGTTAAGTTTCAAAGGGCAAAGCCTTGCACAGTGAACCATAAAAAGCTTGTACAATGCACACAGATGTGTGATCATCTGGATAACAACACATCTTAAATCATCTTTTTCTACACAGTTAGAGAAACTTTTGAGTTACTGGTATTTTCAACACCATCCTTACAGGATTAACTAAAACAGCTGCCAGGAAAGTATGAGCAACAAGAAAAATTAATGATCAACACTGTTTTCTCATATACAGTGAATCGGTATAATTAGTGTATGGCATCAGTGTTGCATGTATGAATAGCCATTGCTGGTGAGAATTACTCCAATAACTAGTCAAATCTCAAAAACAAATTTTTTTACCCAAAAAGGATTAGTTCATTATCGTTCAAAGCCGATGACAACTGTTATTGTTTCTGCTGCTACACAACGTTGGGAGTATGCTGAACACAAGCAGCATATGAAACAGTAGTGTCACAAGGATGGCATTGCCCATTGCTACGTTTGAAAAAATCGTCTTTGCTCCATTGATGTAATTTATAGCAGATAATGAGAACAAGAAGGGTTATGATAGCGAATTATGTTTGCGATCAATGACACAAACAAGCTATACACTATTGTATTCTCCTTATGTTGTCGTTTGATTTAAGATGTGTTAGGAAGAAGATGGGAGGGATGGAGGGAGAGATAGATGGAGAGAGAGAGAGAGAGACGTGCCAAAACTTCTGCTCAATTAAGAGCAAAATTCTGTTTATCATTAACAACTTCACGTCTCTAAAATCAGCCAAGATTTTAGGAATCAGCAGTGTTGACGGCAACCCTCAGTTAACAGCAGAAAAATTCTAATTTACGTGAGAAGATGACGGCAGACAAGTGGACCACTAGCAGGCAGCCACGTGGGGGGTAGCAGCATGAGGCAGCACGTGGGGGGTAGCAGCATGAGGCTGCTGCCTGGTGAGCAGCAAAATTCTATTCTTTTCAAGACTAAATTACAACTAAGGTCAAATAACAAAATTTACCTTTAGTCTTCAGAAGCTTCAAGGTGTTGGACATGTTCAACTCCTAATTACCATCATGCCTTAGAACATACATGGAGTTTTGTTGGTATTAAAATAACAGAAAACGATTGACCGCCAGGTGGAGTTCCCCGACGAGAACTCTCCGATTATTAAGTCAGAGCGCAGCTACATAATAAGAATTCTGAAAAAACATGAATAGTATAATTGTCTTCATATCTGAGGGTAGACCCCTTTATATAGCTGTAGGAGGAGAGTCCTAGTAGGACTGGGCCGTGGGCCAGATGTGTTAAGATCGTGTTAGGATCCTCAAAGATCACGTCACAATCTCTAAGGACTCTTTTAGAATCCTGCTCATAAATTTTTCAGTTTGACTGGGATTCGCCAAGTGTCCCCAATTATTGAGAGTTATATTTAAGTTATATCACTGCATAACTTAAATACTCGCTTCACCTTCACATATAAATAATTCACTTATAACAAAGTTGTTATAAACAAAGTCATTATCACAGGAGCTATAGGGCTAGCAAGCAAAAATCACTAACACCGAAAGTGTAGTCCTCATCTCATGCATGTGAATCAGACGTTTAGCCAAATCAAAACTTTTGGCTAAAAATCTGAGAACTCATGGAGGAATCTTAGGCAGCTTTCAGAAGTTCCAGCCTCACCGAAAGATCCGATACACCTGACCAAAAGTTGAGAGACCACCACTTTTGGCCAAAACCTTACATTGATCATGAAATATTTGCCACAACTAGTTAGTTTGTGTAACTGAAAGGATTAGACTTGGTTAGCTTAAATTCATGGTAAAGCACGCCTTGCATCCATACATTACTAGTTACTGTATCGCTCGCGATGCGTGTGCAAAAATAAAATTAGCAATGTTATTTTTACTATATCAATCTTGACTTTAATTTATTAGACTTGTTTTCACCCATACAACTCACACGGACAAGCTTCGGTTAGGATTCTGATCGGGTGTGAGAGATCCCACCTTTACACTTGAAGGTATACAAAAAGAACAACTTGTATTCATTTTAACTACATTACTTAATGAATTTTAAATTGTGAAAACTAAACATATCCTTATAAATAATTTTTTAGCACTTAATTTTTTTTTATTTTGGGTCACTTTTTAATATTTTCTTAAAATGTCAAGTGTCATAGTTTTCAAATAGATAGTTATGTAACATCAAAAGAAGTATAACACTAAAAGAGATGTAACACTAAAACGGGTGTCCCCGTTATAAGTAGTCTAGATATTGATTAAGTTATACAGATGTCCAACTTTACCAAAATAATCGTGAAAGTACATTAGGCAAGTTGTATACGTGTCCAACTTTGCCAAAAATAATCCTAAAAGTGTGTTAGGCAAAGCATACGACATAAAAATTAAAATAACATGTTATTATAAAAACAAGACCAATGGCCCTAGGTCAACACTAACAGGAGATCCAAAGGTCCTTGGGTTGCACTTTTCATTGTCAATGGTTTTGTCTAAAAAAATGTACGTATAGAACTTGTGTACTGTCAAAATTTGTTTTGTGAAGGCTGCAAAATAGTTAGAGGAATAAATGTAGTAAAATATTTCACACTCATTTTATATCTTGTACAAAAAAATTTAACGATGGATTTATTCGTTATGTCAAGCTATATTTTAAATACATGTGCAAAATTAAAAGAGAAAAATATTGAGAATTATTGGACTTCGCTCAACCAGCCTAACCATTCTGTTTCTCCTTTGCTTATTACATATTTTGCATGTTTATATTGGAAGATTAGGTGCAAAACTTATACATATTTTCCGAAATAAGAGTTGGGCCTAACATAAGATTTTCATGAAATCTTACATGACACATAAAAAGATTGAACTAAGATCCGGTTTGTTTGATTGCTGTAGAACACCAACACAATAAGACTCCTTACCTATAAAATCTGTTTGTGCTGCAATTATCAGGAGACTGGAAGAGCAAGGAGAAGAGAAAGAGAGGGAAACGTTAAACAGAGAGAGGCCAGGAAGAGGTGCTTACCTTGCACCACCGGCGATGGCGGAGCTAGGAGGAAGACCAACCCAAGAACCACCACCACCCACAACCACCACCAGCACCAACGGTGACACCCCTAACTTCCTCCCAATAACCGACCCCTCCACCACCCCCACACGCATTCCCACCAACAAAAAACTGTCTCTCCTCCCCCTCATCTTCCTAATCTACTTCGAGGTCGCCGGGGGCCCGTACGGAGAGGAGCCAGCTGTCAAAGCCGGAGGCCCCCTGTTGGCCATACTCGGCTTCCTCATCTTCCCCTTCATCTGGAGCGTGCCGGAGGTCCTGATCACCGCCGAGCTCTCCACCACCTTCCCCGGCAACGGCGGCTTCGTCATATGGGCTCACCGCGCCTTCGGCCCCTTTTTCGGCTCGCTCTTGGGCACCTGGAAGTTCCTCAGCGGCGTCATCAATATTGCTTCCTTCCCCGTGCTCTGCATAGACTACTTGGAAAAACTCTTCCCAGTTTTCGCCTCCGGTCTCCCTCGCAAACTTGCCATCTTAATATCCACCCTTTTCTTATCATTCGTGAACTACACCGGCTTGGCCATTGTTGGCTACGCCGCCGTAGGACTCGGCATAGTTTCCCTGCTGCCGTTCATCATCATGTCGTTGACAGCCATCCCTCAGATTCACCCTCACCGTTGGGTCAGTTTAGGCCAACATGGTGTGAAGAAGGACTGGAATCTGTTCTTCAACACCCTGTTTTGGAACCTGAACTTTTGGGACAACGTTAGTACATTGGCCGGTGAGGTTGAAAAGCCTCAGAAGACCTTTCCGACGGCTCTTTTCTCAGCTGTGATTTTGACCTGTTTTGCTTACATACTCCCGTTGCTCGCCGTAACGGGTGCTGTGTCGGTCGACCAGAGTGAATGGGAATCTGGGTTCATGGCGAATGCGGCTCAGATGATTTCTGGCCAGTGGTTGAAGATCTGGATTGAGATTGGGGCTGTTTTGTCCGCAATTGGGCTATTTGAAGCGGGTTTAAGTAGCTGTTCTTATCAGCTTCTGGGTATGGGGGATAAAGGTTTCTTGCCTAAGTTTTTCGCATCGAGATCAAAATGGTTTAACACACCATGGGTGGGGATACTTTTGTCCACTGCCATAACAATGGCAGTTTCTTCTATGACTTTCACTGACATCATTTCATCGGCAAATTTCTTGTATAGCTTGGGTATGTTGTTGGAATTCGCATCGTTTGTTTGGTTGAGGAGGAAATATCCAAAACTGAAGCGACCGTACCGGGTTCCGATGAGGCTGCCAGGACTCGTGATAATGTGCCTGATTCCATCTGCGTTCCTGATATTTATCATGGCAATTGCTACCAAGACTGTTTACTTGGTGAGTGGGCTAATGACCGTGGGTGCTATTGGGTGGTACTTCCTGATCAAGTTTAGCAAGTCAAGGAGGATGCTTCAGTTCAACGATGGCGATGATGAAGATGAATAAGGATGACAAGGAACGGGGATACAGATGAACTTGATATTGAATTTTAGTCTTACAGTACAAGTTCAATTTAGGTATGTAGGTTTCGGGCTATAATTTTCCCTTTTCAATTGTAAATAGCAAAGTTTTTCGCATTCCAAGTAGTTTTATTTTTTTAAGTAAGCAGTTATTTAAGAAGCTTATAGAGCAGTTTTAGCGTAACTAAAACTTCTTTGCCTGCCGTGGACGAAAGAAATTGAGTTTTATTTGAATTGCAAATATAGAAAGCATGCTAGAGATTATTTTGTAATATATAATCTTGTTATCTTTATGTTTTCTTTTATCGCTATTGTAAGAATGAGAATGTGGGAGCGGGACTTTGGTATTCTTTCTATTATAGTTCGTGATTGCCTCTGCGTGTTTGCATCTAGGTTTGGGGTAAAACAATTTTGTAAATCTTTGTTCGATTTCGTACAGGGAAAGCCTATTTTTATCTCTTTTTTTTTTTGCCAGAAAAATAAGGAGTGAAACATTGTACGAACATAAATATCTCTTTCGCTTATGCTACTTTGATTTCAAAGTTTTTCGTTTTTATGACTTCTCAACTTGTTGGACTGATTTGCAAGACGCTCTATGATGCAAAACGACGACTTAGGAGGAGTTGATGAAATCGACTGTGGAGCTATCAAACTTCTCTATGGTGAAACAAATCTTCTCGAGTTAATATTGTTAAGAGGAGTTCTAATTCATATAGGATAGACTTCATAGACTTAAGTCAAATAGTTGGGGCAATGAAAAGCAAACGCTTTGTTCATATCTATACTAGACAGAGAGAATTGCTTTCAAGAATTCCTTTCATTTTAAACTGCTTTGTCTTCGTGTATTCACCCCGCGCCTTTACTCTCGCATCACTGCCACTCCTCATACTCGCTTTGAAAAGCCTTGATCTCTATCCTTATTCCGTCCTTTCCTCTGACCCGTGTTAGCATACTTGGTTTCTGACTTGAATTGCACTCTTTATGACACCATTTGTATACTGTGATTTCACTTCAATTCCTTGACATCATGATTTGTAACGAATCACATGAGCCATAGGGCTAACAAGCAACAATCACCAACACCAAGAGTGTGGTCCTCATCTCATGCCATGATTAATCAGACGTTTAGCCAAATCAAAAGTTTGCATGGAAACCTGAGAACTCTTGGAAGAATCTCTGGTAGCTTACGAAAGTTCCAGCCTCACAAAAAGATTGTTTTGGCCAAAATTTTATGTTGATCATGACATAGTTGCCATAATTAACTAGTTTGTTTGTATAACTGAAAGAATTCGACTTGGCTACCTTAAATTCAATGTAATGCACGCCTTGCATCCATGCATGATGTCCAACTTTGCCTAAAATAATCCAGAAAATATGTTAGACAAAACATAGGGCATACAAATTCAAAATAGCTTGCTATTATAGAAACAAGACTAAAGGCCCTATGTCAACACTAACGGGATATTGTTAGGTCTTTGGGTTGACTTGTCATTGGTCATGGGTTGTCTCAAAAAAAATGTAGAGAACTTTGTCTAATTTCAAAATTTGTTCTGTGAACCGCAAAATATATAGTTAAAGGAATAAAATGGTAAAATATTTTAAAATGATTTATGTCTCGTATAGGTATGTAATGATGTATTTTATTTCCTTATATCAAGTTATATTTCAAATACATGAGCAAAATTAAAGAAAATATATTGAGAATTTTTTATTGGGCTTAACTCAACCTACCCTACACATTCCGTTTCATCTTGGGTTTGGTTCGGCTTGGGTTTGCATAGACAAGAAAATATAACAGAGTAAATGATTTAAAGGCAACTAGTAACTGGCATCATGAGGTACAATAGTTAAGGAGAGACAATTGAGCTCATCACCCTTAAAATATCAACACTCGATTATATAGTCTAAATAAATGTAGAAATTTTCGAGAGTTAATGAGAACGCTTTCCTTCAAAAAAATTCATTTTTGTCTTTTTCTTGGAATTGATTTGGTTTAGCTTGGGTTTGCCATAGAGTTTGCCTTGGGTTAGGTTCTAATATAGTAATGATTCAAAGGCAAATGCGAACCATTAGTGTACGAGACAATAGTTAAGGAAATATAATTAGACTCATCAACCTTTTATATATATATTATGCACGCAGACGATTATATATTATAAATATGTGTAGGGGTTCTCGACATGGAGAATTCTTGTTATTTTCTAAGAATTTTGAAAGGAAAAAAAAATCGTAGGTGTCGATTCCTACAAAAAGAATTTGGTGAATGCATCTTTAGAATGCATGCTTTTCAGAATTACACGATTCTGTATCCAATTTAATCCCTTAATTGTCGCATTACGCTATCATCTTGCTAGACCTTTTTATATAAATTACCTTAAATAATTACACAGTTTTAAACATATAAACATATTGGTTTCATGCATTTCAATCTCAAAAGGAAGTCAGCATTTACCTTCTAATTATTAAATGGTTCACAAAATGTAACTTTACCAAAATTAGCCTAATTATACTTGGAATTTATACATGTCATGATAAAAAATAAAAATAAAAACTGTAATGACAAGTATATATTGAATTTTGAGTTCTCAAAACTTGAAGAAATCACACCTAAACTCTCAACAGCTGAATTTGGATTTTACCGAAGTTGGATTTTACCTAATTGTACTCATTAAATATGGCAATGAAGACCTGAATTTTAGCTGCAAATTACGAACTCACAAAAATATTCACTACCTAAACTCTCAAGAGCTGATTCTGCTTTAGCAAATTGCAATTGGACCCTCTCGCTATGGCCCCATGTTCAAAGTGATGCTTTATACGAGCGTCTCCTGTTATAAAAAAAAAAGAGGAAGACGTACCACCCGGCACAGCCTCGCGATACATTCTATTATCCTAATTTTAGTTATATTCTACCTAGTTGAAATGAAATTATGTAGATTTGTCTCTAGAATTTTAGTATAATTAGATGGCATTAAAAGTTCATTTTAAATCCTATTGAAATTGAATTATGTAAATTTCACATTTCCTTTCCCTAGAATTTTTGCATGATAGTACATGACATATATTGGATAATTTCTAAGTTTTTGTTTCTATATTTTCTTTCTGGTAAGTTGTATGGGTTTAATGCTAGTTCATTACTAGAATTATTCTATTTGCCTTAAACTTTGAATTTAATGACCCTTAATCAAGCTCTAGTTCTACAATTATATCCTTGTTGAAGAACCTCAACACGTTAATGACCATCATCTTCAATTCTTAGACTAGCAAGCTCAAATATTTATCTTAGCTCTCCCTCATTTCATTCGATTTTTAGACTAGAAAGCTCAAACATTAGGATAATGGGGGTTGTGTTAAAAGGGGAAGAATCTTTATTTAATGACTATGAAAAGAGGGAATAGTTTGAGAAGTTTAAATGCTCTGTAAATAATGTTTTACGGACACTTATTATTGAAATCTTCTGTTGTACTTTAACTCTATTACAGTAAAAAAAGTATCGCTAAATTTATTTTAAATACAAAAAATTGTCATTATGATTTGCAATAGCCGTTACAAAATACCTTCTAAGATAAATTTTTATCCTCAACGTTATCACATTAGAGATGGAGTGCAGAAGATAAACACAGAGAGAAAGTGTTGGGGTGGTTACCTCTTGCAGTTCCACCACCGGCGATGACGGAGCTAAGAGGAAGCCCGACGCAAGAACCACCAGACCCCACCGCTGGTGACACCCCCAACCTCCTACCAATAACCGACACCTCCATCGCCCGTACCCCCATTGTCACCCGCCACCCCGCCAACAAAAAACTCTCTCTGCTCCCCCTAATCTTCCTGATCTACTTCGAGGTCGCCGGGGGCCCGTTTGGAGAGGAGCCAGCGGTCAAGGCCGCCGGCCCCCTGTTGGCCATCCTCGGCTTCCTCGTCTTCCCCTTCATCTGGAGCGTGCCGGAGGTCTTGATCACCGCCGAGCTCTCCATCGCCTTCCCCGGCAACGGCGGCTTCGTCATATGGGCTCACCGCGCTTTTGGCCCCTTCTTTGGCTCCCTCGTGGGCACCTGGAAGTTCCTCAGCGGTGTCATCAATGTTGCTGCCTTCCCCGTGCTCTGCATAGACTACTTGAAGAAACTCTTCCCAGTTTTCGCCTCTGGCCTCCCACGCAAGCTTGCCATCTTAATATCCACCCTTTTCTTATCATTCGTGAACTACACCGGCTTGACCGTTGTCGGCTACGCCGCCTTAGGACTCGGCGTAGTTTCCCTTCTGCCGTTCATTATCATGTCGTTGATAGCCATCCCTCAGATTCACCCTCACCCAGTAGCGGAGGCAGCGGGGGACACAGAGGGGCCCGTGCCCACCTGCTGCCTCCTCCTCTCTCGTTTGGAGTATAGAGTGTGAGTAGCGTCCTCTCCCCCAACCAGGTGGCGTGGCTGCTTCCCCTTCATTAACATCTAAGATCAGGCTGCTGCGGTGATGTGTTTCATACACAACTAGCATCCAATACAGATACCAATCAATCTTTAGCAGGGGCAAGTAATTCCAAAAGCACTGGGCCTTGCCATTTAACGACCGACGAGGTCCTGGTTCATCCATCATAACTTTATCCTTTCACAAATGGTGGTAGATGACTAGATGGTGATGATGTCCACATGAGGGGACTGGGGACGGGATGTGTGGCAGGTGGTTTTCAAGGTGATAGTTTGGGGTTGGAAGGTTGGGTTTTAAGGGGTGGACTGAAATGCTTGAATAAATTTTAAGCTTTGATGAAATTTACGGTCAAGATATTATAAGGAGTTCCGTTTGTTTTAATAATGGCGCTAATATACAATGTTATGGTGAATAAATACAAAATATGGACATTTTATTGAAAAAATGTTCCTAAAATCTGACGCTTGCTAAAATGCCTAAAAAAATACGACACTTTAACAAAATACACTAAAAATTAGGGAATCACAGTAAAAACGCATTGAAAGATCGACACGCAATTAAACTTTCTAAATAAAAGGCCTTTATACTACATTTTGTTGATGCAACTCCAATCTTTATCTTTGTACTCGTCTCAATTTTTGTTCTCTTAATATAAGTGTCTTGTTAGGTGTTAGCTCTGGTGTACAAGAGATTTGAATAACTTATTACAGAGTATAAGATTGTCTCTTGATTTGTTCTTCCATACTTGCAGACGGGTCATGTGTTCGACAAAAGGTGGAACACAAAATTTAAAAAGTTTATTTTGATCAGTAAAGTACAGTTACGTGTAATCTGGAATTAAATTGGAACACAAATTTTTTGATTACCCTTGGATTTACCGGGGGTTGGAAGAGAGTTATGAATTGGCTACTCATAAAATTGTGGGTGATTCACTCACGTCCATTCGACCTACGCTCGTTGAGTTGTCTGTTTATTGGGTATAATACATTGTCACAATACTTAGGCTTATGATTTTTGTCCCTTTGTCAATTAAGTGCCCACCCCGTATATAGTATCTGGCTTCGCCACTGCCCTCACCGTTGGGTCAGTTTAGGCCAACAGGGTGTGAAGAAGGACTAGAATCTGTTCTTCAACACCCTGTTTTGGAACCTGAACTTTTGGGACAACGTTAGTACGTTGGCCGGTGAGGTTGAAAAGCCTCAGAAGACCTTTCCGGTCGCTCTTTTCTCAGCCGTGATTTTGACATGTTTGGCTTACATACTCCCGTTGCTTGCCGTAACGGGCGCTGTGTCGGTCGACCAGAGTGAATGGGAAACTGAGTTCATGGCGAATGCGGCTCAGATGATTTCAGGAAATGGTTGAAGATCTGGATTGAGATTGGGGCTGTTTTGTCCGCAATTGGGCTATTTGAAGCGGGTTTAAGTAGCAGTGTTTATCAGCTTCTAGGTATGGGGGATCTAGGCTTTTTGCCTAAGTTTTTCGCTTTGAGATCAAAATGGTTCAATACACGGGTCGGGGTACTGTTGTCCACTGCCATAACATTGGGGGTTTCCTATATGAGTTTCACTGACATCATTTCGTCGGCAAATTTCTTGTACAGCTTGGGCATGTTGCTGGAATTTGCGTCGTTCATTTGGTTGAGGAGGAAGTATCCGACAATGAAGCGACCGTACCGGCCTCCCATGAGCCTGCCGGGGCCCGTGATCACGTGCCTCCTTCCGCCTGCGTTCCTGATATTTATCATGGTAATCGCTACCAAGATTGTTTTTTTGGTGAGTGGGCTGATGACTGTTGGTGCTATTGGGTGGTACTTTCTGATCAAGTTTTGCAGGTCAAGGAGGATGCTTCCGTTCAACGATGGCGATGAAGAAGGATAACAAGGAACGGGGATACAGCTGGCTTTCTCTTTGTGCATGCATGCATGGATTAGAACTTGATGTTCTGGGGTGCATTTGAATTTTAGTCTTACAATATTGTAGATAGTACAAGTTCAATTTTGGGTATGTAGGTTTCGGTCCATATTTTTCTTAGTAAAGTTTTTGGCATTCCAAGTAGTTCATCTTTTTTGGTAAACTATTATTTAAGAAGCTCATCGAGCAGTTTTAGCGTACTACTTCTTTACTTCTCATTGATTTCAAAAGATACTCATCGATATTTGATTTGGTTGTAGCAGGATTGACCATATTGATTCTTACCCTTTTAACCTCTCTTGCCAATCTTATTTTGTCCCCTTCATGGACGAAAGAAATTGAGTTTTATCGAATTGTGTATAAAGCAAGCTAGAGATTATTTTGTCATACACAATTTTGTTATCTTTACTTTTTCTTCCGGTAATTAATCCGGTTATCATTATTGTAAGAATAAGAATGTGGGAGTTGGGCAGGGGCGGAACCACGAAGTCCAATCGGAGGGGACCAAAATGTCATAAGAAAAATTAACGGCTAACATAAAAGAATTCGCGTCACGATTGAATACGTTAAATGTAAAATGAATTGCTCAATTTGACTAATAATCATATAATTTTACTATTTATAGTGATTTATTTAACTTGTAAAGTTAGTCAACAATAAACTACTAATCTTGCATGAAAGAAACTTTACTCTTATTGTATATATGTATTATTATTACGATTTTCAATTGTACGATGACAATAATTACATATAACTTAACATACTACAAGAATTTAAATTAAAAAAAAAAGAACTAACCTTGATATATTAGTGTTTTCTTTAAAATCTGAAAATTTTGAATTTGGTAGAATGAAGATGGACAAAGAAACGAGAAAAATAAAGATTACGACGGCCGGTGACACAAAAAGTAAAGCAATATTACAAAATGAAATCGAATACATTGATATATAATATGGTGGCATTTTAGCAAATATTTTAAACATAACCAACTATTATTTAAAACAACTAACAAAAATTTCTCAAACATTGGGGGGTGCCTTGGCCCCCCTGGTCATGCTTGGGCTCCGCCCCTGGAGTTGGGCTTTCGGTATTCTTCCTATCGTAGTTCGTGATTACCCTTACGTTTTTGCCTCTTGGTTTGGGGTAAAACAATACTCGTAAACCTTTCAATTGATTTCGTGCAAGGAATGTTTATTTTCTTATCTCATTTTTTTTTTCACATCTGTTAAAAAATTTATGTTTTTTTTTTGTTAATTTACATATCACCCAAGAAATAAGGAGTGAAACATTGAACGAACGTAAACAATCTCTTTCGCGTATTTACTTTTATTTCAAGTTTTTTCTGTTTTTCCGACTTCTCCACTTGTTGGGTTGCCATGCAAGATACTATATGGTTTAAAATGACGACTTAGTGCTTGAGGAGTCATCTGAAGAAATTGACTTTGGAGCTATCAAACTTCTTAATGGCTAAACAAATCTTCTCGAGTTAATATTGACGAGCTGCGGTGTTCACGCGATGTGTGTGTTGATTTATTGTTGCACTCTTACTATAACTTTTTAGCGTCATTTCATATAAGTCAAAAGAATAGATAAAATAACATTATGAAAACAAAAGGCGTCTATTTAAATTTACATATTAGACTTAAACACTTTCAAAAGGGTAAGCATAAACATTCTTGCACATATAAACGTGTTGCCCTTATTTCCTTTCACTACAAGAAAACCAGCTTATGCCTACGGTACAGTACCGTAGGTATAGGTGCCATGTCCCGTAGGCATAGCCTATTCCTACGGTACTATACCGTAGCCAGAAGTGGCGATGCCCTAGATCTATGCCTACGGGGGTTGAAGGTTATGCCTACGGTTATACCGTAGCCCACTTATTCCCAGCTATGCCTACGGTACTACCGTAGGCATAGCTGTATTATTATTTTTATAGCTATGCCTACGGTACTACCGTAGGCATAGCTGTATTCTTATTTTTATTCCCAACCTATGCCTACGGTACATACCGTAGGCATAGCTCCTTATTTGTCAAAAAAAATATTTACAAAATCATTTCCATGCTATCACTACACCCCTGCCAAGCACCAACTTATAGAACCGCTACTGCAAGATCAATAGATGCACCAGTAAGGGAACCATAATCATGCCAATCAAATTAACTAAAATCACAATGCTTTAGGGACTTAACTCTATAGTTTAGCCAAATGCATAACAATCTCGTCGAAGAAGGTTAAGATAGGTAATAACAAAAAGCATGCGATACAAGTATTAAACTTCAATAGCGTACCATTCTGTAAAGCCATATTACAGCTAAAAAAAAAAAATTATGTCCACATATAGGCTTCAAGTAAACCCTCTATGGGAAGTATCTTCACAACTGATATAAGAAGGGTAAAGCACAGACTGAACCATTTTCTTAATCTGAAGTGCCAAGAAGCAGAAGCAAATAGCTAGAATATCCCAAAAAAAAAAGGCTTGACAAAAGTCAACATGTCAGATACAGTGTGCAGAAAATGAAGGTTAACTATAGCCAAGTTGATCCCCCAAAACTTTAGTGTCTAAACACAAGAAAATCACATTTTCAAGTCAAAAGGCAATAAGTCAACAAGAAAAAGAAGTACAACTCTAATCCCAAGGCTGTCCAACAGTCGAGTTCTTGCTTGCTATTGTATGGCAACCAACTCTCCAAAACAAAAACTGGCATCACCGAAGCCGTACCAAAGACTAAAAGCCATGTCCAATAGCTCCCGCATATGTTTGCACCAACTTTTAGTGTAAAAATGATGCTCAAACACGTCATTACAACTCAGCATCCCATATGATTTATAAAGTGTTATAAAGCTCTCACCTCAACATGCCAAGCATCATAGCAAAACGCTCCCTTAGCACCATATTCTTCTATAGAGCGAATAAAGAATCAATCCCTTGCCAATACCAAACACTTCACCTAAAGACTCACCGCATAAGGCCCACTCGCCACCTTAAGACTCACCGCATAAGGCCCACTCGCCACCTTAAGACAACCATCCACCATGACCTTTACCACCTCATTTACCACAACCAAGGACGACGTGAACATTCTAAAAGGTACTCTCTTGTGGGCACTGTAGAGATTTCTGAATTGAGCGTGTTTCTCTAGGCCTTGTGACATTTAAAAGTGCAGTATAGCACCTAAAGTTGGAGGAAGTACAAACAATTGTCAGGTGCTTCCAGCAGTTAAATGTTCGGCAACATTCCTAGTCTTAATTTTCCTTGACCCGTTCCTAGGTGGGGGGAGAGGAAGAAAGGGGTGGCAGCAATTGACTGACATAAGGGGCAGTATTTCTTGTGTACTCAGTAACCTTATTACGCTCTAAAAAAACATGGAACAGGTAAACCATGTTGCAGCAACATCTATGAGCCTCTCACAAAGGTGGATTAACTAACCTCATTACCCAGGTAAACCATGCAACGGATTACCTAACCTCATTAAGCTGATTAGTCAACCTATTTATATACAAACTCAAAAAGCCTCTCTTTTAATTTACCTGAAGCTGTATTACAGTTTCACATGCTTGGGTGCAAAGAGAGATTAATAGCTAGCATTTAAAGCATCGCAAATCATCAGCGATAGCGCATCAATCACTCATCAAATTCATCCAAACGCAAACAGGACAAAACAAGTTAAGTAATCCATTAAAGCCACATATGGAAGTCTCTAACAGAAGATGAAACAGGTAAACCAAAATAAAATATATCACGAAAATAAATTGTTCTCATCAATTGCCAAAATTAAAGCTTCAAAAAGGAAGAATATATCAAATGGTGTATATCCAAGACTAGAATTCCCATGTAGGTTCAGTGAAGCTCGCTCAATGGATCACAACATGCAAACCACTTTTGACATTTCTAGTTCCATTCAATTGCAAGGCGTTGGAATCTACTGTACAAAGTGTAGAAGGTATTGATACATATGCACAATCTATTAATGAAAGAGGAAGAAAATAGAGAAGAGATATTCTGTGTGTGTAGTCACTGATACCCCTGCCTTCCTTGCATGTTAATTTTGCAACTCCAAGAACATCAAATTGGGAGAACTAGGGTTTAAGAGATGAAGAGATTGAGAGAGAGCGAGAGAAAGAGGGAGATTGAGAGAACAATTTCTGTACGTACCTGGGATGAAGGCTGATTTTTGGTCTTCACGCACGGCCGATTGTTGGCGTGAGAGAGAGATTGTTTGGGAAATTTTATGAGGCTGATTTGGAGAGAGGCAGATCGAGTTGATTAGGTTTTCGATCTCGTCGATGTCCGATTGGGATGAAGAGTGCAGCGGAACGGTGTCGCTGTTAGACATTCCGGATGGTTTTGAACTGGAAGTACGAATTTTCAGGTGAGGGAGGATTTTCCTAGCGCGGGGATGGTGATGAGAGATTGTTGATCGACTGATCCCCTACCCACAACCAAGCTCTTTCTGATTTTCGACCCAATTCCCACGGCCGACACAGATGCAATTGGCTTCCAATTTCGAGAAGAAGCAATGGCCACGGTTCAGCTTGAACCGTGGGTCTAAGGACACTTGTATCTACGGCTCCGTGTGAGCCGTAGGTAATTTCGACACTATAGGCTAGTTTTCTTGTAGTGTTTTCATTACTTCTAATTGTTTTTCTGGAGCTTAAGACATAACCTTGCAAAACATGATATACGAATAAAAAAACGTTAGTACTCTACAACTAAGTATAACACAATAGACATTCTACACCTATGATCTGCATATTTTGCACACGCATGCACACATGCACAACTAACACACATCAAATTTTAAATTGTTAAATCAAACATGTTATCATAAGTAATAGTGTATTATTTAAAATAACTATTTTGTGTCATTTGTTGAAAAAATTCTTAGAATGCCACCTGCTCATTGCGTGTGCCCGAACACCATTTGATCTGCATATTTGCAATGCCATCTTTTTTGCTTAATATCAAGATTTTTGCCAAGTGCATAAGCTTTGTAGGGAAACCAATTTGTGCCGAGTTCCAGCTTCGGAGAAAAGGTACTTCCATGGAGGTAGTCTTTCATTTCCTTGTAGCCCTGTTTTAGACTTGCTTCAACAAATCATCTTTTAGGTGTTGGACCAGCTGGTGCATACTTGCAGTTCAAAGTGAAAGTTGACCAACCTGTGTGGTGCTTCGGCCTGAAGCATAGGACTTTTCAGCATTATTGCTGGTTTTTCCGGTGAAAGATCAGGCACCACTAATGTTTCCCTGGGGAATTCTCGCTGCATAAAACATTCCATAGTTCCAATCCACTCTTTGTTTCTAGCTTAACATAAGTAACTCCTATTAGCCATCAACTCTCACCCACGCCACCACCCCCACGTTTCCTCCTCCTTCTTCTCACCCACACCACCACCCCCACGTTTCCTCCTCCTTCTTCTCCCTTCCGACCCCACACACACACACACATACACACAGAGTTACGCCGGCAGTTGGCAGCCATCAATTGCGCCGGCCGCAGACCCACGACCACCATCTCACACGCACATCAGTCATCACGTACACCCACCCACACACACATCAGCGCACACACAAATACGCCATAATTCTCTCTCTGACCCAATCACACCAACAGCCACCTCCCACAGCACATCCACTAATCTGCCGCCGACGGCTACCACTACCGACCAACAATCACCTTTGGTCACCTCCAGTCCTAGACCCATGGTCACCATCATGCATCGTCTTTAGTCACAGTCCCTGGGCCACCAACGACCACCACCACTGCCTCTAACAATCGCACGCCCAGGACTACCATCGGCGACCAAGCGCACACCCACAACCACCAGGTGCCCACCCACTGTCTGAGCGTTTAAGATATTTAGGCACATTGAGGTTGTAAATGAAATTTGAATTTGCAATGAAATTTTCATTCAGGTAGAACCCATTTTGGGTGTCTTAGCAGACTGCTTATGCAGGAAAAATAAATGCAGCTTCAAGAATACCAGAATTACAAAATAATGAATAGCTTCAAAAAATAATGCAGGATTATCATTGGATCGTTAAAGAGAATAGTTCTTTTAATCTGCAACAAGAGATGGATGAATGGAGATATGGAGAAAGTTTGGCAGATTTGGTAGTTACGTGCAGTAGAGGGAGAAAGTCTGGAGAGTGAGATAATGATTTTATAGTTTTACCCTTATATGTTCAGTCTAAATCTTGTGAAGAGGATGGCTATTTATGGAAAGTGTTAATTACAAAACTATCCCCTAAGATTTACATGTATTTGCACTTCGCTACCCTTTGTTCCCAACCTATTCTGGTCGTACCCAAAGGCCCACTGTGGTCCCACTTTGCATGACACGTCCGCACAAGCAACATACATTTTCAACGCTCACAACCGGTCAAAGCGTGCACGCTCAAGTCACGTGCACTTCTTACTTCTTCTACGCGACTTCGTCGCCAAGAAACTCATCATCGTGCGACGCCGCATCACGCTTCGACCGTCGCACTTCGCACGTTGTCCGTCGATGCGCCATGACACTTGCCCAAGGAAGTTGGCCTTGGCCTCCCCCTTGGGGTCGGCCTCGGCCTTCCCCTTGGGGTCGGCCTCGGCCTTCCCCTTGGGGTCGGCCTCGGCCTTCCCCGAAGGGTTGGCCTTTGGCCTCTATCCTTAGCACCTTCACTTCTCTTCAAGAGGCCTTGCATCCTTCGCGACGCCCTTCGCCCATCATCCGGACATCAACCTCGCGACGTCCGTCGTGCATCACCTTACGGACGTTCGTACATCAACCTCGCGACGTCCGTCGTGCATCACCTTACGGACGTTCGTACATCAACCTCGTGACGTCCGTCGTGCATCACCTTACGGACGTTCGTACATCAACCTCGCGACGTCCGTCGTGCATCACCTTACGGACGTTCGTACATCAACCTCGCGACGTCCGTCCTGCAACAACCTCCCGTCCCCCGGACACAACTCCGCGACCCCCGTCGCCCGGACACAACTCCGCGACCCCCGTCGCCCGGACACAACTCCGCGACCCCGTCGCCCAGACACAACTCCACGACGCTCATCATCCGTCGCCCGGACGTCGTCTTCATGACCCCCGTCACCGACGTCCGGGCGTCACACTCCAACACTTCGCCGCGCCCATGCGCCGCGCTGCTGATACAGCCGTGCCCCCAGGCTCTCTGTCACACTACCGTGCCCCCGGCACTATACGCACTCTGTCGCGCCCATGCGCCACCATTGACACCAACGTGCCCCCGGCACCTTACGCACTCTGTCGCGCCCATGCGCCACCATTGACACAAACATGCCCCCGGCACCTTACGCACTCCGTCGCGCCCATGCGCCGCGCCATTGACATAAACGTGCCCCCGGCACCTTACTCACTTCATCGCGCCCATGCGCCACAATCATGTCATCATGCCCCCGGGCACCACACTCATTCATCACACCATGCGCACCTTGCCTTGGTCATGGAACATGCTTCAACCCACTCTCCGGAGTGTACATCATTCGTGGGGATAGGCGACTCCTCTGGGACACTATCTCTGCCAGGGAGCTCTTCAACTCCCCTTCCGCCAGGTAGACGGCTCCTCCGGGATGCTACCTCGGCCAGTCGGGTAGACGGCTCCTCTGGGATGCTACCTTGACATGCTCCGAGTGCTCCGGCACAAGGACTCACCCGCGGGGATAGGCGACTCCTCCGGGACACTATCTCTGCCAGGGAGCTTTTCAACTCCCCTTCCGCCAGGTAGACGGCTCCTCCGGGATGCTACCTCGGCCAGTCGGGTAGACGACTCCTCCGGGATGCTACCTTGACATGCTCCGAGTGCTCCGGCACAAGGACTCACCCGCGGGGATAGGCGACTCCTCCGGGACACTATCTCTGCCAGGGAGCTCTTCAACTCCCCTTCCGCCAGGTAGACGGCTCCTCCGGGATGCTACCTCGGCCAGTCGGGTAGACGGCTCCTCCGGGATGCTACCTTGACATGCTCCGAGTGCTCCGGCATAAGGACTCACCCGCGGGGATAGGCGACTCCTCCGGGACACTATCTCTGCCAGGGAGCTCTTCAACTCCCCTTCCGCCAGGTAGACGGCTCCTCCGGGATGCTACCTCGGCCAGTCGGGTAGACAGCTCCTCCGGGATGCTACCTTGACTCGCTCCAAGTGCTCCGGCATAAGGACTCACCCGCAGGGATAGGCGACTCCTCCGGGACACTATCTCTGCCAGGGAGCTCTTCAACTCCCCTTCCGCCAGGTAGACGGCTCCTCCGGGATGCTACCTTGGCCGGCCGGGTAGACAGCTCCTCCGGGATGCTACCTTGGCCTGCGGAATAGACGACTCCTCCGGGACACTATCTCCGTCAGGGTGCCTGCGTGACTGGCCTACGTGCTCCGGCACTGGGGGCTTGCGTCGGCACCCCTAGGGACTATGACCCCCGGGTCACTCCGAGACGGGAGCAGGTCTTCGGAGGGCATCGCGCCTAGTTCACCTGGCAGTTGGGCGTCGGGTCTTCCCCACCGCTGCCAGGCCTGTGGGACTCCGCAAGGGCTTGGATTGGAGGCTAGATCAAGGGGGTTCTCTGGCCACACCAATGCGGTGGGAGCCAGTCTTTCCAGACAGACAGAGCGACGCTGTGAGGAGCAGGCCGGTTGAATATGCGATCTGACAGTCCATGGAGCACCGGCACCCGTGGACCCCCCCGGTGACGTGTCATTCCCGGGGAGCGCCACGTGTCGGTTTATGACATCATCATCTCAATCTCTATAAATAGAGGTCTTGAGAATTCATTTGAGAAGGAGGAACATTTGGAGGAATATTTGGAGGAACATTTGGACATTTTCACTTTCTTACTCTAGAATTCTAGAGAGAGAAACATACAGTACCCTGACTCTGGACCTAAGCATCGGACTGTGACTGTCATCGCGTATTCATCTCGCGCTATCGCCCTCGCAGCACTGCCACCCTCGAGTTCTGTCTGGGAAGCCCTTGGTCTCTGTCCTTGCTCCACCCTTGCTGTCTCTCACATCAACATACTTGGAAGCTGACGCGGATTGCAGTCTTTGTGGCACCTCCACGTAAGCTTGAACCCACTTTCCTTGGCATCACCCGTATTTACAACTTTGGCAATAATGTTTCTTGATGTTGACAAAACCATTGCAAATAGCTCCGAAAGTGGATGGGCGTTGAAATTTGGGCGTTAAGTTCGCATATGCAGAGCACATGCCATTTTGGCATGGGTATTAATGTCATTTACAGAGTTGACCAGTTGACTCTCTTGCACAAAGTAAAAATCGAATTAATGTCATTAAACCTCAGGGGACAGTTTTGTTCTTGTGTCATTAACCCCTGATTGTGAAATCGGTCGTTTCCATTAAAATTCCGTCATACTTGCTCGAATTGAAGTTATGAGACTGCCACAGTGCTTGCAGATTTCCCCCAAGAGTCTTCGCTAAGATTTGGTGCGACCTCTGATGGGAAAAGTATGGGATTTACAGACGCACCACTTTTTACAGATCCATCGCCTTTTGGGTTCTGCGGTCTCAGGAGAAGCAGGGAGGCGGTGGTAGTATGCGGATGTCTTTCGGTCGGAGAATGCCGAGGAGTCAATTACACCTATGTGGCTCTTCGTCAGTGAGTGACCACCTCCATGGTTCGTCAGCGATGGTTTCAATTACGGGGACGCTGGAGATGGTGGTGTTAATATTTGTTTTCCTTTTTTTTCAGATCTATAGCCGAAGAGAGGGGCTATCGATGTCATCTGGAATTTTGAGACTTGTAGCTGATGGGTCTTTGGTACACAGTGTGGCAGGGTGGCCAAGGTGAGCACATCAATGGCACAGTGCTAGTACAGTCTCATATTGAAGGCTCTGTACCATGCTTTTTAATATACACCTGCTGGACAAGAGGTCTTTTTTGTGTCTATTTGAACATAGATTCTTGCGAATCTTCCATGGCGGATTCGAGGCATATTTACCTTGATTTTAGGGCAGTGTTAAAGGCTCATTTTCCTTGATTTTTGAGTTTGAGATCTGTTGACTTTCTTTTTTATGCCGTTGCAGGACAAATTACTTGCAGTCGGAGGGAAGCTCACTGTGGGGTATGGCAATGGGGGTTTAGGTTTCTAGCAGAGGAAGAGAGAAAAGAAAGCAATTGGGGTTTAGGGTTTTTCGAGAGTTTTGGTAAAAGAATGGACTAATTTGCCCATGCAAAAATGGCATGTGCTATGCACATACAGACTTAACGCTTGAATTTCAACGGCCATCCACTTTTGGAGTTATTTGCAATGGTTTTGTCAACCTCAAGGAACACTATTGCCAAAATTGTAAAAACAGGGAGTAAAGTACAAATATGTGTAAACCTCAGGGGACAGTTCTGTCATTAACCCAAAACAAAATAATTAATGAGAGACACCTTTTTTTTGCATAGACATTGAGAGAAATGTGATTAGGACTCAAAATGATAACACCTTTCTTAGATATGGAGGTATTTGTATGTGTTTGCTTCAACGTAGCAAGAGCCTGGAAAACAAGAGATGGTTGAAGGCGGACATAATGATTAGGATATGGAATATAAAGGCTTAACAATGTTTATGCATAGTGAAATCATTATAAAATGATATTCCATTGGAGTCAGAGAGAATATAGATTATGAGAAGAAGAATTAAGAGATGCCTTTTCCCCATCTCAATTCGATTTTCAGTTTCTGCACAAGAGAGTTCATTGTTATGCTGCTAGGTCGTAGGATTCATTACAAATTCATACTTTACCATCAAAAAGCTCAATTAACTCCAGCCCCAGTCCCCAAACTTGTTTGAATACATGTAACATGCATATATCTCCTACAAACAATTAATCTCAAGCACTTGATTAGAAATAAAGAATTTTCAGTCGAAGCCTTCGCATTTATAGAAGCAAGCGATCAATTCATGCATGCGATAGGTGATTGCACTCCACGAACGAAAGAAAGTAATGGAACGGGGTAAACTGGAGGACGCGGTGAATTGGAGATTGAGGGCGGCATTGAGTTTGAGTGTTGGAGGTTGAGGAAAAGGATAATACATTTATTACCTTGGTAGATAAAAGGGCAAGGGGCAATGGGCAAATAAACCGATACCAAATGATGCCAAATGGGTCTTACGGTGTTTTGGTGGTCGACAAAGATGAAAAGATACATAACATAGGTAGTAGGCACATAATTAAAAATGGTTCTTGATTGTTAGGAGACAAATGCAATTGCGCCTATCTATGTGGTTGGCTTGAAGATCGAGGGCATTATAGCCCTCTATTGTTAAAGTTAGTTTCATTAATTAGTTGCTCACTAGTTGAGAGGTGTTTAATGCTGATTAAGCCTGAAGTACAGCCTAGACAGGAATCCGAAGCGCCAATTCTTGCAGTCTAACTGTTTCCCGCCCATGCCAAAAATAGTGCAATAATCAGTTCTAGTTGTCGGTTGCGCCCCTCCCTCTTCCCAACAGAGTTCTATGTTATGTACACAAGTTTCTTCATATCCCCGATCTTCCCATGTAGATATAGAGTTGTTCTCTCTATGTGCTTCCTATGGGAATTGAATTTTTTAGCCACGAAGATAACACAAAATTCTCAGAAGAATGGAAGTCTTTGTGGCCCATTTCATGCGTTCTCAACGCCCCACTCATCCTCTCTCGTAGATGTGGCGGCGGTAGTGCCGATGGTGGCAAATCTTCCTATAAAGAAGCTGTGGATGATTGATCTTTAATCCATTACCCAAATCCCTTACCAAGCTTCTGCACTCCCCAAATTCTCATTCTAGTGCTCATTTTGTTTATACCCCTAGCCTTTCCCTTCCCAATTTCCTCCAAACATCTGCTGACTCTCCAATCCTCCCGTCCACTGCTTTTTCCATCTCTGATTCCTTCTTTGGCGATCAAGACACCACTGCTCACCAACTGCCTGCAGTTACTGCGCAGTCCTTGTGGCCCATTTCATGCGTTCTCAACGCCCTACTCTTTCTCTCTCGTAGATGTGGCGGCGACAGTGCCGATGGCAGCAAATCTTCCTGTAAAGAAGCTGGACCATTGATCTTTAACCCTTTACCCAAATCCTTTACCAAGCTCCTGCATTCCCCAATTATTTTTCTAGTGCTCATTTTGTTTATACTCCAAGCCTCTCTCTTCCCAATTTCCTCCAAACATCTACTGACTCTTTCATCCTCATGTCCGCGGCTTCTTCCATCGGTGATTCTTTCTTTTGTGATCAAGACACCGACACCCCACCACTGCTCACTAACTGCCTGCAGTTACTGCGCTACCTCGACAAAAACATGGTTTTTGCCTTCTTCCCCACTGGCCCCAACTCCGATAAAGTCTGGTTTGTTATGATGTCTGTTAAGGATTCCCGTTTGGATGTTGAAGTTCTTGGTGGAGGTCATGGTGACATTTTTACAGCTAAAACTAGCTTGAATCATCGGATTGTCCAGTTACTGGTGAACCCGATTGGTGATCCTCCCTCTCTTTGTTCTGTTAGTTCTTGTTTTACTACTCTCGAGAGGTATCTGTTAGCTTGCACAATGTACTCTGTTTGTTGGTATGGTGTTAATGTCAAAGGGGTCAATTTTGGCTCGAAGAACCCCACATCATTAGATTTTCTTGTTATCAAGTTTTTTAAGACTTGTGGCATTGTTCATGCTTGTTGGAGTCCGCACTTCTAAGAAGAGAGCTTGGTATTACTTCAGAATGACGAGTTGTTTCTGTTTGACTTGGATTCGTGCTTCAGAATTGGGTCTAAATTTTCAGGAAATAAGCTAAAGGTTTTGTGGAACATTTCGACCATATTGCAGGGGGGTGAGTGGTTGATCTGTGAGTTTTGTTGGCATCCAAGAATTTTGATTGTTGCTTATTCCAATGCAGTTTTGTTTAGTTGATTTGGGGTCTGAGAGAAACCGTGTGTGCCGCCTATGGAAGATGGATTTTCAGACTACTTTTAATGTTAGGAAAATATATCACTTTGTTGCATTCTCCATGGCAAGTTCAGACGGCTTCTATTTTGGATCAATGACAAAACTGTCCCATGAGGTTTACACGTATTTGCACTTCGATCCCTATGTTTACAACTTTGGCAATAGTGTTCCTCGAGGTTGACAAAATCATTGTAAATGACTCTAAAGTGGACGGCCGTTGAAATTTGGGCGTTAAGACATCATGTGCACAGCACATGCAGATTTGGCATGGGTAGATCGGTCATTACCGATACCTATTTTCCCTTGGTTATGACAAATCTGAAAAAATCCAACCATTACACCATTGAAGAGAGAGAAACAAAGAGAAATGGGAAAACAGAGAGAGAAAGTGTGATCACTACCTACAAATCCCTATTTTGAGACAAAGAAGATCAAGCGTGGAAGATTGACGATAAAAAATGGATTGGCAACCCCGAGAAAACGACGTCCAATAGCCCATTAATGGCTAGTTCAAAAAATGTGTCTTTTGTCTCTGTTTGATTAAACTAGGGTTTTGCAATTAAAATATAGAATAAACTAATAACTTTCACAGCATTATATAAGTATTTTATAATCGCAGTCCTAATTAAATAATTTGTTTGTTATAATTTTGCTGTTTGTTTGTGCGAATTGTTTATTGATAGAATAATGTGTTTGAATTTTGAATATTGTTCTTTCTTTTATTAGTTTATGTTTTTGCAGTAGTTAATTTGTTATTGGGTTTGTTTGGTTTGTTTGTGTTTTTTCAGATCCTCGTTCTCTTTGTTGACCGTAAAACTGCACTATGGGGATCTATTTAAGAGTATTCCACACAAGGTTTACACCTCTTGTAAATTAGACTACTTTGATTACTGCGACCTTGACATGTTAAGTCTGATTGAGATTGATAACATGGCTGAGAGTGTAGGAGCTGTAGGATTTATGAACTATTACTATAAGAAGCCTGGGTTAACCCTTGACAATGGAATAATGCAGATAATTGTAGACTCAGACATTTTGGCATTGAAAGACTACATAAATTCACAGGGTCAATTAGAAATATATTTGGAAAATTTGTCATTGGATGAGATGATAAAATCTATTGAGACTCAATTAAGGATTAAAGAGAATGTGTGGTCTAGTGTGGTTATCGAAGACCTTGATGATGTAAGCAATATAGGAGGAAATATGGTTACAGGGAGTATTGTGCCTGTTTGCACCTTAGGTACATAGGGGAGATATGTGCCTATATATTTAGGTTAAGTCTAGAAGGTCCAAGCAGTGTTGGTAATAATGGGGTTGGTATGCAAGCCTCAGTAAATATGGGCGCTAAGGGGGAGGGAAACAGAAACCAGAGCAATAGGGTAACAATGGGCACTGAGGGGAGAAGAAACATACACCATAGGACTAGGGCAGTGTAGATAACATACACAGGGAAAGTGGTACTGATGGGGCAAGGGAAAGTGGTACTGATGGGGCAAGGGAAAGTGGTATTGAGGGGCCAACGGGAAGTAGTACTGATGCTAATGAGGGGCCAAGAGATGGTGGTACTAAGGGGCAAAGGGAAAGTGATTCTGACACTGATTCTGATGATGAATCATATTACTCATCTTTGTTTGACAGTGACTATGATGCTAATGAGGATGATATACTGTATAAGAAGAATGCTGACATGAATGTAGTAGAACAGGGAGTGGGCAGTAGCAACAAAGGTGATGAACCCTTAGTGACAAATTGTGAAGAGAAAGCGTATGAATTTGATAAGTGGCAGGAACATCCACCATCAGATTCTGAGTATGAAATTGAGAATGTAATAAATAAGAAACTAACTAAAGAATTTAATCCTAAATCAGACATGAGGCAGCCTAGGTTTAGCGTTGGTATATGTTTAACGACAACAAAGTATTCAAGGAGGCTGTTAGGCAACATTCTATTTTGGAAGGAAACCAGTTGTATTCCCCAAAAATGAATCAGGGAGTGTTAGGGCTAAATGTGCTTCAGAAGGATGTCAATGGTAGATGTATGTATCTAGGATGCAAGGAGACAATGAGGTTGATTTGGTTGTGAAGACTGCAGTCACCCAGCACACATGTACTAGGGTTCACAAGAATAAACATATGAATAGTACTTGGCTAGCTGTTAGATACAGTAAAGAGTTCAGATCAAATCATCAAATGAAGATTGGTACTTTGAGGCATACATTGATGAGTGATCACCAAATAGATGGGCCATTTTGGGCAGTTTACAGAAGCAAAAGGAAGGCAGCAATGATGACTGAGGATAATATAATGCAACAGTTTAGACAGTTGAACTCTTACATTAATGAACTTAGAGAAGTAATCCTGGCACCACTGTGGATCTAAAATATGAACTAGCAAGCCTAGGGCAAGGTGAGTACAGGTTTGAAAAGATTTATATAATTTGGTGCATTAAAGGAAGGGTTCAAGGCTGGATGTAGAAGATTGATAGGACTAGATGGGTGCTTTTTGAAGGGTCCCACTGGTGGTCAACTCTTGACTGTAGTTGGCATTAATCCCAAAAACCAAGTGTTCCCAGTGGCATATGCTATTATGGAGGCTGAAAACAAAGACTTTTGGGCTTGGTTTGTTTAGCTTTTGGGTAATGACTTAGATATAAAAGACAGTTTGAGTTAGACATTTTTGTCTGACCAGCAAAAAAGGTTGGTTGGGAGCATAGAGACATTATATCCTCGTACTGATGTGTAATGCACTTACATGAAAACTTTAAGGCAGCAGAGTTTACTGGGATTGCTTTGAGATATGCTTTGTTTGCTGCAGCCAAGGCTATTAATGTGGTGAGATAGGAACATAGAATGCAAGAAATGGTTGAGATAGACAAGGTAGTAGTTTGGCTTGATGATAAGCCACCTAAAATGGTCTAAGTTACATTTTAGTACAAATGTTAAATGTTAAATGTGATGTTCTTTTGAATAACTGTTGTGAGAGCTTCAATGCAATGATAAAGGAAGTAGGGGATAAATTAATCATTACTTGTCTTGAAACAATAAGAAATACTTTAATGGCAAGGATGAGGTTTTCAAGGATACAAACTGAGGAATGGAATTGTGAGATTTGTCCTGTAGTATAGAGGATAATTGAGGGATTGAAGGTATATGCTGGGGAAGGGATACCATCACACTAAAGGGAATTGAGGTTTCAGGTATCATGTCCATAGGAGGAGCAGTTCACTATGGATCTCAAGCAATATACTTGTTCTTGTAACAGGTGGGACTTGAATGAAATTCCTTGCCCCCATGCCATTGCATACATTTGGCACAAAAACTTAGTGGTAGAGAATTTCATCCATGAGTGCAATAGTATTGATACATACAAGAAGGCCTATGCACCAATTATTAACCCAATGAATGGTCTAAGTATGTGGCCTAAAAATAATTTACTATTCATTTTGGCCCCCACTTATAGAAGGCCAAGTGGCAAACCTAAGAAACTGAGGAGAAGAGGCAAAAATGAAGCTGAGGAGAACACAAGCACCGACAAAATTTCAAGAAAAGGAGCAACAATTAGATGCTGCATATGCCATCAGGTTGGACACAATAGAAGGAAATGTCAGAGCAGCAAACAAAATACTTCCTCAATAAGCAATGCATGAGACAGTTTTTATTGATTTTATTTTGTTGGAATAATTGTTGTTTAAAATTTAGCTTAATATATTTTAACCTCTTTAATTGGGAGACATGCCAACAGAGGAAGGCAAAGCTCCACACAGGGAGATATGGCAACAGGGGAGGGTAGAGCTCCAAGGCAGCAAAAGTTACCAGTACGTAAACTCAAAACATTTAATATGAATTGTATTTACTTGCAGCTGTCTTTGTGCAGCCTAGAAGGCAACAAACTGCATCCTAACCAAGCCAAGGTGTTCCACCAAACTCTAATGTAATATAGCAGATACCATCAGGTTTTATGCCAACTCCACAGTCAAGATCCCAAAGACCATTATGGCCTATACCAAGCACAGTAGAGCCACCACCAACATTAGGCCAAGACACTCCATTCATAATAAGAGAGGGTAAGAGGTATGCTACTTTGTCAAACTTAAAAGATGCAGCTATTGGAGTGGGCTCAGGCAAAGGCAAGTCCAGAAGCTAAGGGAGACATAGCAAAGGGAAAGAGAAGACAGCAGCCAAAGGACAACCAAAGGCTACTGCCAAGGAAGGTCCAAGCCAAAGGAAGGAGAAGTCAACTATCAATGGACACCCAAATCCAACTGTCAAGGAAGGTCAAAGACAAGGGAAATTGACTCAACCTCAAAGACAAACCAATGATGATGGAGGACAAATAAGTACAAGATCAAGAGCAGCTGCAAGAAGTCAAAGGTGAAGGATAAGCAAACGCTAGTGCAGAGGGCAAGGGAAAACAGAAGTGTTAGGATGCCAATGTAGGTAGGATGTCAATGTAGGGAACTCACTGTTAGTTTTTGTTCAAATTATAGGTAGGTTGGATGGTTTTTGGAAGGTAGTACATAAATTGGTAGGTAGCTGGTTTTTGGAAGATAGTACACACATTGGAAGATAGTGCCAACATATATTTTTGGATGTTGGATGTAATTGGAATGGATGATGATGTTTGTAATAACTGATGGATGATGATATTCGCCTGTTTTTGGATGTTGAATGTAATTTAATTGGAAGATTAATGATGTTTTGATTGATTCTGATGAGATTTAATTGTGAATATGTAATGAATAAGATTCTTTGCATTTATTGTGATTGTGATGATGCTCTACATTGTGCTGTATTACAATTAGAATACAGCACAATGCAATGTTTAGGGACATACTTGTCAACATGTAACAAAGTTTAGAGGACATATTTGTCCTGGAAATACAAAGTATCGGGGACACTTTTGTCAATTATTTAAAGGGCAGGGGACAAAATTGCAAAATATATAGGACACATTTGCTATTAACATGAAAAGTACAGGGGACACCTTTGCCATTCCACATGAAAGTACAGGGGACAAAATTGTAAAAAAGTGAATGCTGAAATTGACTTCATTACATTTCTTCAGTACACAGGTTGAAAACAGGGGAATCTTGATTCTTTCAGTACAATCTCTCATGCCATAGCTCAAAACATTACAAAACTCCCTAATTCAGTACATTCCTAGTAATTTTTACAAGTTGCCCACATCTTCGCCTCCAATGTTGCTCATAACCACTGTCCCATCGTCAAAATCAGACAATAATGCAAGCACAATCAATAGAAGCAATACCCAACTACTAATTGCAACAAATCTTCCAAAATCTCTCATTTGACTTGTTAATCATAGCTTGAGGGTCACGCCAAGTCAAAAACCTACACCAACCAACCTATGAGGAACAATTGGAGATTGTCTTATTTTCAGATTACGAAATAGAAAGAAGAAAAGGCGATACACAAACCCACTTGGTTGCTGCAAGTCTAGAATCTTCGGCCTGGATTTAGATCAGTCCATGAAGTCCTTGTGACTGCTCTCTCATTACATTGACAGTATCCATGAGCCATGAGATGGGTTTTTTTTTTTTGAAATCTCTCTTTCTCCTCTCTTGAAACCCCTGAATCCGCACATACATGGATACTAGAGAGAAATTTTGGAGGGAAATAGGAGTGAGGCAGTTGGAGGGAAACTGGGAATCGGAAATGACCGATCTACCCATGCCAAAACCGCATGTGCGCAGCACACGCGGTTTTAACGCCCGAACTTCAACGACTGTCCATTTTTTGAGCCGTTTGCAATGATTTTTTCAACTTCGAGGAATACTATTGCCAAAGTTATAAATACAGGGAGCGAAGTGCAAATACGTGTAAACCTTAGAGGATAGTTTTGTCATTAACCCTCACGGAAAAATAATGAGATTTTGGGCACTTATCAGCACCAGATTCAGTTTCGGTGTAACACAAAATGAGTGTTAAATTAAAAACTATGTTCTCACTATAAGTAGTATAGATAACAAGAGTACTAATTAAGATACTATAGACTTCATAGACTTAAGTCAAATAGTTGGGACAATGAGAAGCAAACGCTTTATTCGTACATATAGTAGACATAATTGCTTCCAAGAATTATTTTCATTTAAAATTGCTTTATCGTCGTGTATTTATCTCGCATCACTGTCACTCTTCAGACTTTATGTGGAAAGCCTTGGTTTCTATCCTTATTCCGTCCTAACACTATCCCACATCATATTTGGCTTCTAACTCGGGCTGCACTCTTTATGACACTTAAATGTATATTGCAAAATCATTTCCTTAACATCATGATTGATTCACTTGTAACAAATTGCATGAGCCATAGGATTAGCAAGCAACAATCACCAACACCAAAAGTGTGGTCCTATCTCATGCCTATGAATCAAAAGTTTAGCCAAATCAAAACTTTTGCATGGAAACCTGAAAACTCTTGGAGGAATCTTTGGCAGCTTTCGAAAGTTCCAGCCTCACCAAGAGATTCGGTACTCCCAACCATAAATTCAGAAACCACCATTTCGGGCCAAAACTTTATGGAATCATGAAATAGTTGCTATAATTAGTTAGTTTGTATAACTGAAAAAATTAGACCTGGCTACCTTAAATTCATGGTGAGCAAGCCTTGCATCCATTCATCTTGTCCAACCTTGCCTAAAATTATCTAGAAAATATGTTAGACAAAACATAGGACATAAAAATTCAAAATAGCTTGTCGTTATAGAAACAACACTAAAGGCCCTAGGTCATTGGGTTGACTTTTTATTGTCAATGGTTTGTCTCAAAAAATGTTTGAACTTCGTCTGGTTCAAGATTTATTCTATGAAGACCGCAAAATGGTTAAAGGAATAAATGTTGTAAAATATTTACAATGATTGTATTTCTTGTTTAGAAATGTAATGATGTGTTTTATTTCCTTATAGCAAGTTATAGTTCAAATGCAGGTGCAAAATTAAAATAAAAATATATTGAGAATTTTATTGGGCTTAACTCAACCCAGCCTACCCATTCAATTTCTCCTTGGGTTTGGTTCGGCTTGAGTTTGCATAGAGTTCGCCTTGCCTTGGTTCTAATAGAGTAAGAATTTAAAGGCAAATGGTAACTGGTATCCTGAGGGACAATACTTAAGGAGATACAGTTAGGCACATAGCTCATTATATATGAACACTCAGATTTGTAGAACGTTATATTGTGTATACAAATGTAGGAGCTTTCGAGAGTTAATGAGAACGCGTCCTTCCAAAAAATTCATTCTGGTCATTTTTTCAGAATTGGTTTGGTTCGGCTTGGGTTTGCAATAGAGTTTGCCTGAGATCGGTTTCTAATAGAGTAATGATTCAAAGGCAAGAGACAATAGTTGTAATTAGACTCATCAACCTTTTATGTATTAACACTCAGATTTGCAGAAGATTATATATTGTATATATAAGTTGGAGTTCTCGAGATTGGAGAACGCTTCCCTCCAAAAAATTAATTCTTTTTATTTTCTCAGAATTCTGAAGAAAAAAAAAACCTAGGTGTCGATTCCTACAAAAAGATTTTGGTAATGCATCTCTTAGAATGCCAGATTTGCAGAATAACACGGTTATTCATTCAAATTGAACCCATTAATTGTCTTATTATGCTACCATCTTGCTAGACCCTTGTTTATAAACTACCTTAAATGACTAAACGTTTTATAATTTTGGATACATGTTATTTGATTTCAATCTCAAGAGGAAGTCATCATTTACCTTCCAATTATACTTGGAATTTGTACACGTCATGATAAATAAAAGAAAAAGCTGTAATGACAAATATTTGAATTCTAAGAAAGTACGACATTCAAAACTTATCTTTACCTAATTACACTTGTTAAATAAATCTTTTAAAAAGCGTTCTGAGTGAGTTATTTCAGCTCCACGCTTTCTTTCCCTTGAATCAAAATTCAATCACAATCAAGTAGAACATTAAGTTCAATTATTGTAATGTAGCAGGGCAATTCGCCGTTTCGGTTCTTTTTATTAGGAAACCTAACCCGTTTGGTCCAACTTCTACTTAAGCATCCAAATCTGGGTCAATATTACATCTTTTATCTCGGGACTCATCTTTATTTTTATAAGCAAGTTCAATTCAAGAAGGGAAAAAAACGTACAACACTGGTTTAGTTCAAATCATCCTCCATTAACAAAAGAAGATGGTGGATGGAGGATGCCGGAACTAAACCCACAAAAAGGTTCTGAGCTGCCCAACTAGCAAGGTTATGGGCCAAGCTATTTGCAAATCTATCTACTTTTACAAAACACCAGCAAGTAATCGATTTCAGCTTCTCTCTCGCGTCTTCAACAGTTGCAAAGCATCTCCAGTTTGGTATCGCAATAATATCATTGAACCAATTAACCACAGATAGGGCGTCACCTTCGAATATGATATGTGTAAATTTGTATTGAATAGCCAGCTCAATTGCAAGAAAACCTGCCAAAGCCTCTGCATGTTCAGGGTCTATGACCGGGTTTAATTGAGCATGGGTTGCAATGATTATGCCCAAATGATTGGAGATGATGATCGCTTGGGTCGACGAGTTTTCCTGCACAGCCGTATCGAAATTGATCTTAATCCAGAAAAGATGAGGGTTGCTCCAAGGCTTCAAGTCCGTCTTCGACTTCGCTGCCAATTTTAGTGCCCCACAATGAAGGTTATAGCTCTTGAGGACGGTTTTAGCCATTTCAGAGGCGTTTAACGTTGCCTTTTGAAAAACCTTCAGATTTCTATTCATCCAAATATGTTCCATAACTATGCTCGCAAATAATGTGTATCTCTATCGAAGGTCTGGGTTTTGCATGTTTGGGATTTGGGGAGCTAGAATATCCTTCAGCCATTGTACCATCGAGGATTCTTGTTCTTCAGGGCTGAGGACTGGAGGGCAAAACTTTTCTGGAGAGATCATCCACAGTGCTCGCGCCAGAGGGCAATGATAGAAAAGATGAATCAGAGATTCTTGTGCCAAATTGCATATGGGACACTCTGTTTCAATAACTGGGTTGTACAATTTGAGTTTGACTCTAACAGGGAGGATATTCCAAGCAATATGCCATATAAGAATCTTTTGACGTTCACAAAGTCTAGCTTTCCAGATAGATTTCCAGATGGGATCAGAAGAAAGGAGGTTACCTTGGAATCTATGCTCATTGTCATTGAGATACACCGATTTAATGGAGAATTTTCCTGATTTTGAAGGGGTCCAAGCTAAGAAATCTTGGGGTCTTGAGGGAGAGATTCTAATCTTTAGAATCTCCCTGATTGTGGAGTCCGAGAATATCTCCTGTAATTTCGATGTATTCCAAGAAGAGTTTGAGTGGTCAATCAACTTCGACACTTTTGAATTTCCTATACCAGTAGATGTATCCTCCACATTTCCCACTGAAGATGTAGCAGGAATGAAACTCGGCAGGGTGGGAATCCATGGGTCTTTTATGAAATCAATGGAGTTTCCACACCAACAACAAAACACGATCCCTTCTTTAAAGAATTTTTCCCCGAGCAGATCCCCTTCCATATCCACGACGCATGTTTTGGTAGGGTGTACTCCAGAAGAGATGTACCTTTAAGGTACTTTGCTTCCATACTCCTGATCCACGATTTCCCAGGTTTATTCAACACTTCCCAGCTTAGCTTCGTGAGGAAGGCTTATTAAAGCTCTTCATCAGTTTGAAACCCATCCCCCCATAGCTTTTTGGTATACATAGAGAAGTCCAGGCTTTGAGGGAAAAGTAGTGGCGCTTATCTTCCATTAGACCCCACCAAAATCTCCTCTTAGCTCCATCTATGTTGTTACATATACTGGAGGGGATAGCGAACATAGACATAGCGTACGTAGGAATTTCCATTGCAACAGCCTTGATCAAAATCCCTCGTCCAGTTTGCGACAAACACTTGGATTTCCAGCCACTAAGCCTTTGTTTCACCATTTCTACGATTGACTTGAAGAGATCTCTTTTGCTTTGATTGGTGAATAGAGGTAATCCCAGGTACTTATCGTTTGGAAGGGCCGTCCTGATATTCATAAGCCTGCACATCTCCCTTCTATCCTGACCCAACGTGTTCTTGCTGAAAAAGATCTTGGATTTTTCTCGATTAACGATTTGACCTGACCACATCTCAAATGTTTTAAGGCATCTTAAGATTGTCTCCGCTTCGCTTTTATTTGCCTTGCAAAATACAAAGAGATCGTCAGCAAATAAGAGATGCGTAATCGCCGGACTTCCGAGGCTTGCTCTAATGCCTTTAAGATTTCCCAAGTTCTCCTCTTTAAGTAGGGCTGTATATGAACCGAGTTCGAGCCGAACATGGGTGTGTTCGAACTCGGTGCGTTTAAATTTGGACATGCTTGAACATGGGTGTGTTCGAATTCGGCTCGAGTTCGTTAAGAGCCAAAATATTAATGTTCGAACTCGGCTCGAGTTCGTGAGGGTGAGATTCGGGCTCGGCTCGCTTAACTCATTTAACAAACGAGCCAAACTTGAGTGCAATGACTCGGCTCGCATTCATGTTCGATTCCAATCAAATCTCTAAAATTACTCAAAATTCTCAAATCGTTCAAGCATAATTAATAAAAAACGATAAATAGAAGATACATGAGGGATGCAGAATAAATAAAAAACACAGATCGATGCATTCGAGGTTGAGCCCTTGGCTTTGCAGGCGATAACTTTGCAGATCGGAAACTTGGCTTTGAAGGCGATGGCTTTGCAGCTTTAAAAGTTGAACCCGACGGCAGGTTGAGTCCGGCGACTGGGTGGGAGATGACAGCGGCCAAGACGGCAGCGTGATGTCCGTTCGTGAAGACTGAAGAGAAAGAGAGAGGGTCTATGCGTGATCTGCTTGTGTGTGTGTGTGTGGCGAGGTAGGGGACGAAGAGTGCGGCTGTGTGAGTGAGTGCAGAGTGCGGCTGTGTGAGTGAGTGCAGAGTGTGTCTTGTTTGGTTTAGGTTTTAGTTTGAGTTTATATAGTTAGGGTTTTCAAGTGTTTGGGCTTATCTAGGGGTTGGGCTTTATTTTTATAAATGGGCTTGGGGTTTTGGGCTGACTTAAAGGCTTGGGGTTTTGGGCTGCCTCCACTTTAAAATTTAATTTATGTGATTTATGTAATCATTAATTTTGTAAATATATTATAATTAATTTATTATTTAGACGAGCTGTTCGCGAACATGTTTGTGAGTATTTTAGTGTGTTCATGTTCGGCTCGTTTAATAAATGAGCCCTAAACACCTGTTCATGTTCGGTTCGTATATTATATGAACGAACGTGAACGAGCTCTATGAAGAACGAACCACGAGCCGTTCGTGAACAACTCGGTTCATTTACAGCCCTATCTTTAAGTAGCAGTCGTGTGAGGACTTCAACTCCCATAATAAACAGAAATAGGGAGAGTGGGTCTCCCTGCCGGAGACCTATACTTGGACTGAATTTTCTGAACGGTGATCCATTGATAAGGGTCGAGAGAGGGCGTTGTGATACACTACTCAATCCAGTTGATCCATTTTGGCGCAAACCCAAACTTTTCCATGACAAGTAATATGAATGGCCATTCCATCTTATCGTACGCTTTCTCCATATCGATCTTTATCACCATCAAGCCGTTTTTTCCTTTCTTGTTCCTCATCGTGTGCCATAATTCTTGTACCAAAATGCTGTTATCATTAATCAGTCGCGTAGGTACAAAGGCTGCTTGGAGAGGGGATATCCACTTGTGGAGCAAGGACTGCAGTCTTGTTGCCAGGATTTTTGAAATGAGTTTGTAAGCCGTGTTGCACAAGCTAATGGGGCAGAATTGAGTGACCTTGACTGCGTTTTCGACTTTGGGAATAAGGGCTAAATGGGTATGATTCAATTCTTTGAGAAGATGGCCAGACCTAAAAAAGGATTGTATGCTATTGATCATAACCACTTTAGTAGTGTTCCAGTATGTCTTGAAGAAAAGCGCAGTCATTCCATCAGGCCCCGGGGCTTTGTTGGAACCCATAACCTTTAAGGTACGTTCAATATCCACATCGGTTGGGCGGGAACATAGGAATTCATTATCCATATCCAAAACTGCTGGCTGGATCAAGCCTTCCAGATTCCACAGGATAATTGGGTTCGAGGATGAGTATATCTGACTGAAGTGATCATTAAAACAGCTCCCAATTTGATTTCTTCCCGCCAACCATATCCCTTCATTATTTTTTACGAACTCAATAACATTCCTTCGTCGGCGAATAGTCGTAGTAAGATGGAAAATTTTAGTATTGAGATCACCAGCCTAGACTTTCAAATGACGTGATTTCTCGAACCATAGAGATTCCTCACGTTCCAGTTCCTCATCCAATTCAAGCTGCAAATTATTTTCCAATTTCAGATTCTCGACGGAAGGGGTATCTCTCTGCAATTGATCAATGGTTTCGGAAAGATCCTTGATTTTTGTTTGGATGTGACCAAAATGTGAATGATTCCATGCTTTGAGTTCCTTTTTGGTGTTTCTGATTTTCTGGCATAGTCTGAAAAGAGCTGATCCCCTGAGATTTATCTTTCAGGCATGTTAAATGATAAGGTGGCTGGCTACATCCCGTGTCCAGCATTCTAGGAATTTGAAAGGCTTCGGGTCTGGAGAAGACTTTGCAGCTGTCCAACAAGATGGGGCTGTGATCGGATTCACTACAACAAAAAGATCATTTAGCGACGGACAGAATTCCGTCACTAAAGGCTCTTTTAGCGACGGAATAGTCGGTCGGTAAACGTCCGTTGCTAAATATCTTTACCGACAGAGGAACCCGTCGGTAAATAGATTTAGCGACAGAATTTTACCCACGGACTATTAGCGAAGGCAAAATCTGTCGCTAATTCTCATTTTTTTTATTTTTAATTTTTGAACGGATTTTTTGGCTCAGAAAAAGTTTTTTCCCGATTTTTTATTAACTTTTAGTGACGGATTTTTACCGTCGCTAAAAGTCATTAAAATTTGAGAAACCCTACCCTTCTTTATGTTCTTCCCGCCGCTCACTCGTCCCCCTTGTCTGTCTGTCTCTCTCTCTCACCCTTCCAGCTTCGAAGCCCTCCTCCGCCGCCCCCCTCCCACCTCCCATGGCACCCATCTCCAAAGCCACCCACCCCTCCCCCTGCTGCCGCCGTTAGGGGTGGAACCACACTGGATCTCTACGACTTCAGAACCCACGCACGACGCAAGACGCACTCTCGCCTCTTTCTCTGGTCTCTGCAACTTGCGATTCTCACTATCTCTCTCGAGTCTAGACTCCGGACTCCACCGGCCGGCGGCGGCGACCATACCTCAGCCCTATATCTCGAGTCTCGCCGACGGTAAGTGCTCATCTCCTCCTTAATCTCGTTCTATCTCTTTAATTTCTCCTCCTTCCATTGATGACTTTTCTATTCTTCAGTAGTTCAATTCTTGTTCTTTTTCTAGAATAGATTTGTTAGATTTTCGTTTTCTTGTTCTTCTAATGGACTAATTGATTGTTAATTTGTTTTAGATTAGGGTTTTAAAGTTTAGGGGTTTCAATTAGAGTATGGAATTAAGGGTGTTATATAAAATTACTTTAATTAGGGTTTTAGAATTAGGTTTGACAAGCGAACAGTGACATGGTCTTTAGCACTGAGTATAGCTATTTTGGCTTGGCAAATTAATTGAATAGTCCTGCAATCTTCTCTTTTCGAGTTAATCTTTGTTTATGCATATACTTTGAAGTTGCCATTTTCTAAAGTGTTTCAATGAACTGTGGTTTTCTTCAAGAGGTTTGTTTATGCATATACTTTCGAGTTAATCTTTGTTTATGCATATACTTTTTGGTTTAGGTTTTTGTTCCTTCTGCTCCTTGAATAACATTAAACTAAAAGAACATCTTATATATGCAGATCGATGTGGATATTGGCTCATCATCAGTTGCAAGGAGTGTGATTGGAATTGTACTTGAATACGTAACAGAGAGATATTTTTCAGGCTTCGGAGCAAGGATCTTGATTTATATTTTTTTACTTTCAATGAAACTTGTTATTTTGTTTTTTTGGATTTGTACAATGTCATCTATTGTATTTAGTGAACATGTAATTTGTTGTATCGAGTATTAGGATGAATCTTAGTTTAAAGAGTTAAATTGTTGTTGGGTTGGTTGGTTAGGATTAATTGTTTGAAGTAGGTTTGAATTTATAAAAAAAAACCTTTTTTAGCTTTTTAGCGACGGAATTCCGTCGCTAAAAGTCTTCTTACATATCAATAAACGTTTTAGAGACACATTTTTAACAAAACTAATGTTCCTAAAGACTTTGCAATGTACTTTTAGCGACAAAAATTCGTCGCTAAAAGTTTTAGAAATATTTTCGAAAAAATTCAAAAATCAGTCAAAATATAGAAAATACCTTTAGCGACGGAATTTCCGTCGCTAAAAGTAATCAATTCCGTCGGTAAAAATTGAATTTTTTCCGACGGACAACCAAATTCCGTCTCTAATCTTTTAGTGACGGGGTTGTCACCAACGGACTTTTAGCGATGGACAGTCCGTCGCTAAAAGTCTTTACTGACGGAATACTCACTTTTAGCGACGGAAAATTCCGTCGGTAAAAGTGAATTTTCTTGTAGTGATTGGTGAGCAGGCAAATGTTTCACCGAGGCATTTGGATAGAGCAGGCGCCAGTAGGAGTTACCAAAACCTTTATCTAGTCGTTCATTGATGTTTGCTTGAAGTCCTTTCTTGTTGCTCCATGTAAAGGGATTTCCCGAGAAGCCAAGGTCAATAAGACCCTTTGAGTCTATCACAGAGATCAAATCGCCCGAAGAGGGAGATGCAACAAGTCTGCCCCTTTTTTTTCCGAGGAAGTGACAATTTCGTTAAAGTCACCCATAGTCATCCAAGGTCCTGGGAATGAGTCAATAACTTAAGCGAAATAGTCCCAGAAAGCTTGACGAGCTTGCCTGTACGGTGGACCATAAATCGCAGAAAGCATCCAAGGAGAAGTAGGGGGATTCGAAAAAATAAGGGCATTGATTATATTTGGGGTAGAAGAAACTACTTCCAGGTCCACACCTAGCTTCCAAGCTAGGCATAGGCCACCTGGCGTATTAGCAGGTTCAACAAAGTGAAATTGCATGTAACCGAGATTTCTTAGAATGGGAGAGATGAGAGCAGAAGTGCATTTGGTTTCAGAAAGGAAGAGAATTTCAGAGGAAGAAAAGCGCACAAGGCGCCTGAGGGCTAGGACCTTTTTCCTGGTACCGAGCCCTTGACAGTTTCTTGAGAGAATCAAGATGGTGGGGGTGGTTGGATCGAGGTAGCTACCTCCTTCGACCTTAATCAAGAGAGATTTCTGAGCAGGGGATATGGGAAGCGTGGGGAGAGTGGGAGAGTGGGATATTCCTTGAAAACGGGCTTGTTGTTTGAGGGATGGGCGTTTCTGATGGTTTTTGGGTTTCAGGGGTGGTTTGGCTAGAAGAGCAATAGCAGATGACGGAACGGGAAAACCTAGGATGTAGAAGATCATAACATGAGTGATTCGGCAGGTTAAATATGGCAATGCACAATTGAATTTTAGGTGCAAATTACAGATTCAAAAATCACAAAATTCACTACCAAGAATTTCAAAAGCTGTTTCTGCTTGAGCTAAGGAGCTTTAGCAAACCTGTAACTGGACTCTCTCGCAATGATCCCACGTTTAAAGCCATTCTTTCTACGAGTGTCTTCTGATTAAAAAAAAAATTTGATAAAGGAAGAGGTACTATGAGCCACGATACATTCTATTATCATAATTTTAGTTATATTTCACCTGGTTGAAATGAAATTAAGCAGATTTGTCTCTAGAATTTTAGTATAGTTAGATGGCATTAAAAGTTAATCTTCAATCCTGTTAAAGTTGAATTGTCTAGATTTCACATTTTCTTTCTCTAGAATTTTTGTATGATAGTACATGACATATTATATGGTTTCTAAGCATTTGTTTCTATATTTTCTTTCCGGCAGCGTTATACGGATTTAATGCTAGTTTATTGCTACAATTATATTTGCCTTAGCTTTGAATTTAATGACCCTTAATCAAGCTCTAGTTCTATAATTATATCCTTGGTGAAGAACCTCAACACATTGCTGACCGTATCTTCTTCGATTCTTAATATTTCTCTTAGTTCGCCCTCATTTCATTCGACTCTAGACGACACTGCCACCTTTCTTTTTCTTTTGGCAACAAAAGAATAAAACAAGATACGGTTGCGCATCTCACTTACACTATCAAAAAGTATATAGAGCTTTAAAAACTCGTGGTTGTACTAAAAGAGGAGGACCTTCTTTAATGACTATGAAAAGTCTGTTGAGTAGTTAAATGCTCCTTAACAATGTTCTACAAACACTAATTACAAGAATTTTCTGTTCTACAGCTCCACTAACACAATAAAAGTATTGACTCTGACATTTACTATTTCTTATTACAGATTTGCACGTTGTGATTGGAAGATTAGGTGCAAAAGCTTTTGGAAATATGAGTTGGACCCAGAATTTGATATTCCTGAAAGCTTAGATGAATGATTGAACTAAGACCCGTTTGATTGCTATAAAGAAGGAGTTTTTTTCTCCAATTAATACATATTTAATTATCAATATACAATATTTTGAAACTTATTTACCCGCATACCACATTTTTAGAAATTGCTGTTTGAAACCACGTTTTCAAGGTAGAAATCGCTATTTCAAACAGCGATTTTTACCTTGAAAACGTGGTTTCAAACAGCGATTTCTACTTTAAGGTAAAAATCAAGTAGAAATCGCTGTTTCAAACAGCGATTTCTACCTTGAAATCGTGGTTTCAAATAGCGATTTTCAAAAGTGTGGTATGCGGGTAAATAAGTTTCAAAATAGTGTATATTGGTAATTAAGTATTAAATATGTATTAATTGGGAAAAAACCCGAAGAAGAGCATGGAAAAGAGAGAAAGAAAGAGGGGAAATGGTTGCCAGTGAGAAAAGGTTAAACAGAGAGCAAAGAGTTGGGGTGGTTACCTTGCAGTTGCACCACCGGCGATGGCGGAGCTAAGAGGAAGAACAAAGCAAGAACCACCAGAATCCACCGCCGGTGAGCCCCCCAACCTCCTCCCAGTAACCGGCACAGACACCTTGACCACCCCAACCCGCAACCCCACAAACAAAAAACTCTCTCAGCTCCCCCTAATCTTCATGATCTACTTCGAGGTCGCCGGAGGCCCGTACGGAGAGGAGCCAGCGGTAAAGGCTGCCGGCCCCCTGTTGGCCATCCTCGGCTTCCTCATCTTTCCCTTCATCTGGAGCGTGCCGGAGGCCCTGATCACCGCCGAACTCTCCACCGCCTACCCCGGCAACGGCGGCTTCGTAATATGGGCTCACCGCGCTTTTGGCCCCTTCTTTGGCTCCCTCGTGGGCACCTGGAAGTTCCTTAGCGGTGTCATCAATGTTGCTGCCTTCCCCGTGCTCTGCATAGACTACCTGGAAAAACTCTTCCCAGTTTTCGACTCTGGCCTCCCTCGCAAGCTTGCCATCTTAATATCCACCCTTTTCTTATCATTCGTCAACTACACCGGCTTGACCATTGTTGGCTACGCCGCCGTAGGACTCGGCGTAGTTTCCCTCCTGCCGTTCATTATCATGTCGTTGATAGCAATCCCTCAGATTCACCCTCACCGTTGGGGCAGTTTAGGCCAACAGGGTGTGAAGAAGGACTGGAATCTGTTCTTCAACACCCTGTTTTGGAACCTGAACTTTTGGGATAACGTTAGTACATTGGCCGGTGAGGTTGAAAAGCCTCAGAAGACCTTTCCGGTGGCTCTTTTCTCAGCTGTGATTTTGACCTGTTTGGCTTACATAGTCCCGTTGCTTGCTGTAACGGGTGCTGTGTCGGTCGACCAGAGTGAATGGGAAACTGGGTTCATGGCGAATGCGGCTCAGATGATTTCAGGCAAATGGTTGAAGATCTGGATCGAGATTGGTGCTGTTTTGTCCGCAATTGGGCTATATGAAGCGCAGTTAAGTAGCAGTGCTTATCAGCTTCAGGGTATGGCGGATCTAGGATTTTTGCCCAAGTTCTTCGCTTTGAGATCAAAATGGTTCGATACACCATGGGTGGGGATACTGTTGTCGACTGCCATAACATTGGGGGTTTCCTATATGACTTTCACTGACATCATTTCATCGGCAAATTTCCTGTACAGCTTGGGTATGTTGCTGGAATTTGCGTCATTTGTTTGGTTGAGGAGGAAGTATCCGACGATGAAGCGGCCATATCGGGTTCCCATGAGGCTGCCGGGGCTCGTGATCATGTGCCTTATTCCGTCTGGGTTCCTGATATTTATCATGGTAATTGCCACCAAGATTGTTTATTTGGTGAGTGGGCTGATGACTGTGGGTGCCATTGGGTGGTACTTCCTGATCAAGTTTTGCAGGTCAAGGAAGTTGCTTGAGTTCAACAATGGCGATGAAAATGAAGATGAAGAAGGATGACAAAGAAAGGGGATAGGGATGGCTTTGTTCTGTAGTTCAACTTCTTGTGCAGGCTCTGATTTGCTTGATTTAGAATTTAATGTTGTTGGGGTGCATTTGAATTTTAGTCTTACGCTATCTTAGATTGTACAAGTTGAATTTCAGGTAGGTAGGGTCATTCAATAGTTTCCCTAATTGCAAATTTGAACTGTAAACAATAGTTGTTTAAGAAGCTTATTTGACTATATTGATTTGGATCCTTCTTATTCCTTATCATGCCATATAGTATATCTTAAAATACACGAGGTAGTCCCCTTCATAATTATGAGGATGAAATATATTTTGTGAATTGCAAATATATAAAGCATGCTAGATATTATTCCGTAGTAGTCTTTTTACCTTTACTTGTTTTGGTAATTAATTATGAGAATGACAACTCGAAGTGGGGCTTCGGTATTCTTTCTATTGTAGACTTGTAGTTCATGATTTTCCTACGTTTTTGCCTTTGGTTTGGGATAACCCGATATCGTAAATATTTGGTTTCATGTAGGAAATGTCTACTTTTATACAATAATTTTTTTTATATATATGTTAGAACATATATTTTTATCGTTAATATACTTTTTACCAATAAAATATAGGCGTGGAACATTATATGAAAACGAAACAATCTCTCTCGCGTATGTTATTTTGATTTCAATTTTGATTTTTTTCTTGGTTTACAACTTTTCAACCAGTTGGACTGCTATTTGTGCTCGAGGAGGAGTCAAAGAAACTGACTGTGGAGCTAACTGGGACAATGAGAAGAAGTAAACAATCATAAATCTTGGAGCCTCGTGTACGGGCAGAAGTCGCTTTGTTTAATTTAATATACGAGACGCAGAGAATGCTTTAAAGTATTCCTTTCATTTTAAACTGCTTTTCGTTGCAAATTCTTTATGATAAACAATTTAAAGTGAATGATTTTTATAATATTAAAGTTTATCCCTTGCTGCAGCAACAAAGGGAAAATCTTTTTTCTTTTAACTTTTAGTTGATTTCTTAAAAGAAGTCTTATGATGCGTCGAACGATACTAATAATATGATATATTTTTATCGCAAAAATGACATAAATGTAATTCTTCCGATAGAATGTTCTTTTAGCATGACATCGTTGTTCCTAGTAAGTAATGCTAGGATTTTTAACATTGAAGAATTATTCTAGGAACAAGCTTTTAGAAAGATCACATTTTTGCGCCGCATTGCTTGCCAATAGTTGCATCGGACAATCATAACATTTCTTATGAAGCCACAAAAATGTGTAGTTGACTCGTTGATGTATTTGGTCATTTGATAATATATTCTTATCAGTTGAAAGTAATCGTAAAGAAGCCGCTTTGTTTAATTTAGTATAGGAGACAGAGAATGCTTGAAAGTATACTTTCAAGCATTCTCTGTCTCCTATACTATACACACATATACACTTCCTCGCCAGACAATCTGTCACGTGTTTCTAGGCGACGCTCCACAGTTTTATCAAACTTATCTTTTTGCCTTCGAAATGGATGATTAGGCGGTAAGAATTGTCTGTGACACCCCCAAAAGGAAGGCTTCCCCCCGTGCTTTAAGGTGAAAGCCTTACTCACTTCCATACAATAAGGACATGCCAATCTACCCTGTGTACTCCACCCACACAACATACCGTATGCAGGGAAGTCATTGATAGTCCACATGACTGCTGCCTTCAAGTTGAAGTTCTGTTTAAGAGATTTTTTAATTCATCGATCAACGGCCGCAAGTACACGTCTATATTTCTACCCGGGCTCGTAGGTCCAGGAATGAGTAATGATAAAAACATGAATTGTTTCTTCATACACATGTCCGGAGGAAGGTTATACGGGACAATGATCACAGGCCACGTAGAGTAGGGTGTGTTAGAGTGCCACAAAAGGATTAAACCCATCGGTAGCGAGCCCAAGTCGCACATTTCGAACTTCTTCAGCAAAAGATGGGTGTCGATAATCAAATTCCTTCCATGCCTCTCCATCGGCAGGGTGTCTTAATAAATCGGGAACTTTGCTGCGGACGTGGCTATGCCATCTCATGTGCTCTGCCGTTTTAGAAGAGTAGTACAACCTTCGAAGCCTTGGTGTCAGCGGGAAGTACCGCAATATCTTCCATGCTATCTTTCTTTTATTCCCACTGGTCTGTTTATATCTTGCGTGGCCACAAACCGGACACTCGCTCAAGTCATTGTTCTCCTTCCAAAATAAGACACAATCATTATTGCAAGCATCTATCTTCTGGTACCCCAAACCAAGTTTCATCATCATTTTCTTAGCACTATAGTACGTGTCAGACAACTTCTCATCCTCTGGCAACATTTCTTTATTGAGCTTCAAAAAAGCATCAAAACCCCTATCACTTAGACCATGCTCAGACTTTAAGTGTAACATCCTTGTCACAGCAGATAACTTGGTGTGCTTTGTACTTCCATTCCATATTGGCTCCTCAGAGTCTTGTAACAATTTATAAAATTTATGTGCGCTCGGGTTTGGCTCTTCTTCCACATTAGGGTTACCATCGTTAAAATAGTTATCCCAATTAATCCCACTAGGCCCAGCTTCCATTACCATATGTTGATACTGGGAAAATCCCGGATCTCTAGGACTGCACTGTCTGAACTTAGCGGTGACCTCAGTGGGTACCCTCAGAATTGGTTCCCCGTGCTGAGTCCAATTCGTATAGTTACTCATAAAACCTCTACGGAACAGATCAAAACTTACATCGTCGGGGGTTTTCCAACTTTACAGTTGACAATCATTGCACGGACATTTAATTGTGCCGTCATTTACAAACTCCCGTTGATTCAAAGCAAATAGAATAAACCCGTTCACTCCATGTCTAAACTCTTCTGATACCCCAATCCCACTTGGAGCAATCCTCCTTCGCATCCAACTTCTATCCACTGACATGATATATATCTCTCACTGCCTGTTAAACCTATACAAGTCGAGTTCAAAATTAACCTTCAATTTGAAAAATATATATTGAGTAGTCCTAATTAGAGTTATTAGTGTTAATTAGAGCTGATTAGTGCTAATTAGGGTTATTTAGTGTCCGTCAGTGTTAGTTAGGGCAAATTAGGACTGATTATTGCTAATAATTGCTAATCATTTTTAATCAGGGTCAATTAGAGATAATTTGGGCTGATTAGCCTAATTAGTGTTGACTAGTGCTAATTAGGAGTAATTAGGGGTACTCAGTGTTAAGTAGGCCTGATTAGCATAATTATTGTCAATTAGCCCTAACCAGGGATAATTAGGGCTAAGTAGGACATATTAGCATAATCAGTGTTGATTAGTGCTAATCTAGGTAGCACAGACACGGACACTGTGTCCAACACCGACATCGACCGGGACATCGCAGAGAGGTGTCTGACACGTGTCCGAAGGTGCTGGTGAGGTGTCGGGGTGTCGGTAGTTGTCAGACACCATACCTAGACTCATATAAAGTGTCGGTATTGTGTAGGTGCTAATTAGGGCTAATCAGTGTCAATCACTATTAATTAGGGACAATTAACGCTGATTAGTGCTATTTAGGGCTGATTAGTGCTAATTATGCCTAATTAGGGCTTTTTAGTGTTCATCAGTTTTAATTATGACTAATCAGGGCTGATTAGTGCTAATTAGGGCTATTTAGTGTCCGTCAGTGTTAGTTAGGGTAAATTAGGGCTGATTATTGCTAATCATTTTTAATCAGGGTCAATTAGAGATAATTTGGGTTGATTAGCCTAATTAGTGTTGACTAGTGCTAATTAGGAGTAATTAGGGGTACTCAGTGTTAAGTAGGCCTGATTAGCATAATTATTGTCAATTAGCCCTAATCAGGGATAATTAGGGCTAAGTAGGACATATTAGCATAATCAGTGTTGATTAGTGCTAATCTAGGTAGCACAGACACGGACACTGTGTTCAACACCGACATCTACTGGGACATCGCAAAGAGGTGTCTGACACGTGTCCGAAGGTGCTGGTGAGGTGTCGGGGTGTCGGTAGTTGTCGGACACCATACCTAGACTCATATAAAGTGTCGATATTGTGTAGGTGCTAATTAGGGCTAATCAGTGTCAATCACTGGTAATTAGGGATAATCAACGCTGATTAGTGCTAATTAGGGCTATTTAGGCCTATTTAGTGCTAATTATGCCTAATTAGGGCTTTTAGTGTTCATCAGTGTTAATTATGGCTAATCAGGGCTGATTAGTGCTAATTAGGGCTATTTAGTGCTAATTAGGGCTATTTAGTGTCCGTCAATGTTACTTAGGGCTAATCAGAGTTGATTAGCGCTAATTAGGGCTAGACTCATGTGTCGGGGTGTCGGTAGTTGTCAGACACCATACCTAGACTCATGTGAAGTGTCGGGGCTTCCCAAGGGCTAATTAGGGCTAATCAGTGTTAATCATGGTTAATCTACACTGATTAGCCTAATCAGTGTAGATTAACACTAATCAGAATTAATTAGTGTTAATTAGGGCTAATCAGTGGCGGAACCAAAATTTCACCCAATGGAAGATGAACCTTATTAACTTAATTAACCTATGGCAGATGAACCTAATTAACCTAATTTCAACCCACCATGTCATGTTTCATTTTTTAATTAACCTAATTTCAACCCACCATTTAACTAAATCACATATCCGATATCTCAATCCAATTGGGTCCCATCCTCCATCAACAATCTCAATTCTCAAATGCTCAATGCACATTTAACAACCTAAAATCATCAACAGTCTTAATTCTCAAATGTACAACCAACAACCTAAAATTTTAATAAAATAATCAATGCTCAAATGGGCAAATGGGCAAATAATTGTTCAAAATGCACATATCCAATATCTCAATCCAATTGGGTCTCATTCTCCATCAACCATCTCAATTCTCAAAAGTTTAATCCATAATTAACAAGCCAGACTAAGGACAATTACACAAATCAAACATCCCAATTGATCATTTGCGACATCACAAACTCAGATTACACAAATCTGGCCATCACAAATCAAACATCTCAATTCTAGGGAAGACAATGGCAGAAAGCATATGACAATTAATCATAGGCTTCAGAAGAATTAAATGAAACACAAACCTTTTCGGGTTCTAGACTTGCTTCTTAAAAGGCAACAAAGTTGATCCGCTGCTAAAACTGCATGTAACCATGGCACAGTACGAGTTAATTTCATGCTAACAACAATCTCCTAAAAAATCTTGGAGCGAAGGAGATATTGTCGATAAATACAATATACTCCGAATCATTTGTCACATAAAAAGCAAAATCTATTGTAATGAAGTTTATAGCTAGAGTTTATAACTGAAAAAAGCTCTTGCAAACTCTACCAATCATGATCTTTGTGATGCTTGGGACATTAATAAGCAAATCTATTTGTAATGAAGCTATATATAAGGACTGAAATGTGAGATAGAGAAGATGGGGAATATTTCAATCACCAACAACCAACATATCCGATACAAATTTCAGCGCTAACCTTGGGCACCGGACCCTATTAGTTGCCAACATATCCGATACAAATTTCATTGTTTTCAAGATAACTTATAAGCTTAGAACTATTAGAATTATTCAGCGGGCTGGGGGCGCTATTCGCGCTCCCCCATTCACTCTCGCGCTCCAAGTCCTTTTCTTTCTGCATTTTTATCGAGATTATCCTCCCATCACGTGCATTTAGAGCAATGCTCTCCAAACGTTTTTAATCTCAGAATAAAATGGAGAAAATTGTGGTTATGGCACTTATGAACAACATCTAGCTGAATTTAAAATCGTATTACAAAGTTTCTCGCCAAAGATGCTACCAATATTGTCACTTTGACCCTATTGATTTGTGTCCTTTTGCCACTAGAATTCGATTGCAGCCCATTGCTACAACCCATTTGGATCAAACCTTCTTCTCACTACATTACCATGCAGGCAAACGATTGAAACAAATCAATTCTCTTAACAAAACAATCAACAAAAAGTAATAGATACAACTATGGTTTTTTTAGTCCTCTCTTCCAACTGCTAACTGAAACTTGATTTAAGTATCCTTGTAGCTAAAGTGGATAACAATGATTACCTATGCTAGAACTCCGTATCTGGCCAACCAAGGTTTAAACATAAGAACAGCCGAGACTAAGTGGCTGTCCACAACGCCGCCAAATAAGGCCATTCAGTGTGGGAGTAAGGAAATGGTGGACCGAGCCCCTAGCTTTTTGAAAGAGTGAAATGAAGAAAGAGATGCTCTGAAGTTATTGCACAGCGAGCAAGAGAAAACATGGGATTGAGTTTGCAGAGAAAGATAATGACAATCGAGGAACGCATGTTTACAATAGTATGAGCCATAGCCATTACTCGAGTAGAAATGCAAAACCCGTGTGCATCAATGTCGTAAAGAAACAATACAAAGTCAGCTGCGTAGAACAACTAAAATGACTGTAGGCCATAACCACAATCGCAAACACTCAAAACATTAATCCAATATCATTTTTCTTCTTTTTTATTGGCCAAACGTAAGTCTATGATGTACACGAGATAGCTCCAATCGCAAACACTCAAAACACATACAAAGGCAAATGGAAAATATACACGATTACAAAATTAGCTAATGAAAAGAGAAGTATACAAGATTCCAAAATTATAATGGACCAATTGAAATTGAAAAGGATGAGAGACTGAGAGAGAAGAGCACGAAAGAGACAATACATTATAAAAACTACATAAAAAGAAGTAGGGAAGACTTACGTCGCGGAGAGAGGATGAGCAGCGACAGCGTGAACATCAGCTTGGCGGCGGCGTGTCCGTGGCAGGACCGACAGCAGCGATGGCGTGGGCTTTGTGGATAGGTGGCCTTGGCGGCGACACGCTATGTACGGTGATTGGGTGGTATATGGAAGTAGGGGGGGAGAGGGGGAGGTGGCAGTTCCAGGAAGGGAGAAAAAGACGGTCAAAATTAGGGCAAAATTGCGACAGGTTTCCAGAAATGGCGTTGCCGTCTCTTGGAAGACGGTGGAGGAGGAGGGCAGCGGTTTTTGGGAGGGAAAGAGATGGAGGCGGTGGTGGGAGACAAAGAGACGCAGGGTGCCTAATTAGGGCAAAAGATTTGTATTTTATACCTGAGATTTAGCGACCGCGTCAGTAGTCGCTAAAGGCAGTCGCTAAATATAGCGACCGCCTTTAGCGACCACTGTCGCGGTTGCTAAATTTAACGACCATTTTAGCGACCGTTACATTTAGCGACTGCACAGCGGTCGCTATAAATACCCGCCAAAATTATTTCGTTGACCGCACCATTTAATGACATATTTAGCGACCGCGTAAAGAGGCGGTCGCTAAATCGGTCGCTAATGTATAGTTAGGGACCGCTTTTACTTGCGATCGCTAAACGCGGTCGCTAAAGACCTGTTTTCTTGTAGTGGTAATCCTTTCATTTAAAACTGCTTTCCATTGCAAATTCTTTGCGATAAGCAATTTAAAAGTGAATGGCTTTTATAATATTAAAGTTTATCCCTTGTTGCAGCAACAAAGGGAAAATCCTTTTTCTTTTAGCTTTTAGTTGATTTCTTAAAAGAAGTCTTATGATCCATCTAACGATACTAATAATTTGATATATTTTTATCGCAAAAATGACATAAAGAAGACCTTTCCAAACTCCTCTCCCTCTCCCCCCGCACCGTCTCTTTGCCATCATGAGCTGTACATATTTTTCTCCCCATTCTCTTTGCCTGTCTTTCGACTCCTCCTCTCCCTCTTCCCCGCACCGTCTGTGGTAACCCCCCCGTCGCCATAAACCACCTCCACCTCACCACCACCTAGCTGGCCACCCACAACACCCATAACGGCTAATAGTTGAAAGAGTCCTTGTTCAATGGAATACCATACTCACCCATTCCAAAGAAGACCTTTCCAAACTCCTTGTAGAGCCCCCTCTTGCAAACACGTGAATTAAAGAGTTGAAGGTCCCCAGTTCGGTGCCCGCTTGATTTCGGCCCCTCTTTGGTGTCTGCTTGATTTCCTGAGCAAGAGAAACTACGTACTAACAACCATCTAAATCTGTATGCTCAAAGAAGAATGTCCATGTCTCTTGGCTTCTGTGTGGTATTTGGGCTTAACATTATTTTCCTCTTCTTATATGCCAGTAGTTAAACTCATGTTTGTGAATCAAATACTATGGTTTGGCAGGTACTATATCATAAACGGGAAGATGGACTCGGCTTGCTGGACTATTAGCATTTTTCTTGAATAGGGTTATTAATCCAAGTTCAAGCAATCCGGCCGAAGTGGGAGTACAGACCAAAGTTTTTATACCGTGGATTTGAGCTTCTTTAGCTCGTTCATAGTCGTAAAACTGAAGCTGGTCACGATCAATAAGCCAAACCATAACTTTTAAGCTCTTCAGGGAAGGGCAGGAGAGATCGGGGCGGGGACGAGTTTTCTAAACTTGCTTAGAATGGGGTATGGTATTGCACTTACATGACCCGGTGGCGGGGCAGAGTTTCAGGGCTACCGGGGTGGGTATGAATATTATAAGATTCGCATCCGACCCGCCTCATTGCCATTTTTAAAGCCATTGAATTGCCCTTCCTTGGACACACCCGTCCTTGGGTAAAAATCTGTCAACTCAGAAATGCTACACCATTCCCTGGGTGCTTGACCACCTCTTCAGTATCCGTAATGCTTGACCTCCTTTCCATGGGCCATTTCCAAACACGAAATGAAGGCATTCATGCTAAGCCAATACATGGCTCTTGGGGGTTTGCACTTTACAAAAACTGTTGCCATGGTGCTGACCATGCCTGATCACCATTTTGCATAATTCGCTCCGGCGGCAATGCATCATCGGCCACACCTCTGCACTGCCTCGATAAAGTGTGCCTTATGTGCCACACGTATCTCGCTGTGCTACTTATACTATTGTGCCTCAACACTCTGTCATACTACCATGCCTCCGACCTAAGTCATATCTTCACCACACCATGTGCAGCTCACCTTGGTCGTGCAATCATGTTTGACTAGCTCCCCAGAGCATGTGGTATTAGGAAAGGTCCCAGCTCAAAAATGCTTTTGCAAGAGGATCTTTTGCAGCGTGATGTGTTCGTTCTTCGAGACAGTATCCCTGGCTTGGGCGCTCACGTGATACTAAGCATGCCTAAACTGTGTGACACTCACGTTATCGATGCTTCCAGGATCATAACCTATAGATTTCCAAGGGGCATCGTGACTAGTCCGCTTGACAACAGATATCTGATCTTCTCCACCTACCAGTCTTTGGTCTCCCCGCCTTTTGATGCCCATTGGGAACACATAAGGGTATTGGTCTAGTGACTAGGTTAATAGCATTCTCCTGACATACTGGTAATGTGTGAGCCAATCTTTCGAGATAGTCATAAAAGCTGTGTTGAGACAGCTCGAGCGAAAATGTCGGTTCGGCAATTCAGCAGAAATTGACACACGGAGCACCGTGTGCAAACTTGCAGTTTCTCCCTCTAAAACTTCAGAGATAAAAAATTCTACAAAGAGAAGAGGCTTAAGTACTTGATCCTTCTTCTCGGCCTTAACACTTAAACGTCAAGATATGACTCTGCCCCTGCAGCACTGTCACTCCTCAAACTCTGTCCGAGTAGCCTTAGTCTTCGTCTCCATCATATCTTTGCTATATCTCACACTATCGTAGTTGGTGTATGACTCAGACTATACTCTTTTGGTACACCCATATTTACTGCAAACTCAATTTGGAATCACATATGGTGCCACTTGTTATTAAATCACCAGACAAAGCATGTATAAGTGGTCTTCGTCTCCATCCTATCTTTGCTATATCTCACACTATCGTAGTTGGTGTATGACTCAGACTATACTCTTTTGGTACACCCATATTTACTGCAAACTCAATTTGGAATCACATATGGTGCCACTTGTTATTAAATCATCAGACAAAGCATGTATAAGTGGTCTTCGTCTCCATCCTATCTTTGCTATATCTCACACTATCGTAGTTGGTGTATGACTCAGACTATACTCTTTTGGTACACCCATATTTACTGCAAACTCAATTTGGAATGACAAAGCATGTATAAGCTACAAGCATGTGTGGTCAACAAACTATTGGCATAACAAAAATTGAAAGTCATACCTTCATCCGTGGTAGCTTGCAAAAGAAGGTTTAACGATTATCTAGGCATGTTTTCCAATCTATCCTCTAATTACGTATGTACCACGTCTAAAGGGAGACTTGAATTTGATTAGTGAGAGTAGGATATCAACCCCTATGACTAATTTTGGCTGCTACCTGGATTGGAGGAATCAATTCATCAATGCGTGCGCACGTGCATATTATATTAGTAGCCCCATTTAATTTATACTAAACATAATCACTAAAAAATTGATGTCACTTCTTTTGGTTCGTAAAAACTTGAAAGTGAATAATTTGGGTTACAATTCACTTTTCGGCGGTTAAGTTTCATACTGTATTATCTTCTATTTTCACGTTATTTATCTCATGTTGAGAGTCCTCTATAGATTTTTATCACTTTTTAAGGAGTTATGCATCCTATTGTTACTGCGTGTTGTTTAAGCAGGAAAGTATACATGTAAACAAGAACCTTTCAATCCTCCGGGAATTTACCCGATCGACAAAGTGTGGAAACATTTCAAAACTACCATGATAAAAATATGGTCTTATTCAGATTAAACATTTGGAATAGGGAATATCGGAATAATCTTGTTGATATATAAAGTGTGTTTCGAAGTGGTTGCGTCATTACCTTTCATGTACTTTGTGATCTTAGTTTAAATGCTCGTTTATTATATAAGAGACAAGCTAGCCTTACATTGTACCAAGCAATTAAAGATAATGTTGCATGTGCTGGCTATGATGTTTGTTTCTCATGCCAGGGCTTAGATAATCTTAGCCTCATATTATTTACTTGAATTCCACTACAAAAAAAAGGGGTTTCGGCGACGCTTAATTTCTGACACTTCAAGAAATGTCGTAAATTAGTTATAATGTGCGACACTTCTAATGTAACGTCGGGTAATTTACGACACAAATATTTTTGTGTCGCAATTTTTGCGGCGTTTTCATACATGCCACTTAATAAGCGTCGCTTTACTTTTTTGCGACACTAATGAAACAACATTTAAAAAAATGTCGCTTAATAGCGACACTTAAAGTGAAATGCTGTAACGCTTAAAGTAAAACGACACCGTTCTCTTTTAATTAAACGTGCATAAAACGTCGGAAACCCAAAAAAAAGGTGGGAAGACTTGGCGCCCAATTTTCACAGACCACACTATTCATCTTCTCTCTCCCCAAATCAGCCCACGTACGTCTCTCCCGAAATCAGCCACCACGCCCCTCTCTCCCCCCAAATCAGCGTTCCACAAACAGCCCCACGTACGTCTCTCCCGAAATCAGCCACCGCCCCTCTCTCCCCCCAAATCAGCGTTCCACAAACAGCCCCACGTACGTCTCTCCCCAAATCAGCCACCGCCCCTTTCTCCTAAGTACGTCTCTCACTCTTGTAACCTTCATCTTGAATATATTCTTGAATATTATCCATAGACAATACAGAGTCGTAGTTTAACATTACTAACATTTCGATTTTCATCCATTTAGAGGTAGAGAATGGAAGGGCCTGTAGGAGCGCAACCGTGAGAGAGCGTTCTTCTCTGGGTGGGAAGAATCATCATAACCAGTTTCAACGCTGCTCAGAACTACAACATACGGAACATACACAAGCTTTTCAACACCAGAATCTTGATTGCCAAGCACTACGAGGAGAATTATCGCAAGCGACGAGCCGATTCTTAGCCGATACACAACATCCGCCAATTTCAGGTTTGCCCATGTCCTAATTTTTGTTCTTCGTTCTTAAAATTGGGTTGATTTCGAAACCCCGTGGAAGTGAAGTGGTCAGAATTTTGTGGCAATTGATCGCTGGCTGGAATTTGATGGGATTTGAAACTCTCTTTTTAGCTTGGGCAGTGGATGATAATGCATGAATTCAGTTGTGAGTGTTTAAAGAATTCAATTGTGGGTGTATATGGTGCATCAATATTGTATTCCCCTTTCTATTCATGAACGAATCTTCTATGCAAAAAGGTCCCCAGTTTGTGAATGAGCTGTAGAGTTAAATTAGTGTTGGATTGATGTGTGCACATATGATATATACGTGCAACTGTGGACGAGCTGTAGAGTTAAATTGGTGTTTTAGCATGAACATTTGAGCTCCTTGTAAGCACCTATTCAAGATAGACACACCATTAGATCTTCCCAAGAACAGTAATGGTGAATAGGAGGAAAACATAACGGGGTCATAGCATGCAGTTACTTGTTAATTCGAGTTGGGATGTTCTCAGAGGACATTATCACAACAGGTACTTCCTTTAGGATAGAAGATTCCTGCTTTTGTTTCAGACCCTACCTCTTTTGTCATGTTCATATTTAATCTGATGTATCCAAGAATAGATCTGAAGGTTAGAACATAAGAAAACAACATTAACCTTGAAAGGATTAGCAAAATGGTTGCATTGTTCTCAGATTTACAGTGACATGAACAACGAGAACTGCTGAGATGAAGTGAAATAAAATGTAATTTTATGGAAGGAATAGATGAATGGATCAACAAGATACTCAAGATGACCAAACAAGTACCAAGCAAGAAGAGTTCTTCTCCCTTGTGAAGTAACTAGCATGTTATTAGTAATAGGCACGAGTTTTTGCCTTTCAATTTTATGGCTTGTGGTGCTGTAGTTTAATTTCAATTTTGCCTTTCAATTTTTCATTTGTATTGCTGCTTATTGATTAGTTTGTCGTTGATCAGTTCGTGTTTAGCATATTTGGTTATTCTTAGCAATGTGTTATTTTTAGGAAATTGCTGAATTCAAGTTTGCTCAATACCCTTTTGCTGCCATTTTAAGTAGTTTTTTGTGGTCATTTGGTGCATTACTGAGTTGATTTATTGTGATACTATACTAAGATGGATTTATTATTGCCACATTAACTAGATTTTACGTGAGTAGACTTGCAAAAGTTGACATAAAGACTTCCGTATTTGAAAAGAACTTCATATGCTGCCTTGTTTTGTCTACTATTTCTCTTGCCTTGATGCTAAAAAGAGTAAATTGACATTAACAGAGGTTAACTAGCTGGGTAAGGTAGTCGTTTTATGTGATTCAAGGAAATATTTGTTTGTTCATTTGTACTCTCTCAAGCTCAAAGTCAATATGGATAAGAGTTGGATTAATATACGGAACAGATTAGATCCTTTGTATGAGAAAGGGGCTGATGATTTTGTTAAGTTTGCCTCCAAGGATCGACCTAATGCCACAGAGATACTATGCCCATGCACAAAGTGTCGTAACATGAGATTCGTGAAGAAAGTAGATGTAGCAGAACATATTGTGGTCGATGGTTTTCTAAGTAGTTATACACATTGGATTTTCCATGGCGAATCATCATTGACTTCAAGTTCTATTCCTGAACCAGCCGTGGGTGACAGAACACAAGAAATGATACGCGATGCTTTTGGCGTCCCTATGTTTAATCAGCTAGATGAGATAGGTAGTGGGGAAGGAAATGAAGATAGTGATGGGCTCGATGATGCAACTAAGAAGTTTTTCAATCTCGTAAAGGAAGCTGAAAAAGAGTTGTATCCGGGTTGTGAGAAGTATTCGACACTCTCGTTCCTTATTTTGCTATTGAATATAAAGTGTCTTAGTGCAATGAGTGACAAGGTATTTACAATGTTGCTTAAGTTATTGAAATATGCACTCCCTAGAGGCGAAACATTACCGACGTCATCTTACGAAGCTCGAAAGTAAATAGGAAATTTAGGGCTTGATTATAAGAAGATACATGCATGCCCCAATGACTGCATGATATACTGGAAAGAGACAACTTATGAGCGCGAGTGTACACATTGTCATACCCCAAGATACAAGCAGTCAAAGGCTATGCCAAATGCTGATGAAGTTAAGGAAAGGAAGATACCCGCCAAGGTAGTGAGGTACTTCCCTTTGATACCAAGACTCCAGAGGTATTTCATGTCACCAAAGACAGCATCTCTCATGAGATATCATGCGGATGAGCGTACTGATGATGGAGTTCTAAGGCATCCTGCTGATTCTCGTGCTTGGAAACATTTTGACGAGCTTCATCCAGATTTTGCGAGTGATCCACGCAATGTAAGACTTGGATTGTCTTCGGATGGATTTAACCCATTCAGGAGTATGAATATAGCTCACAGCACATGGCCAGTAATTTTGATTCCATATAACTTGCCTCCCTGGAATTGCATGAAACAACAATACATGATGATGTCCCTTCTAATAGATGGTCCCCAAGGACCAGGTAATGATATAGATGTGTACTTGCGTCCTTTGGTTGACGAGCTCAAGGAATTATGGATTGGTGTAGACACTTATGATGCAGCTAGCAATCAAATGTTTAAGATGCGCGCTTCATTGATGTGGACGATAAGTGATTTTCCAGGATATGCAATTTTGTCGGGATATAGCACGAAAGGGAAGTTGGCGTGTCCTTTGTTGCAAATACTAGGCAAGGAGTGAAAAAAACAAAAAAAGTAGGGAGAACATGAAGTTCCCTCATACAAATGGTCGGAAGAGCAATGCTCAAGTAAGAGTGGAGGTAAACTCTCATATATGAGACCTGTAATTGTATGTTAGTCCAGATGCTAGTGAGCCCAAATTGGCATTTAAATGTGTTCTCTTAATGGGGATGTAGCTAAGGAATTCTTTCGGTAGAGACCCTTCTCGTCGTGAGTTTTTTAAAGGAACACACAAGTATAAGACTGGGGAGAAGCAGGGGCAGTATACAACTGGAGAAGTGGCTGAAGCTGTTGTATGTACTTTCCCCCCCTCCTTTTTTTTAGATTACTATAGATGTTAGCATTAATAAGTTAGGATAATAGTGGACTTTTTATTTTCTTGTTTGCACAGGATAAAATGGACACTTTTGCATCAGAACTTCCAGATTCCATTCAAGAGCCAGCTTATGCTTTTGATGATACATTCTCCAAAGCCATGGGCTGTGATAAAAACGGACGTGTTCGTGGGCTTGGGTTAGGCGCTTGTCCGAGTAATGCCTTTGGTTCATCATATAGAGTTGGTCGGGCAGACACGAGAGACGTTAGGCAAGAAGAGATTGATAAAATGCGTGTTGAAATGGAACAAGAAATGCAAACTCAAATAGCAGCCCAAGTGTCAAGTCAAGTATCAACTATCAAAACACAATTGGAGGCTACAATGAAAGATGAAATACGAGCTGAAATGGAGCAAGAGATGCAAACTCAAGTAGCAGCCCAAGTATCCACTCAAGTATCAAATATAAAGGCACAATTGGAGGCTAAAATGCAAGAGAACATGATGTCCCATATACGGACTGTGATGTTGTCGATGCACTCTTCCCAGGATGTTTCTTCCGGAACTGGACAAGTTAAGTTTCATTCTTTTCTTTGTGAGAATTTGAAGTTCATTTATCTAATTAGTACTCATTATTCACCATGTTACTGGTAATAGGTTCCTGATGAATCGAGCAGTCGTCAAGTGGTATCATTAACTCGTACAATACATCCAGGGAATATGCAGCACGTGACACGAGTTTCACCTAGAAAACACTTTAAGGTGCTGCATCAAGATCAAGGGAATATGCAGCACATGCTAAGGGTTTCACCAAGAAAACGCTCGACTCCACAGAATGAGGTTTGTTAAAACTATTTCAGCTTCAATAAGTTTCAAGAGCTGTATGCAAGTTCTATGATCGCCTTTGCATTTGATTGTATGTTCCATCTTAAGTAGTCATTTTGTGTGCTTGATCATCAACTTGTATCCTAGAACGATGTCAGTACTGATCCTTAGCAGAACCTTGGCTCAGCTCTTGCTGGTTTCAAGAGCTGTCTTGCATTTGTTGCAGCTGTTGTCCATAAGCTGGTTGGGTTGCTGGAGGTTTTTATAGCTGAGGCTGTCCATAATTGGTGCAATTTCTTAAGGTGGTTGGATTCCATACGCAGTTTGGGGAGTTGGAGGAACTCCATAACCTGTCTAGGCAGATGCTTGGGGTGGATAACTAGGATTAGGACTAGACTGGGGGCATAAAAAGCAAACTCAAAAGACAGTTTCTGCTGCCTTTGGTGCTGGTTTAGTACCAAGGTGTGTTTCTTGAAATTCTAGGCTGCCTTTTGGTTCATGGTTGCGCTTGATTGTGGTCTTTTGCTGCTAGTTGTTCTTTCGCTGCTAGTTGTTCATGGTTGCTCTTGATTGTGTTCATGGTTGCTCTTGATAACTTTCATCCCCTCTTCTCTGCTGATAGGACCATAGAATCCACTTATGCAAGTTAATACTTCATGAGGGTACTCTAGTTTTATCTGAAGAAACGAGAGAAACTCATAAGTGACGAACATGGTTAGATAATAAGTCCCGCAGTACCCCCACCCCAACCAACAAACCAAAGATAATGGTTTATTACCTTATGGGATGTATGTCCTCCGTTACCTCCATGCTTCACGGACCAAACAGATTGTCCATTTCGATCATACTCAATCTCTATAGAGCAAATGGCCTGTGAACTTGTCAATATAATTTGCTTAATCCCGGTAAACACTCCGTCATCCCAAGGTTTCCCTCCATCCCCACCCCATGGACCAGGTCCATGTGGAGATGGATCTTTTACCACACGTTGGTCGCCCTAATCAATATAATAAGAATAAGTTTTTGTATATAAGCATGCGTCACAAATATGTATTTAGAGCCAATTTAAGCATAAAGACCTCTTTTATTGGGACAGAGGAATTACGTCCTTGTGTTAAACAGCAGTGGGTCATTTATGTCTAAACGTATATGGTAGTATACATCTTGGCGTAGGCCTCGCCTTCCTCGTTGAAATGACCATTTTGGGGTATCAACTTCATTAGTCGGCACTTCAGATTGGTTGGAGGAGTGGATTGACACGATAGGCGCTTCACGGTGGTCAGGGGAGTTCTATGGACCGCGTATGGCTGGCTGAACTTTGCCTTCCAGCACGTGAAGTCCGAGTGCGTCGATTAACAGCTGCATCACGAGCTGGAATGTTGTTTGTTTATGCTTTCATCCATGCTATGCCAGTGTCATCTCAGGCTGGAATGTTGTTTGTTTAGTGAAGTTCTTGCATTTCAATGGGCAAGATTGAATTTCCCAATAAAATCCCAAATTAGCCTAGGCTAACACTTAGCACCTTTACAACATCCTCCAATAAGAACTATGTATGCTTAAGGTATTAGATATTAGGTTGGCGTAACCCGACAGATAGTCAGTGGTAGTTGTCTTGGTTGTGAGTGTTTGGCCGCAATTGGTGGTAGCTGTGATGGTGGTGGTGAGTGATTGGTGGCTATGGTTGTGGAGAGGTAGGTGTCGCCAGTGCTAGGTAAGAGTGAAAGTAATAGGTAATTAGGATACCAGATGCTCTATTTTGGGATTTTCTTTTATAAGAGAGGCACATGTTTTGCCTTGGATATTTATATGTAATGAAATGTTTTAGTCTTGGAGAGTGCAGACCAATTTACAGCTTTGTTGTAAAACGACTCTTACGTCTTACTTCTAAATGTTCATCTATTAATGCATTTGGTACAAATACAATAATGCAATCAAAAACTTGTATAATGTTTACTTAAGTGCATGGTTGTTTTTCATATGATTGTGTCCCTTTTTTTTTCTTTTTTTGTGTAACTATTGATTACTTACGATCTAATTGTTCAGGTTTCTCAAAATAAAAAAGTAAAGAAGAATTTCGTTACTTTGAAAAATTTGCGAAATAGGATGCAAGAATGAGAAGGGGTACGTAGACGAGTCTTTACCTTTCTTAATGTATTTTGTTTGTCGACTAATTTTTCGGTTTAATTGGACTTATGTTATATCGGTTATATTTATATAATTTTTCTTTATATTTGAATCTCCAGGTTCATATGAAGGGAAGATATCAATGCTTTTGTTGGACTTAAAAGAACCGATATGCATTATGATGACATTTTGGAAAAGATGTATATATCTTTAGGTTGGTTCTTCAATGTCATTATTTGTATGTTTTTGAAATTGAGAACTTCTGGATGGTTATGTAATTAGGATGTGAATGTTGAACTTTTAGATGGTTATGTAATTATGATGTGAATGTTGGATATGATATGGTTGATGAATGACATTAGCTTGTTTCTAAATGAGTTTATAGATCGACTTAATTGTGCATTATTCGTATTGGACAGGAGCAGGATTACATAAAATACACTTCACTTTTATGTCATTTTTTGGAAAATGTAACTATTATCAGAATTAGGCCAGCGTACTTTTAACAAATTTCACAATATGACAGATAAAAAATAAGTGACAATTGCTTACAAGTGTCGTAAATACAAACGACATTTTTAAGATAATGCCATTAAATAAAACTGGCACTTGATGGAAGTGTCGCTAAATTAACGACATTTCAAAGATTGTGTCGCCAAATAAACACCGACTCTTCAAAGGAAGCGTTGTTAGATAATGCCGTAAAACAAAACTGGCACTTAAAGAAAGTGTCGCTAATTTAACGACGTTTCAAAGATAATGCCGCCAAATGAAAACGACACTTTAGTGAAAACGTCGCTAATTTAGCGACACTTCTTGCGAAAGTGTCTCATGCCTGAGTTGACTATTGACCTCATAAGAGGCACTTTAAAGTGTCGCATAAAAGTGTCGCAAGTAGATTGCCGACGTTTATAACAAGTGTCGGGAAATTCCCGACGGACAAATTTGCGACACTTACGAAAAGTGTTAAACAAGTGTCGGGAAACCGGTTTGCGACACTTTTACAGTCATTGGTGACACTTTTTTAGTGTCGCCGAAACCCCTTTTTTTTGTAGTGTTCTGAGTCTATCACCATGTACTTTATAAGTGTGCAAAAGCACTAGCTAGAGCTTAAATTGGCGGGAGGAGTGAAACTCGAATACCAGTTCTAGATTATTCATTTCAATTTGACCTTTGGCGCCATATGTTTCATAAGTATTTTCGAATGTACAACTAGATCTCAAATAATAAAAGTGGAACCCAAACATCTTTGATTATATATCTTTAAGAGAGTGAAGATACCAAACAAAGGTCTTAGTTGCTGACATGCAGATCCCATGAGCAAGATTCAATGATCCGACAAGCAAAATCGAATGATCTCACTCAAACCAATAGTTGTGACCATCTAATAGTGAGGTGCTGAGTCGAAACCATAGCCAAGGATTTGCCCTCTTCTAATTTCATTTTCATCATCCTTTGTCAGCCCCCCAACAACAAGGCGAAGATCCATTTCACCATAATCACTATCTTTGTCCATTGCTGTTGCTAATTCCTTGTCGTCAAAATCACCGTTGTTAATCTTTATTGCGGATGCCTGAAAAAAAGAATTAAGTTGCATACTCAAATTCTCGTCACATTGAACTATGAATACGTGGAAGGCACACAATGATCTCACATAGGAAAAGGAAGAGGAAAGAAAATGATCTCACGGAGGCGATGTAAGACACTCCAATTTTCTAGGGTGGACTATCCATTATACTACTACACAACTTACTTCAAAATAAGTAATCTTGTAAGTGAATTTGAGTATGCAACTTAATTCTTTTTAACAGGGAAAAGAGATCTTCCATATCGGAAAAGTTATTATGTGGCTGTCACACAGACCAATTCGTTGCTACCACACACAACTTTCCAATGGCTTTGCATTAAACCATTGCATATCGATCTCTGGTTACAGTGGCACATCATCATCTCAGTGTGCAGACAAACTCAATTTTCCACTTCAATAATTCCAACTGCATGACTTTCTCACCAAAAATGACTTTGCATAATAGTATATATCTAAGCGGATTGTATATTTCTAAATAAAAAGCAGAACCTTTGAAATTACCTGTAGGTGTTCTTTGAGGTCTGCAACATGTGACGATCGAGCTGGACTTGAAAGTGTGGTCATCTTTGGCAAGTGCAATCCTCCAGAAGAAAAACACAACATCTGGGGACAATTACGCAATCTTGCTGCCTTTAATGAAGACATTGTTAAAGCAACTTTTGCATTGCAAAAACTCGATAGCATGGGCAGTTCCTCAAGATATAGGAACTTCAACCGAGGAAATCCAATGTCATCACCTGTCCCTTCCTTTCCCTCGTCGTCGTATACGATAGTTTCCATCATGGGACATGATTTCACTACTAATACTCGTAGCTGTTCAAGGGTTCTAACCACAGAACATGAGAACAACATTTTCAGGAGGTCACACTGCTTAATTTTTATTTCTGTTAAACTTCGAAGATCCAAGATTCCACGGGGATCCTTGTTCCACAGTGACTGCAACTTACGTGTACTATTTAAATTTAACATACTTATTCTTGAGAGGAGCCAGCCATGTTGCTCACGGGCATTTAGTCCCTGAAGATCAAATAACTCTCGCGCCTCATCGCAACTTTCAACATGCAACTCTTGCAGATTGTGCAGCCAGTTTGGCGAAACAAGTGTTGACGCTTCACTTTCACTTATCTCTACAAGTCTTAAATTGCAAAAGGATTCAGCTCGATGACCGATTTCCAGTGGGGAAAATCCTACACGCCACAAGTGTAATACTTCCAAGCTTGGGAAAAAAACCTGCCAAAGTCATTGCAATTTGTTAATAGATTTAGTAGCAGGAAAATTTCTAACGCAACTCAAGCACACCAACTGTAATCGTAGTTGTTAGGAGTTCTATCAATATTCAATACTAATATTAAGGTTGGGCATTCTTCCGGTTAGACTCTTAATACTACCAATTTAACTTCAAACAATTCTTCTAGTAAAGGTCACAACTCAGGAATTGTTCATGTCTAATGCACCCCTTAGAAAGTAGCACAAATCTCTGAAATTCACCCCCTAAATATGATATTGGTAACTTCACTGACGTTTGAATTCTAATACCGAAACTTCTACTTTCATCTTCACGCAAGCTTCCATCTGCATTACTTTTTCCCTTATGTGAGCAAAAAATGTACGTGATCAAATTAGGAGTTATTTTATGTCATTACACATCACTTGTCTGATAAAATAGTGGTTGTTGTTAGTAGTTTTGTTTGATTGGGTGCATATTACGTTGTAGGGCTAGGGGGTGGTAGTTTGAGAGATGGTAGGAGGTAAAGTATTTATCGTACTTGTATCTCTGTCTATGCTACACATAATGGGTTGCCTAAATATTTTGTATTTTGGTGGTATATGGTGGCTGGATATATAGTAATCTTCCATATCGGTTACAGTGGCATATCACTGGTTACAGTGGCTAGTGCACTAACACGTGATGTACAAGGGGGCACATCATCATCTCAATGTGCAGACAAACTCAATTTTCCACTTCAGTATTCCAACTGGATGACTTCCTCACCAAAAATGACTTCCTCTAACTTCCAAGATGACTTCCTCACCAAAAACAACTTTGCACATATCATATATTTAAGCACATTGCATATTTCTAAATAAAAAGCAGAACCTTTGAAATTACCTCTAGGTGTTCTTTGGTCGTCTTTCGCATATGCAATGGTCCAGAAACTTTTGCACTGCAGAAACTCGATAGCTTGGGCAGTTCACGAAGTTCTAGGAACTTCAACCGAGGAAATTCAATGTCATCACCTGTCCCTTCCTTTCCCTCGTCATCGTATACTATAGTTTCCAGCATATCACAATATTCTACTGTTAATTTCCGTAGTTGTTCGAGGTCTCTAACCACGGAACATGAGAACAACATTTTTAGGAGGCCACAATTCTCAATTTTTATTTCTGTTAAACTCCGAAGATCTAGGATTCCACGGGGATCTCCGTTCCACAGAGACTGCAACTTCGGCAGTTGATATATTCTTAACGTACTCATTCTTGAGAGGAGCCGTACATGTTGCTCACGGGCATTTAGTCCCTGAAGATCAAATAACTCTCTCGCCTCATCGCAACATGCAACATGCAACTCTTGCAGATTTTGCAACGATACCAACCAGTTTGGTGAAACAAGTGTTGACACTTTCCATTCCCCTATCGTTACAAATTGTAAATTGCAAAAGGATTCAGCTCGTTGACAAATGTCCAGTGGGGAAATTCCTAAATGACGCAACTGGAATGCTTCCAGGCTTGGGAAAAAAACCTGCCAAAGTCATTGCAATTTGTTAATAGATTTAGTAGCAGGAAAATTTCTGACGCATCTCAAGCACACCAACTGTAATCGTAGTTGTTAGGAGTTCTATCAATATTCAATACTAATATTAAGGTTGGGCATTCTTCCGGTTAGACTCTTAATACTACCAATTTAACTTCAAACAATTCTTTTAGTAAAGGTCACAGCCCAGGAATTGTTCATGTCTAATCCTTCCAAGCTTGGAAAACAAACCTGCCAAAGTTATCTTTTCCAAAGTTTTCTTCGTCCTGTTGCAACAGTTTTAATTCTGCAATATCATCAAAAGGAATTGTCTAGATCTTGTTCTTCTTATGTCATCATAAATATATGTGATAAAAAAGAAATATTTTATGTCATTGCACACCAATTGTCTGATAAAATTAAATAGTGGTTGTTGTTAGTAGTTTTGCTTTATTGGGGTGCATATTAGTTGTAGGGGTAGTGGGTGATAGTTTGAGAGATGAAAGGAGTGCATTTGGCAAAAAGAAATGGAGGGGGGAGAGAGAAAGAGCAGGAGATAACTAGTCGACTTACGATTTAGTGACCGTTTTAATTACGATTAATTACCGAATTATTCTCGAATAACATCATGCCCACTTCTGTTCCACATAAGCCCACCACTTCCATGGTAGTGCCCATAGTAACAAATTCGGTATTCGGGAACTATTCGGTATGTGGCAATAATTCGAAACTCGGGAATTATTCTGAGAACTTCGTCATTGAACCAGTAATAATACGGTTGAATAACAAAATTCGTATAGTAAATCGAGAATAATTCGGTAATTAATCGTTCAGGAGATCAAAACAACAAAGAAAACTAATTGCAGTCCTCTTTTTTAGCAACCGTTTTAAATATGCTTCAAAGTATATTGTGTCGACCTTTTGAACCTTAAGTGACAAATTTAGATTGCGCTGCACATGCATCGTGCGTGGATGACAGCTAGTTTCTTTTTGGAGACCTCCCACCGACCCACTCACCCCCCCCCCCCCCCCCCCTGAATTAGGTTTTCTACCTCTCTTTTTCTTTTTCTTTTTTTTGGTATGTGTCATAGTCTAAGAGTGTGTTTGGATGAGGTAATTGAACTGGAAGTTTCACTTTTATAAAGGATTTTGAAATACATTGTATAAAATCTTTTGTTTGGATACTGATAAGATAGATTTACCAAAAGTTTAGGAGGGATTTGGAAAAAGAATTTGGTATGCTAAATTCCCTTCTAGAAATAACTAGTTCAGACTAGTTATTTGTTAGATCCCTTCCACAAAAAGAGTCTCTATAATTTTAGGCAAGTTCTTCCAATTAAAAAGGAGAATCTCTCTCATTAGTTTGTACATATACACTATCAAATTATCTAGCTCAATCTACAAAATTGTCCAAACACTAAATTTACAATTTCATAAATTTATAAATCAATGAATTTTAAAATGAATGGATTTTGAAATGCAAGGTACCTTGAAATTCTTCATCCAAACACTCATAGTGTTTGAATGCTTTGCTGATTTGGAGAGGAAAGAAAAGGAAATTAAAGGAAAAGAAAATGGGACTCATCTTAGAAAAATTTTACTGTAAAAATGATTAAAGTGGTGTACTAGACAGGCATTCCTCGTCTCATCCATCGGTTACACTATGCAATCTATGTCAATATTAAGTTATTTTCCACTCACTTGCAAAATTTTCATGCGTCGTGTCTTCCACACCTGACAAACTTCTTCCAATCCATATATGATTTCAACTTTATTAATTGAGGTGTATATATTCTTTTTTTTTTCTTTCACAAGTTCTTATGCATTGAGATTTCTTTCTCTTTTGGCTAAATTTCTTTCACGATTGTTTAACATCAATTTTCTTCCTTGTGTACACACATAGCAGGTGTTGGAAAGCTATTAACCATAAATTAGCATTGAGAAGGAAATTTGTACTGTACCTTGTTGCTGTGAAATGGTAGAGGTTGGTTAATTAAAATTGGGCCCACCTCTTGGATCTCTTCCTCATGGTGTTCTTCATATTCACAGCCCCAGAACTTCGTCAAGTTTTTCATATTTTCAAGCCTTATATTCTTCAACTGAGGGAAGAAAATCTCGCCATCACTTTCTTCTCGACCTTTTCCTATCGGCGTCACAATCTCTTCCATCCCTTTACAACTATCCACTGTCAGCAGTTCTAGATGCTTAAGATTTTTGGCCGTAGAAAGTGATAACACATTTTTCAACCTGCAGCATTCAGAAGTACACAGATCAATTAGCTTTGGCGACACAACAATATCATCATTAAGTTCCTTTGAGCTCAACACTGTTTGCTTCAACTCTGGCAAATTTGAGAGCTCTGTCATCTTTAACTCAGGCAGGAAGGTTGTTGTTTCTGTTGGAAATAATTCCACACCAGTAGGCCATGCAAATATAGTTTCCGTTGATCTACAATTGTAAACGTTAATCACTCGCAAATTTGTCAACCTTGGAAGCGTAGCAAAAGGAACAATAGTTTTTAGTCTTCCACAATCGCCTACATGCAATTCCTTTAGCTGGGAAAAGGACTCCTCTATCGGACATTGATCGTCCCATATAGCTTCAATTTTTGGTAAGGAAATTAGAAGAATTATCTCCAACGCAGGGAATGCGACCTGAAGTATGGGAAAATCCGTTATGGAGCATAGCCACAAATATTATTTGATATTTCTCTATGCTACGTAATGAACGACTGATTTCACTTATTAACAGAAGACATCCCTCGCATTTGTATATGCAAAATGTTGGTTCAGGTATACCTTGCTGGGATAGAGAATTTGAGCATGGGCAGGAAACATTCCCGATCTCTTCGTTGCTTCGTAGTAGAAGCTTGTGAGTTCTGGAAGATTCCACAGATCAATACGTTTCAGGCTCGGAAAACGAACAGGATCCAAGCTCTCCTCTCCCTCTCCTTTGCTTTCATTTCCCACTACCACCGCTTCTAAGAAATCACAACATTCTATTGCCAGGTGTCGGAGATGCTCAAGTTCTTTTACCATTGGCAAGCTAACGAGATACCTGATCTTACACTTGTAGACAACCAATACTTCTAATTTAGAAAAGGACCTCTTTTGAAATAACGGCGGAGTCCATTTTAGTAGATATTCCATTCCTTCACAATCCCTGACTTTCAGATATTATTTTTTTGGTCAAAATTTCCTTTGTATTCATTTCAGCTCAAGCAATTTACAGATATACTCACTTAACTTTACAGTTTATGCCTCACTTACCTACACTGTTATGTACAAGCATACTCTTTACTCTAATTTTTTGCTCTAAGTATTTTCTGTAGACTCATTCCCCATGCTTGGCATAGGTGCTTGTTCCTTTCTGTGGCAGGGAACTCTGCCCAGCTATAGACTCTATACTTCAGCCATTTTTGGATTTCATGAAGGCAACCCTGCACATTAGAGCTTTGATGTTCGAACACTCTAAGGTTCCTTTCCTTCCAGATTCCATAGGTTGTTACAGCCACCACCAATTTATTCATCTTTGCTTGGAGGCTCTTTCCTCTGCATATGATTGCTGCTTCACGGATAAACTGGTTCCATGATCCCCTGCTTATGTGAATTCTCTGCTTGCTCAACACCATTTGCCACAGCTCCTGTGCATACTTACACTGTATGAACAAATGGTCAATAGTTTCAGGGCATTCACCACACATGTCACATGTATCATCTGGAATTATATTCCAGTTCTTCAGCTTACTCTTTGTTCTGATTCCTCCTTTGCAAATTAGCCAAAGCATCGTAGCACATTTAGGGATATTACCTGGAAACCAGATTAGTTTCCACCAGTTGACTGCTGGTACTTTTGTTCTAGTCCCTTCCCAAGCTGATCTTATAGTAAAGTTTCCACTAGGGTGCAGCTTCCACCTTATTCTGTCTACTTGCCCTCTATCAGGCCCAGGCATGTTTGCCAGCATTTGGGTAAGAAATCTTAGCTCAGGTGATCTGTTGGTTGGCAACTGCCATGAATCTCCTTGTATGATGGCACTAACTTTGCTGTTAAGGTTCAATCCAGCATCATACACTACTCTGAACCCCAATTTGTTCACAAGTGTTTCTTCATCAATCCATCTATCAAGCCAGAGCCATGTCTCTTCCCCATTCCCCACTGTGTAGGTACAAAATTGAGCCATTTGATTTCTCATTTTGACAAGTTTCCTCCAAGTCCATGATAAGTTCACTGGTGGTTTAAAAGTCCACAAATGTTTATGTTTTATAACATATGTGTGACACCACTTCACCCAAAGGGAATCCTTCTTATTTGCCAAATCCCATAGATGTTTCCAGATGGCTGCCTTGTTCCATTCTGCTAATCTCTTTAATCTCAGCCCCCTTTTCTTTTTGGAAGGCACAACTCTTTCCACGAAACTTTAGCTCCCTTGCACTGAAAATCCTTTCCATGCCAAACAAAAGCCTTCATCTTGCCTTCAATTTGATTGATTATCTTCTTAGGCAACACAAAAATAGTGCACTAATAAACTTGCAGGCTTAACAATACTGAGATATCCAGTTGAATTCTACCAGCATATGACAAGTACTGAGTAGTCCAATTTGATATCTTCTTTGTTACCTTCTCTACCAGCACTTTGCAATCTTTAGGCTGTAGTTTGGTTGATATCAAGGGAACCCCCAAGTATGTAACCGGGAATTCTCCAAGAGGGATACCAATAATGTCTACTAACTGAGCTTTAGTAACCTCATCCACCCCTGCTATATATATAGCACTCTTAGTTAGGTTTGGTGCCAGACCAGAGAGCTGTTCAAACTCTTTGAGCACTTCTTTGAGGATCATAAGAGAGTTAGTATTAGCTCTAGCCATCAAGAATAGGTCATTAGCAAAACTCAGATGGTTGATATTCAGCTAATTGCATTTAGGGTGAAAGGAGAAGCCAGCATTTTGGGTATAACTATCCAACAGTCCTGAGAAAGCTTCCATCACTAACAAGAATAGGTAAGGAGAGATAGGATCTCCTTACCTATTCTTGTTAGAAGAGATTTTTAAGAGTTTTATTTACAGTAAGGACCAACTTTTCAGCTCCCTCCACCAGAACTTTTACCGTGTCTTTTCGGTCGACCAAGTCTACGTCACCGATGACGATTGTTCTGGTTGATGAGGTCTTCGCGACGAAACTGTTATACTCTACAGGGCCCACATGTATATCATACCTGATCAGCTTCTTACAGAGCTGGTAGTTCGGTAGATTGTCGAAATCGATTGCACGCGTCTCTAGTGCTGTTAAGCGCGTCAACGAATTTAGTTCAACGACTAAGGCGGCATTCCAATCAGTAAAGAACTTTGGCAAGTATAGTTCTTCTAGGTGGGTTAGACTTGATAAGACACCTTCCTCAATGGTTTTGAGTTTGAAACATTTCCTCAGATTCAAGAACCGAAGATTCTTCAACTCTCTCAAGTCCAGAGGCAGCTTACGGATAGAGGAGCCACGAAGAATAAGCATCTCAAGTTTCTTCAACTTCTTGAGCATGGATATATCAAACTCGTAATGATCTTGTATCCTCAACCTCAACCTCAACATCAGAAGGTTAGGTAGAATGGGAACCGAGGAGATAGTTACATTAACCAAAATCAAAACTGTAAGCTTCTCAAGGCCGTCGAGAAAAGTGCGAGGAATTTTTGTGTATGAATCCCCGCTACAGTCCAACATTAAGGTTTGAAGTTGATCATGAGGACATTCCAATTTTCTAGGAAGCTCACGAATATTCTCAATTCTCAATGATATCGTCGCTCTATGTGCTTCTTGCATCTCTGGCCATGCAGAGACAGCGGATTTCACCATAAATCTGTACTTGACGTCTTCGGAAGCAATATTTATGGCAACATCTCTGATAACATCGTGCAGTTTAACCTTGTCTCCATCTTCACATCCTAGTAACAAACAAGAAGTCTTGAGAGCCTTCACCAGCGAACGTACTCTGTTTCTTGCATCTTCTATCGAATCCATGCTACCAAGGAAGCCCATCGCCATTGCGAGTAGTGACAGGTCATCAATTGATATCTCAGCATCTTCAGGGAACAACGAACAGAGCAAAAGGCACGACTTTGCCTCTTCGGGTTTCAACCTACTGAAACTCAGCTCCAAGGTCTGGTAAACTTGATCTTCTAAATAGACAATATTACGAGGGGTGAAGTTCTTGAATTGTCGCCGTGCATCTTTCCATTCACCCTGCTCCCCATCCTTGAGTGCTTCTCCAACTGCTCGAATAATGAGTGGTAAGCCTCCACACTCATTAAGAACTTCCATGGCTACTGGTTTAATATCTGCATCTTCAATACAATTTCCGGCATGCTGCCTGAAGAGACCCAAAGCTTCCTCTTGACTTAAGACGTTAATCAAGAAATTACGCAGACATTTATTTGCTTCACATACCCTTTCTGATCGAGATGTCATGAGAATTTTGCAGCCCCTGCTATCTCCGAAATCAATTCCAATGTTTTCCAAGGGAAGCTTATTACACCAAACGTCATCTAAGATAACCAAGATCTTTTTCCCATTCTTAAGTCTCTCCCTCAGTAGACGAGCTCTCACGGATTCGTCATCTGCGTTAGCTAAGTCATATAAACGCAAATCACTTGCAAGCCTCCCCTGAATGCTTTTGACGTCCCAAGTTGCGGAGACAACTGCAACTGCAACCTCTTCGAATTCTTTTTTCCCAACCATAGCTCTCCTGACTTGTTCCATCATCGTGGTCTTTCCCACCCCTGGCATGCCATATATTCCAACTCTGGTAACATTACCGTCCCTTAAAGCAGCCAAAATATCATCGAATACCTTCGACCTTGAGTTAAAATTTTGCCACTCTTTTGGCATTGGTGACGACCTGCTATCTTTATGAGCTTCATGACGTGCAACTTCATCAGCACCCTTCTTGAAACGTTCCCCTCCTTCGATGAGTTCAACAACATCAGCACTCGTCTTTGATGCCTTCCTACCGAGCTTGAATCGCCAGTAACAATTGGGAAATGGCACTTTGTCTTGAATTTTGTCTTCCAAAAGGGCCTCCAAACCTTCCATCATTTTGCCTGCATCGCCAAACAGCTTGGAAATATCTGGGTCGATATCTCTTGCATTGTTGCCTGCACCATGAACTTTGTTTTGAATTTTGACTTCCAGAAAGGCCTCCAAATCTTCCATCATTTTGCGTACACCGTCCAACCACTTGGAAATATCTGGGTCGATATCTCTTGCATTGTTGCGGTCTATTTCATCTGCTTTTTGAACTTCGATTAGAGCAGCTTTAAGGTTGTTAAGGTTGTCTTTGAGATCTGCAACATTCTTGTTGAATTTGAATAAATAACCAGCTTCGCGCAAGGCTCCGTCAATCAGAAAATCTCTCACTTTAACGAGAATCTCGTCAATGCAGCATCCGATCACCGGAATATTCATTATAATTTCTTTGTTTTAATAGCAGACTGCGGCCTTGCAAAAGAAGAAAAACAAGTTCAGAAAAGGAACATATATATATCAAATTGCTAGTCCATGGAACATAATTTAAAAGAAATACGTTGGTGGCAGAACCTGAAAGTCTTCTATTTTTTCTTTCATTACTATCACCTGGATCTTTACACCTAAAGTCAAAAGTTTCATGCGCCAATGCACGATCTAACAATGTTGGTGGCAAAATCCAAAAGTTATATGCTCAGAAAGTTCCGTGTTTTAAAAGTTTAAGAAGTTTTGTGCGGATATGTTGATCATGTTTAACGTAACAAATCAAATATATATATATATATATATATATATATATATATATATACACATATATATAATAAGCGAAGCGAGAAATGCATTGATAGTTTCTTTGCGCGACACATCATCGCTTCTTTATATAACATATTATCAGATCCTTATTTTAAAATTAATTGACTTATATATTAATAAGTCTTATTTAATTTAAAAGTAATTCTAATCATTCTTAAACTGAACATAATTAACATACTAATCTATTAAGACTTCTTTTTTACAATTATGTCCTTAAAATTTGAAAACTAATTCTAATCATTCTAAAACTCAACCTAATTATTATATTAACTTATTAGTACTTCATATTGACTATTATATCTTCAAAACTACTCTCCAATATGAATATAAAAATTCATATATATAAAAAACGAAAATAATACTTTCGATTTAGAAAAACAATTAATTTAAAAACTAATTCTAATCATTCTTAAACTCTACCTAATCATTGTACTAATCTATTAAGACATCATTTTAACAAATATGTTCTTAAAAGTGTTTTCTAATATGACAATTATGTCTATCTATATAATAATAATCTATATCTATATTATATCATATAAATATATAATAGACGAAGCGTTGAGGCGACACATAAGCTATTTTTAGTATTCTTTTCCCTATTTACCCCTTTTAATTTTGCGACACATCATCGCCTTTTACTTATGCGACACGTCGTCATGTTTGTTTTGATATCACATTCTTTTTTCACTTTTACTTATTAGAGACACACATGAACCATGACTCTTTGTTTTGATATCACATTCATTTTTCACTTCTACTTCTTATAAACATACATCCATCATAACTCCTTACTATAATTTATTATTAAAAAATTCTTAGGTATTATTGACATAATTTTCCTAAACTTTATAAGAGTACAAAACTAATTATGCACCTTCAAAAACTCTACCTATTCACTATGCTTACATATAAGGTCTTAATTTTCACTACTAACACCTCAAAAAAACTTTAAAAACCTCTACTTATTAAAGTCACATATACATCATGACTCTTTACTATAACTTATTATCAAAAAATTTGTAGGTATTATTGGCATAATTTCACCAAATTTTGTAAGAGTAAAAAATCAATTCTGCACTTTCTAAAACTTTATCTATTCAATATAGTAACATATGAGGTTTTAATTTTCACTATTAATACCCCAAAAGTACTTTAAAATTTTCTACTTATTAAAGTCATACATGCACGATGACTCTTTTTTATTATCACATTCTTCTTTCACATCTACTTATTAAAGACACACATGCATCATAACTCTTTACTATAACTTATTACTAAAAAATTCGCAGGTATTATTGGCATAATTTAAGTTTACCTTATATGAGTATAAAATCAATTATGCACCTTTTAAAACTCTAACTATTTAATATACTAACATATTAAGTCTTAATTTTCACTACTAATAACTTAAAAGTATGTTAAAAACAAAATAAAATCTCACAAATAAATACGATAATCATGTATGAAATCAAAGATAAATAATTTACATATTAAGATCCTTCAAAAATAATTTACTAAGTAATATGAGTTACTTTTTAAAAATTTTAAATTTTTTTACATTTTAAAAATATTTTTTAGTGTTTATTTTGTTATCTTAAATCATTTTTGAGGTATTAATACTTAAAATTAACTCCTAATATGTTGATACAGTGATTAGGTAGGAGTTTAGAAGATGTAAGATTGATTTTCTACTCATATAAGGTAAACTAAAATTATGGCAACAATAGTTACGAATTTTTAAATAATAATTTAAAGTAAAGAATAATGATGCATGTGTAATTTTAACAAATTTGGATAAAAAGAAAAAGGACTTGAAAAATTGACCTCAAATTCTAAATTGGTAATCATATGCACCAAATCAATTATGAAATCAAAGATAAATATTCACAAATTAAGATATTTCAAAAATAATTTAAAAAGCGATATGACTTAAGTTTTAAAAATATTTTATGTTTTTTTTAAATATTTTTAAGTGTAAATTTTGTTACTTTAAAGTGTTTTTGAGGAGTTAATAGTTAAAACTAAGTCCTAATATGTTTATACATTGATTAGGTAGAGTTTTAGAAAGTGAAGAATTGGTTTCCTACTCATATAAGGTAAACTAATATTATGACCATAATAACTACGAATTTTTTAATAATAAATCAAAATAAATAATCATGATGCATGTGTAATTTTAATAAACATGGATAAAAAAAGGAAAGAACTCGAAAACAAACATGATGATGTGTTGCAAAATTGTCCTCAAATTTGAATTTGGGAATCATATACACCAAATCATGTATGAAATCAAAGAAAAATAATTCACAAATTAAGATCTTTCAAAAATAATTTACAAACTTATATGACTTAATTTCAAATATTTTTAAAATTTTCTATACTTTGAGTGTTTATTTAGTTATCTTAAAGTGTTTTTGAGATGTTAATAGTTAAAATTAAGTCTTAATATATTGATACATTAATTAGGTAGAGTTTTAGAAGTTGTAGAATTGGTTTTCTACTCATACAGGGTTAACTAAAATTAAGGCAACAATAGCTACGAATTTTTAATAATAAATTAAGGTAAAGAATCATGATGCATGTGTAATTTTAATAAATATGGATTAAAAAAAAAGACTCGAAGACAAATATGATGATGTGTCGTAAATTGACTTAAAATTCTAAATTGGGAATCATATACACCAACATATGCAAATACAAAAAGAATTTAATGAATATGACTTACAAATAAAGTTCTTTCTTTTCTATTTATGAAAATAATTTATGGAGTACATATGACTTAATTTTTAAAAATATTTTGAAATACCAACATAGAAATGATTAAGAAATTAATGTTAATCGTGTGATCTCAACTTCTTAATTTTGAATCACATACACCAATAAGAACAAGCTAAAAAAGAATCAAACTAAATATGACTTAACTCTTAAAAGTAGTAAAATACAAAAACAACAGTTTAATTTCACAAATAATTTTTTAACATTACTGAATTAGAAGCAAACAAACATAAATGTTAATGGCACTATTTACTTGACATGTCACTCTTTCTAATTATTCGACACAACATCCTATCAGTTTTCGTGTCTTTTTCTTTTTTACCCCAACTTACCAACACTTTAATATGATTTAGTACTAACAAAATAGTAGGTCTAATTTGCCCAATTTTTGTATATCTTATAAAACTATAAAACAAATTATACACCTCCTAAAACTCTACCTAATCAATATACTCATATATTTAGGCCTTAATTTCAACTTTTAACACTTCAAAAGTACTTTAAAATAACAAAATAAAATCTTCAAAGGTAAAATACTAAAATCATTCCCTACTTATTAAATCTTTACTACGATTTTTTATTGAATAATTCGTTGGTATAGTTGTCCAGAAATTTGTAAATCTTATAAAGCTCGAAATTTAATTTTATAACTTTTAAAACTCTATGTTATAGACATATATTTACGTATTAGGTTTTAATTTTGACTATTAACATCTCAAAAGTACTTCAAAAAAATTAATTAAAACTACGACAATCATGTATGAAACTAAAGATTATACTCACAAATTAAAAGTTTTTTTTTATTTTACAGACTCAATATACAAACCAAAAATGACTTAACTTTTTAAAATACTTCAAAATATCAAAATAGATGTTTAATTAAGAAATAAGTTTTACCTAAATAGCTCAAACTTTAAAGTGAAAATCATATACATCTAACAAATGCAAAGAAAAGGAATCACACCTTATTTAACTTAATGTTCAAAAAAAATTAAATATAAAAAAAAAATTCACTTTCACAAATTAATTTTTAGTTAGATTACCTCAATCTCTCAAACTGAAGTCATATACTCTTTTTAAATAAAATAAAATAAAATATAATTATCAAGTCATAAGCAATGTGCATCATCAATAAAATAACTGATAAGATTTTATTAGATTACTCACGGTTTCAAAAAACTATAACCAAGAAATAATGTAAAAAATATGAGAGACAAAATTATGTATAAAAATAAACTATACTATACTTAATTATAAAATTTTTTATACTATACTTAATTAATAAGCTAAATTATTGGCATTTAACTATGACTTTTATCATCTAAAGTATTCAACAGGATAAGAACAAAAAATCCAAAGAGCAAAAGCTAAGTAAAGATAAAAAGTTGTGTACTTTTACTTGCACCTTAAAAAAATTCTAAATAAGAAAGAATGTAAAAATATGCGAGATAAAATTATATATTAAGATAAATGTTGAAACTTACTACCACTTAACAAATATATGTAATCGTTAAGCTAAGTAAAGATAAAAATGTTGAAACTTAATATATATGATTACTACCACTTAACAAACTTTAAATATAAAAAATATTAGTAATCGTTAACATTATTTTTAATTATTGTGTGAATTGTACGGTATTTCACAAAGGTAATAAATGTGGATTGAGTCCTACATTTATTATTTCAAAATATTCTATGTTTTATGCTTTTTTTTAGTGTCTTTTCATTATAATGATATTTACATGTAAAATGCATGAATGTGACATATTTTTAGTTTGATGGTTTGCTTTAAGCGAAAACAAATAAAATTTAATTCAAAATTATCAACATAACGTCTAAACACCCAACCGTAACTGTGGAAAAGTATACTAACAGGAAAATGTACAGATATATAAGTCATTAAATAAAACGAACCCGGGCCTTGCCCGGGTTACTGGAATATAATATATAATAAGCGAAGCGAGACTTTCTTTGTGTGACACGTCATCACAGCAATATGGCTTCTTTACTTGACACGTCATCACATTATGTTTTATGTGAAATAAAATTGTAACTATTATAAGTGCTACTAAATGTTTAAAATATTATCTTGAATGGGGTTCTTATATCTGATTGAGTTCTTATTTCTTGAAAAGTTAATTTTCATATTACTTAGCCTTATATAATTGAAAAACTAATTCTAAACGTTCTAAAATTCTAACTGATTGATGAACTAACTTATTAGGACTTAATTTTGACTACTTATCCTTAAAACTACTCTCTAATATGAATATAAAAATTCATATATTTTAAAAACGAAAATAACATACTAAATTTAGAAGAGAAAAAATGATGCTATAATAAAGAATATTATCTTGGATGGGGTTCTTATTTCTTAATAAGTTAATTTTCATATTACTATGCCTTATATAATTAAAAAAACTAATTCAAAACATTTTAAAACTCTAATTGATTGATGAAATAACTTCTTAGGACTTAATTTTGACTATTGTATCCTTAAAACTAGTCTTATTATGAATATAAAAATTCATATATATTAAAAACAAAAATAACATACTAGATTTAGAATAAGAAAAAAAATAAAAAGTGATGCTACAATTGAGAATATTATCTTAGATGATGTTCTTATTTCTTAATAAGTTAATTTTGATATTATTAAGCCTTATATAATTGAAAAACTAATTCTTAACATTCTAAAATTCTAACTGCTTGACAAACTAACTTATTAGGACTTAATTTTGACTAATTTATTCTTAAAATCACTCTCTATTATGGATGCAAAAATTAAAATATCTTAAAAAAGAAAATAACAAACTACATTTAGAAGAGAAAAAAAAATGATGCTACAATTGAAAATATTATCTTGGATGCTTCTTTGTACGACAAATCATCACAGAAATATGACTTCTTTATATGGCACGTTCTCGCGTTATTTTTTCAATGTGAAATATAATTATAACTATTATAAGTGTCATTAAAGGTTTAAAATATTATCTTGGATGGAGTTCTTATTTCTTGATAGGATTCTTATTTCTTGATTTGTTAATTTACATATTACTAAGCTTTGTATAATTGAAAAACTAACTCTAAACGTTTTAAAACTCTAACAGATTGATGAACTAACTTATTAGGACTTAATTTTGACTATTGTATCCTTAAAACTACTCTCTAACATGCATATAAAAATTGATATATCTTTAAAACGAAAATAACATACTAAATTTAGAAGAGAAAAAATTGAGAATATTATCTTGGATGAGGTTTTTATTTCTTGATAAGTTAGTTTTCATATTCCTAAGCCTTATATAATTGAAAAACTATTTATAAATGTTCTAAAACTCTAACTAATTGATGAACTGACTTATTATGACTTAATTTTGACTATGATATAAAAATTCAGATATCTTAAAAACGAAAATAACATACTAGATTTAAAAGAGAAAAAAAAAAGGATACTACAATTGAGAATATTATCTTAGATGGGGTTCTTATTTCTTGATAAGTTAGTTTTCATATTAGTAAGCCTTACATAATTGAAGAACTAATTCTAAACGTTTTAAAATTCTAACTGATTGATGAACTAACTTATTAGGACTTCATTTTGACTATTGTATCCTTAAAACCACTATTTATTATTAATATAAAATTTCAAATATCTTAAAAACGAAAAATAACATACTAGATTTAGAAGAGAATTCTACAATTGAGAATATTATCTTGATGGAGTTCTTATGTCTTGATAAGTTAATTTTTATATCACTAAGCCTTATATAATTAAAAAAACTAATTTTAAAGTTCTAAAACTTTAAGGCTGCGTTTGGCGACACGGATATGGATAAGGATAAGGACAGGATAAGGGCGGATAACATATGTGTGACACCACTTCACCCAAAGGGAATCCTTCTTATTTGCCAAATCCCATAGATGTTTCCAGATGGCTGCCTTGTTCCATTCTGCTAATCTCTTTAATCTCAGCCCCCTTTTCTTTTTGGAAGGCACAACTCTTTCCACGAAACTTTAGCTCCCTTGCACTGAAAATCCTTTCCATGCCAAACAAAAGCCTTCATCTTGCCTTCAATTTGATTGATTATCTTCTTAGGCAACACAAAAATAGTGCACCAATAAACTTGCATGCTTACCAATACTGAGATAGCTAGCTGGATTCTACCTGCATATGACAAGTACTGAGTAGTCCAACTTGATATCTTCTTTGTTACCTTCTCTACCAGCACTTTGCAATCTTTAGGCTGTAGTTTGGTTGATATCAAGGGAACCCCCAAGTATGTAACCGGGAATTCTCCAAGAGGGATACCAATAATGTCTACTAACTGAGCTTTAGTAACCTCATCCACCCCTGCTATATATATAGCACTCTTAGTTAGGTTTGGTGCCAGACCAGAGAGCTGTTCAAACTCTTTGAGCACTTCTTTGAGGATCATAAGAGAGTTAGTATTAGCTCTAGCCATCAAGAATAGGTCATTAGCAAAACTCAGATGGTTGATATTCAGCTAATTGCATTTAGGGTGAAAGGAGAAGCCAGCATTTTGGGTATAACTATCCAACAGTCCTGAGAAAGCTTCCATCACTAACAAGAATAGGTAAGGAGAGATAGGATCTCCTTACCTATTCTTGTTAGAAGAGATTTTTAAGAGTTTTATTTACAGTAAGGACCAACTTTTCAGCTCCCTCCACCAGAACTTTTACCGTGTCTTTTCGGTCGACCAAGTCTACGTCACCGATGGCGATTGTTCTGGTTGATGAGGTCTTCGCGGGGAAACTGTCATACTCTACACGGCCCACCTGTATATCATACCTGATCAGCTTCTTACAGAGCTGGTAGTTCGGTAGATTGTCGAAATCGATTGCACGCGTCTCTAGTGCTGTTAAGCGCGTCAACGAATTTAGTTCAACGACTAAGGCGGCATTCCAATCAGTAAAGAACTTTGGCAAGTATAGTTCTTCTAGGTGGGTTAGACTTGATAAGACACCTTCCTCAATGGTTTTGAGTTTGAAACATTTCCTCAGATTCAAGAACCGAAGATTCTTCAACTCTCTCAAGTCCAGAGGCAGCTTACGGATAGAGGAGCCACGAAGAATAAGCATCTCAAGTTTCTTCAACTTCTTGAGCATGGATATATCAAACTCGTAATGATCTTGTATCCTCAACCTCAACCTCAACATCAGAAGGTTAGGTAGAATGGGAACCGAGGAGATAGTTACATTAACCAAAATCAAAACTGTCAGGTTCTCAAGGTCGTCGAGAAAAGTGCCAGGAATTTTTGTGTATGCATCCCCGCTACAGTCCAACATTAAGGTTTGAAGTTGATCATGAGGACATTCCAATTTTCTAGGAAGCTCACGAATATTCTCAATTCTCAATGATATCGTCGCTCTATGTGCTTCTTGCATCTCTGGCCATGCAGAGACAGCGGATTTCACCATAAATCTGTACTTGACGTCTTCGGAAGCAATATTTATGGCAACATCTCTGATAACATCGTGCAGTTTAACCTTGTCTCCATCTTCACATCCTAGTAACAAACAAGAAGTCTTGAGAGCCTTCACCAGCGAACGTACTCTGTTTCTTGCATCTTCTATCGAATCCATGCTACCAAGGAAGCCCATCGCCATTGCGAGTAGTGACAGGTCATCAATTGATATCTCAGCATCTTCAGGGAACAACGAACAGAGCAAAAGGCACGACTTTGCCTCTTCGGGTTTCAACCTACTGAAACTCAGCTCCAAGGTCTGGTAAACTTGATCTTCTAAATAGACAATATTACGAGGGGTGAAGTTCTTGAATTGTCGCCGTGCATCTTTCCATTCACCCTGCTCCCCATCCTTGAGTGCTTCTCCAACTGCTCGAATAATGAGTGGTAAGCCTCCACACTCATTAAGAACTTCCATGGCTACTGGTTTAATATCTGCATCTTCAATACAATTTCCGGCATGCTGCCTGAAGAGACCCAAAGCTTCCTCTTGACTTAAGACGTTAATCAAGAAATTACGCAGACATTTATTTGCTTCACATACCCTTTCTGATCGAGATGTCATGAGAATTTTGCAGCCCCTGCTATCTCCGAAATCAAGTCCCATGTCTTCCAAGGGAAGCTTATCCCAAACGTCATCTAAGATAACCAAGATCTTTTTCCCATTCTTAAGTCTCTCCCTCAGTAGACGAGCTCTCACGGATTCGTCATCTGCGTTAGCTAAGTCATATAAACGCAAATCACTTGCAAGCCTCCCCTGAATGCTTTTGACGTCCAAAGTTGCAGAGACAACTGCAACTGCAACCTCGTCGAATTCTTTTTTCTCAACCATAGCGTTCCTGACTTGTTCCATCATCGTGGTCTTTCCCACCCCTGGCATGCCATATATTCCAACTCTGGTAACATTACCGTCCCTTAAAGCAGCCAAAATATCATCGAATACCTTCGACCTTGAGTTAAAATTTTGCCACTCTTTTGGCATTGGTGACGACCTGCTATCTTTATGAGCTTTATGACGTGCAACTTCATCAGCACCCTTCTTGAAAGGTTCCCCTTTCCTGATGAGTTCAGCAACATCAGCACTCGTCTTTGATGCCTTCCTACCGAGCTTGAATCGCCAGTAACAATTGGGAAATGGCACTTTGTCTTGAATTTTGTCTTCCAAAAGGGCCTCCAAACCTTCCATCATTTTGCCTGCATCGCCAAACAGCTTGGAAATATCTGGGTCGATATCTCTTGCATTGTTGCCTGCACCATGAACTTTGTTTTGAATTTTGACTTCCAGAAAGGCCTCCAAATCTTCCATCATTTTGCGTACACCGTCCAACCACTCGGAAATATCTCGGTCGATATCTCTTGCATTCTTGCGGTCTATTTCCACTGCTTTTTGAACTTCGATTAGAGCAGCTTTAAGGTTGTTAAGGTTATCTTTGAGATCTGCAACATTCTTGTGGAATTTGAATAAATAACCAGCTTGGCGCAAGGCTCCGTCAATCAGAAAATCTCTCACTTTAACGAGAATCTCGTCAATGCAGCATCCGATCACCGGAATATTCATTATAATTTCTTTGTTCTAATAGCAGACTGCGGCCTTGCAAAAGAAGAAAAACAAGCTCAGAAATGGAACATATATATATCAAATTGCTAGTCCATGGAACATAATTTAAAAGAAATACGTTGGTGGCAGAACCTGAAAGTCTTCTATTTTTTCTTTAATTATTAGATCACCTGGATCTTTACACCTAAAGTCAAAAGTTTCATGCGCCAATGCACGATCTAACAATGTTGGTGGCAAAATCCAAAAGTTATATGCTCAGAAAGTTCCGTGTTTTAAAAGTTTAAGAAGTTTTGTGCGGATATGTTGATCATGTTTAACGTAACAAATCAAATATATATATATATATATATATATATATATATATATATATACACATATATATAATAAGCGAAGCGAGAAATGCATTGATAGTTTCTTTGCGCGACACATCATCGCTTCTTTATATAACATATTATCAGATCCTTATTTTAAAATTAATGAACTTCTGTATTAGTAAGTCTTATTTTATTTAAAAGTAATTCTAATCATTCTAAAACTCAGCCTAATCAACATACTAATCAATTAAAACTTCTTTTTGATAATTAAGTTCTTAAAAATTCAAAAAGTAATTCTAATCATTCTAAAACTCAGCCTCATCATTATACTAAATTATTAGGACTTGATATTAATTATTATATCTTCAAAACTACTCTGTAATATGAATATAAAAATTCATATATATAAAAAACGAAAATAATACTTTCGATTTAGAAAAACAATTAATTTAAAAACTAATTCTAATCATTCTTAAACTCTACCTAATCATTGTACTAATCTATTAAGACATCATTTTAACAAATATGTTCTTAAAAGTGTTTTCTAATATGACAATTATGTCTATCTATATAATAATAATCTATATCTATATTATATCATATAAATATATAATAGACGAAGCGTTGAGGCGACACATAAGCTATTTTTAGTATTCTTTTCCCTATTTACCCCTTTTAATTTTGCGACACGTCATCGCCTTTTACTTATGCGACACGTCGTCATGTTTGTTTTGATATCAAATTCATTTTTCACTTTTACTTATTAGAGACATAAATGAACCATGACTCTTTGTTTTGATATTACATTCATTTTTCACTTCTACTTATTAAAGACACACATGCACCATAACTCCTTACTAAAATTTATTATTAAAAAATTCGCAGGTATTATTGACATAATTTTGCAAAACTTTATTAGAGTAGAAAACTAATTATGCACCTTCCAAAACTCTACCTATTCACTATATATACTTACATATAAGGTCTTAATTTTCACTACTAACACCTCAAAAAACTTTAAAAACCTCTATTTATTAAAGTCACATATACATCATGACTCTTTACTATAACTTATTATTAAAAAATTCGTAGGTATTATTGGTATAATTTCACTAAACTTTATAAGAGTAGAAAACCAATTTTGCACATTCTAAAACTCTACCCATTCAATATACTAACATATAACACGTCTTAATTTTCACTATTAATACCCCAAAAGTACCTTAAAAACCTCTACTTCTTAAAGTCACACATGCATCATGACTCTTTTTTATTATCACATTCTTCTTTCACATCTACTTATTAAAGACACACATGCATCATAACTCTTTACTATAATTTGTTATTGAAAATTCGCAGGTATTAATGGCATAATTTAAGTTTACCTTATATGAGTATAAAATCAATTATGCACCTTTTAAAACTCTAACTATTTAATATACTAACATATTAAGTCTTAATTTTCACTACTAATAACTTAAAAGTATGTTAAAAACAAAATAAAATCTCACAAATAAATACGATAATCATGTATGAAATCAAAGATAAATAATTTACATATTAAGATCCTTCAAAAATAATTTACTAAGTAATATGAGTTACTTTTTAAAAATTTTAAATTTTTTTACATTTTAAAAATATTTTTTAGTGTTTATTTTGTTATCTTAAATCATTTTTGAGGTATTAATACTTAAAATTAACTCCTAATATGTTGATACAGTGATTAGGTAGGAGTTTAGAAGATGTAAGATTGTTTTCTACTCACATAAGGTTAACTAAAATTATGATAACAATAGTTACGAATTTTTTATTAATAAATCAAAGTATAGAATCATGATGCATGTGTAATTTTAACAAATTTGGATAAAAAGAAAAAGGACTTGAAAAATTGACCTCAAATTCTAAATTGGTAATCATAAACACCAAATCAATTATGAAATCAAAGATAAATATTCACAAATTAAGATATTTCAAAAATAATTTAAAAAGCGATATGACTTAAGTTTTAAAAATATTTTATGTTTTTTTTGAATATTTTTAAGTGTAAATTTTGTTACTTTAAAGTGTTTTTGAGGAGTTAATAGTTAAAACTAAGTCCTAATATGTTTATACATTGATTAGGTAGAGTTTTAGAAAGTGAAGAATTGGTTTCCTACTCATATAAGGTAAACTAATATTATGACCATAATAACTACGAATTTTTTAATAATAAATCAAAATAAAAAATCATGATGCATGTGTAATTTTAATAAACATGGATAAAAAAAGGAAAGAACTCGAAAACAAACATGATGATGTGTTGCAAAATTGTCCTCAAATTTGAATTTGGGAATCATATACACCAAATCATGTATGAAATCAAAGAAAAATAATTCACAAATTAAGATCTTTCAAAAATAATTTACAAACTTATATGACTTAATTTCAAATATTTTTAAAATTTTCTATACTTTGAGTGCTTATTTTGTTATCTTAAAGTGTTTTAGAGGTGTTAATAGTTAAAATTAAATCCTAATATGTTGATACATTAATTAAGTAGAATTTTAGAAGGTGTAGAATTAATTTTCTACTCATACAGGGTTAACTAAAATTAAGGCAACAATAGCTACGAATTTTTAATAATAAATCAAAGTAAAGAATCATGATGCATGTGTAATTATAAAAAATATGGATTAAAAAAAAAGACTCGAAGACAAATATGATGATGTGTCGTAAATTGACTTAAAATTCTAAATTGGGAATCATATACACCAACATATGCAAATACAAAAAGAATTTAATGAATATGACTTACAAATAAAGTTCTTTCTTTTCTATTTATGAAAATAATTTATGGAGTACATATGACTTAATTTTTAAAAATATTTTGAAATACCAACATAGAAATGATTAAGAAATTAATGTTAATCGTGTGATCTCAACTTCTTAATTTTGAATCACATACACCAATAAGAACAAGCTAAAAAAGAATCAAACTAAATATGACTTAACTCTTAAAAGTAGTAAAATACAAAAACAACAGTTTAATTTCACAAATAATTTTTTAACATTACTGAATTAGAAGCAAACAAACATAAATGTTAATGGCACTATTTACTTGACATGTCACTCTTTCTAATTATTCGACACAACATCCTATCAGTTTTCGTGTCTTTTTCTTTTTTACCCCAACTTACCAACACTTTAATATGATTTAGTACTAACAAAATAGTAGGTCTAATTTGCCCAATTTTTGTATATCTTATAAAACTATAAAACAAATTATACACCTCCTAAAAGTCAACCTAATCAATATACTCACATATTAGGCCTTAGTTTTAATTTTTAACACGTCAAAAGTACTTTAAAATAATAAAATAAAATCTTCAAAGGTAAAATACAAAAATCATCCTCTACTTATTAACTTTTACTACAATTTATTATTGAAAAGTTCGTTTATATAATTGTCCCGATATTTATATATCTTATAAAGCTCGAAATTTAATTTTATAACTTTTAAAACTCTATGCTATAGACATATATTTATGTATTAGGCTTTAATTTTGACTATTAACACCTCCAAAGCACTTCAAAAAAAAAAGTAAATAAAACTGTAACAATCATGTATGAAACTAAAGATATACTCACAAATTAAAAGTTTTTTTTTATTTTACAGACTCAATATACAAACCAAAAATGACTTAACTTTTTAAAATACTTCAAAATATCAAAATAGATGTTTAATTAAGAAATAAGTTTTACCTAAATAGCTCAAACTTTAAAGTGAAAATCATATACATCTAACAAATGCAAAGAAAAGGAATCACACCTTATTTAACTTAATGTTCAAAAAAAATTAAATATAAAAAAAAAATTCACTTTCACAAATTAATTTTTAGTTAGATTACCTCAATCTCTCAAACTGAAGTCATATACTCTTTTTAAATAAAATAAAATAAAATATAATTATCAAGTCATAAGCAATGTGCATCATCAATAAAATAACTGATAAGATTTTATTAGATTACTCACGGTTTCAAAAAACTATAACCAAGAAATAATGTAAAAAATATGAGAGACAAAATTATGTATAAAAATAAACTATACTATACTTAATTATAAAATTCTTTATACTGTACTTAATTAAGAAGCTAAATTATTGGCATTTAATTATGACTTTTATCATCTAAAGTATTCAACAGGATAAGAACAAAAAATATAAAGGGCAAAAGCTAAGTAAAGATAAAAAGTTGTGTACTTTTACTTGCACCTTAAAAAAATTCTAAATAAGAAAGAATGTAAAAATATGCGAGATAAAATTATATATTAAGATAAATGTTGAAACTTACTACCACTTAACAAATATATGTAATCGTTAAGCTAAGTAAAGATAAAAATGTTGAAACTTAATATATATGATTACTACCACTTAACAAACTTTAAATATAAAAAATATTAGTAATCGTTAACATTATTTTTAATTATTGTCTGCTTTGTACGGGATCTCACAAAGGTAATAAATGTGGATTGAGTCCTACATTTATTATTTCAAAATATTCTATGTTTTATGCTTTTTTTTAGTGTCTTTTCATTATAATGATATTTACATGTAAAATGCATGAATGTGACATATTTTTAGTTTGATGGTTTGCTTCAAGCGAATACAAATAAAATTTAATTCAAAATTATCAACATAACGTCTAAACACCCAACCGTAACTGTGGAAAAGTATACTAACAGGAAAATGTACAGATATATAAGTCATTAAATAAAACGAACCCGGGCCTTGCCCGGGTTACTGGAATATAATATATAATAAGCGAAGCGAGACTTTCTTTGTGTGACACGTCATCACAGCAATATGGCTTCTTTACTTGACACGTCATCACATTATGTTTTATGTGAAATAAAATTGTAACTATTATAAGTGCTACTAAATGTTTAAAATATTATCTTGAATGGGGTTCTTATATCTGATTGAGTTCTTATTTCTTGAAAAGTTAATTTTCATATTACTTAGCCTTATATAATTGAAAAACTAATTCTAAACGTTCTAAAATTCTAACTGATTGATGAATTAATTTATTATGACTTAATTTTGACTACTTATCCTTAAAACCACTCTCTAATATGAATATAAAAATTCATATATTTTAAAAACGAAAATAACATGTTAAATTTAGAAGAAAAAAAGATGCTATAATAAATAATATTATCTTCGATGGGGTTCTTATTTCTTGATAAGTTAAATTCCATACTACTAAGTCTTATATAATTGAAAAACTAATTCTAAACATTCTAAAACTCTAATTGACTAATGAACTAACTTCTTAGGATTTAATTTTGACCATTGTATCCTTAAAATTACTCTTTATTATGAATATAAAAATTCATATATCTTAAAAACAAAAATAACATACTAGATTTAGAATAAGAAAAAAAATAAAAAGTGATGCTTCAATTGAGAATATTATCTTGGATGGGGTTCTTATCTCTTGATAAGTTAATTTCAATATTATTAAGCCTTATATAATTGAAAAACTAATTCTTAACATTCTAAAATTCTAACTGCTTGACAAACTAACTTATTAGGACTTAATTTTGACTAATTTATTCTTAAAATCACTCTCTATTATGGATGCAAAAATTAAAATATCTTAAAAAAGAAAATAACAAACTACATTTAGAAGAGAAAAAAAAAATGATGCTACAATTGAAAATATTATCTTGGATGCTTCTTTGCGCGACAAATCATCACAGAAATATGACTTCTTTATATGGCACGTTCTCGCGTTATTTTTTCAATGTGAAATATAATTATAACTATTATAAATATCATTAAAAGTTTAAAATATTATCTTAGATGGAGTTCTTATTTCTTGATGGGGTTCTTATTTCTTGATAAGTAAATTTTTATATTACTAAACTTTATATAATTAAAAATTTAACTCTAAACGTTTTAAAACTCTAACAGATTGATGAACTAACTTATTAGGACTTAATTTTGACTATTGTATCCTTAAAACCATATTCTAACATGAATATAAAAATTGATATATCTTTAAAACGAAAATAACATACTAAATTTAGAAGAGAAAAAATTGAGAATATTATCTTGGTGAGGTTCTTATTTCTTGATAAGTTAGTTTTCATATTCCTAAGCCTTATATAATTGAAAAACTATTTATAAATGTTCTAAAACTCTAACTAATTGATGAACTGACTTATTATGACTTAATTTTGACTATGATATAAAAATTCAGATATCTTAAAAACGAAAATAACATACTAGATTTAAAAGAGAAAAAAAAAATGATGCTACAATTGAGAATATTATCTTAGATGGGGTTCTTATTTCTTGATAAGTTAGTTTTCATATTAGTAAGCCTTACATAATTGAAGAACTAATTCTAAACGTTTTAAAATTCTAACTGATTGATGAACTAACTTTATTAGGACTTAATTTGACTATTGTATCCTTAAAACCACTCTCTATTATTAATATAAAATTTCAAATATCTTAAAAACGAAAAATAACATACTAGATTTAGAAGAGAATTCTACAATTGAGAATATTATCTTGATGGAGTTCTTATGTCTTGATAAGTTAATTTTTATATCACTAAGCCTTATATAATTAAAAAATTAATTCTAAAAGTCTAAATGATTGATGAACTAACTCAGTAGAACTTAATTTTGACTATTATATCCTTAAAATCACTCTCTAATATAAATATAACATGCATATATCTTAAAAATAAAAATAACATACTAGATTTAGAAGAGGGAAAAAAGTGATGCTACAATTAAGATTAAAACAATAAAAATTATATCATAATTGTTAAATTTTTTTAATTATAAAATTTGCTTACTGTAATTGATGTAATGATTTGTTAATATAGTATAGTAACTTTTAAAATATCCTTTTGATAAAATAAAGAAATTGACGTTATTTTTTTGGATGGAACCACACAAACAACAGATGACCGTACAATTATTATTCATTAAAATTGTAACAATGATAATGCTTATTCATAAATTTGATAGTTAAAAAGGACTTAAAGCTATATACTCCCTCCGCCCCTTTTTAAGTGATATCATTTTTCTTTACACGTATATTAAGGATTTATGTTATATATTGTGTATCTTTCCGATTTTACCTTTTAGAGAGAATGAGGAAGAGAGTGAGCCATGAGAGAAAAAATTGGTTGGTAGAATATTAAATGTGGAGAGAAAAATAGAATAAAAAAGTGTAAAGTGGTGGGCCATGAGAGAGAAAATAAGTTGGTAGAGAATTAAATGTGGTGAGAGAAATAAAATAAAAAAAGTATAAAAGGGGTAAATATGTAAAAACACCTACAGAATCTTTCCTAATTTAGAAGTTATCACTTTTTGTGGGACGGCCCAAAAAGGAAATTGAGATCAGTTAAAAAGGGACGGAGGGAGTACTAAACATGTAAATGTATGTAATAGTATGAAAATATTATTTTTAATGTGATCCATAATTTTATGTTTATTTAATTCTACAGGAACTACAACAGGGCTATATGAGTAAACCTTATATAATGTAAAAACTAATTCTATGACTTTAATTATATGATAATTTTCAGGATTTGGTTTTGACTATCGTGTTCTAAAAACTAACTCTCTCATAGAAAGAAAAAAAACCGCGTATCTAGAAATTATAACGTATGGATATTTAGAAGAAAAATAATTATGTTACGGTTAATTTAAGTTTATAATGTAATAAATGTATGTTTATTTACACATAACATAGTCATTGCAAAAGTTATTTATATACTATATACAATTAATAATCAAATTACAGGATAATTTTTTGCTTTGATAAGAGAATACGAACAACAAAGTGGCTATATAAGCATATATGGGATTTTTTTAAAAAAAATCACATATGTATTAAAAAAACAAAAAAAAAAGGTGCAATCAATTTAAGTAATTCTTAATTATTACTATATTTGAGAACATTTAAAATCTTTAAGATGCAAAATATGATATGACTATTGCATCTTTAAAACCACTCTATAATATGAATTTATTAATTCATATATCTAAAAAATAAAAGTAATATTATCTTGGATGAAGTTCTTCTTTCTTGATATGTTAATTTGCATATCAGTAAGCCATCTTATTGAAAAACTAATTCTAAATATTTTAAAACTCTAACTAATTGATTATGACTTAATTTTAACTATTGTATACTTAAAAGTACTTTATAATATGAATATGAAAATTCATATATCAAAAAAATGAAAATAACATATTAGATTAAAAAGAGGAAAAAAATGATGTTACAATTGAGATTGAAGCAATATAAATAATGTAGCAATTGATTCATATTTATTTTATTTTAATATATGCTTATCGTATCAATTCAATGATTTATCAAATATAATATATATAGCTTTTAGAATCCTTTTGGTAAAATAAAAAATTGACTATCTTTTTTTGGGTATTACTACATGACCAACAAATGACTGTCTAAATATTATTAATTAAAATTATAATAATGATAAAACCATAAGTCTAATAGTTGAAAAGGATTTTAGACGATATACTAAATACATTAGTGTATCTAAATGTATGCAAATATTATTTTGGATGTGATCTATTTTTTTTTAATTTATTTAGTTTTGCGGGAACTATGTGAGCGTTATATTAAGAAGCCTTATATAATTTTGAGAACTAATTCTAAAAAAATATATACTAATTTCTTAAGATTTAATTTTGACTATTGTGTCCTTAAAATTAACTCTCTCATACGATGATAAAATATGATGTATCTAGAAAATAAAAATCACATATGAGATTTAGAAGGAAAAAAAATCATGTGATAGTTAATTTAAGTTTATTATAATGTAACACACACACACACATAGCATAATCTTTACAAAAAATTATTAATGTAATATATAAGATCAATCGTACAATTATAGGAAAGTTTTTTGCTTTGGTAACACCATAAAAAAATAATCGAAGTGATTACATCGTATAAATGAGATTTTGAAAAACAAATTACAAATGTATTAGAAAAAAAAAAGGTACAATTAAATCAAATAATTCTTAATTACTATATTTGAGAACACTTAAACCTTTAGAATGTAAACAAATATCTATGTAGTTATACAAAACAAACGACTAACCAGTTCGTTTTTACATAGGGCCTTATGATCAAGGAAATGACTTTTGTATTTATACTTAATTAAATTTTCATGAGAAAAAAAAACTTATGAGTACACTTGGTAGATATAAAACTAAAACTTGACGACAAGTCATTGAAGACGTAGAAAATAATTCCAACACTTCAAAACAGGGACACATCATATTCATCAATTTAATTTATCTTAACTAGCATCTTACAAGAATTGAAGCGCGCGCGCGCGCGCACACATATTAGATATTATGTGATTGTTCTGTCAAATTTATTTTTGTAGACATTAAAATCTTACTTAAGTAATAAGGTGTAACATAAGTTCTGTTAAATTTGAAATGTAACTTTATTCCATATAGATTTCTACTTAATCATTATAAAAAAAAAAAAAAAATATGTAACACCTCAAAAACTTTTGAAGTTAAAGAATTATACTCATATATAACATTTATAGTTTAAGCGGGATACGTCATAGCTTGACCACCCTTAATTTCAACCATAATCCTATTCGTTATTTAGCTTTATATGTCACCAGGATGATCATTCTATTACTATAAGTGCTAAGCCAATATTAATTGACAACTCAAAGTAAAAACTTAAAGAAAGCAATTATTTAATGGCAGCACTGTGTCGTTATCTATTCTTTATAACCAAATAAGAGTTTTTTTTAATAATGTTATTATTTTTTTTATCTCACGATATGTGGTACACATTAATATACTCTTTAAGATCTTATGATATACGAGCTTGGCTCGAATTACTGAGCTAGTAACTTAAAATGATCCCCCACATACAAAGACCCTCAAGAGTTGATGAATCGTCGTTATTAGTAGGCAACCCCTTTAATTAAAATCCTTACGGTGAGAGAAGCTTACCGGTCTTTATTGAATCTCTGAAGAAAGCTCGTCAATTAGCGGAGTGGAAGCTTGAAAATGGCCCAATGAGTTGAGTGGAAGCTTGAAAATGGCAAAAGCAGAGAGCAAATTGGTGTCTGCTTTGTAGTGTTGGTAGCCAGTAGTGAGTGAACGGAAGAGTATTATTGCACAAGAGAGGACAAAAGCAGGTGAAATCGTACGGATCCTTTAAAGGGCAATGACTAAAGCACGTGAAGCTCCCTCCTCAGTCATCGTTATCACCCACCAGTCTTGACTCTTGGTCTCTTAAGGACCAATTATTAAAGGGCATCTCTTCTCCAATTTAACACGTGCGCCTTTTCTATGTTTCTTAAAGAATGAGACTTTTGTCCCTAATTTCTCTAATTTCTGTTTTTTTCGTATTTCCCCATTACTTTGTTTGGAGGACGTTTTTGGTTGTATGGGGTCTTCAAATCCTTCAGACTCGATGCTCTCGTTGTCGTATCAATTTATTTTTGCTGCCCACTTCTATTCACATGTACCATCATTCTTGTAGATAGTAGTTTTCCTCTCTTTTTCTGTGACTTTCTTCTTTTCGTTCCCACTTCACCTTCGTCTATTTTTTCATATCCAACCAAAAACATGTTTAGGAGTCCTTAATTGCAACAGCCGCATCACGTACATATGATCACAAATTAGACAAAAACATATTTAATCACACCAAGAAATTCTACTCTATTTAGACAGTTAGAATTGCATATATTCTATCTATCGCACGAACTTGTTAAATCTGTGAAATGAAAAAAGTGCATTCTGACTTCACTTCTGAACTAAACCACTTCATGACAATCGGTAACCGTTACAAGACTCTTTACAACAAGTTATAAGTTGGAGGAGAAATATTGTTGTACCTAATTTCTTTAATTTCTATTTTTTTCCCTGTATATCCACATTACTTTGCATGCATATTTTTCTACGTAGTAACTTTTCTCTCTTTTCTTTTGTTTTCTCACCGTTACCACTTTACTTAATTTATTTTTGCATATCAAATAACTAGTTGAGCTAAAGAAACCAAAAGCATGGTTAGTAATCTTTAATTGCACCAGCCGCATCAAATGCATACAACCACAGATTAGACAAAAGAACACATTTGATTATAGCGCCAAAATTACTCTATTTAGATATCTACAATCCCATACATTCAATATTTCGCATGAGCTTGTTAGACGTGTAAAAAGGAAAAACGCATTCCAACTCCTGCCATGAACCATGACAATTGATAACGGCTACAGTTTCTGTGAAGAAAGCTCCTCAACGAGTGGCAAAAAGCAGAGAGCAAATTGTTGACTGCTTTGCAGTGTTGGTAGCCAGCAGTGAGTGAACGGAAGAGTATTATTGCACAAGAGTGGACAAAAGTCAGTTTTGCTTTCTGTCCACAAATTTTCCAAAAAGCAGGTGAAATCGTACGGATCCTTTAAAGGGCAATTACTAAAGCACGTGAAGCTCCTCAGTCTTATCACCCACCAGTCTTGACTTGGTCTCTTAAGGACCGATTATTAAAGGGCATCTCTTTCTTCTCCAATTTCACTCTCTCTGTATCCGCTGACGCCTTTGTGAGGAACAGCTGTGCACCATTAAAGTTGGGTTGATTTTGAACAAATGCTAGAGAAATCCAACCTCCTTTTGTGAGGGCCAACTATGCAGCACATAGCCTAACTGCAGTTCTCTGCCTCCCACAAATAGAAAAAACAAAAACAAAAAACCTAGCTACAGAAACATACTTTGTAATCCTTTTGCCTTTGCTCCTCCTCATGTACCCTTTTCTCAAACTTAGAAGAAGGTGGGAACATTGCTCTACCTGTTCCTTTACAATATTTCGATAACCCTCCAACAACAAAAAAACATAGTAGAAACGCCTACTTTTGACTTTGCTAATTAACCATTCTTCTTCTTTTTATGCAGAAGTTAATGTATTCGGTAAATGGCATCGTCTTCATGTTTTGGCCTATGATAGAAGTTAGCAGCACACTGTCTAACAGAGAAAAAAATAAAGACAAGTAAATTACAGTCAACCTAATCTGTTTGCACAACTTGAGAATAGAGTTTCCACAACACGAATAACCTAAAACAGCTTTGGTTCAAATTTTAAGCTGAAAACTTGCAGTCTCTAAGCATGATGTTCGACTCTACCCAAACAGCTCTAGTCGCATCCTCACCTTCAGCTTTTGAATCTTTTTTCAGGATAATCCATACCACCTTTAAAGCAAATGTCCAGAAAAAAGGATAAGGAAAAAAGAATGAGTATGCAAAATAGAGGACTCCATAAACAACGTGTGCTTGTGTGTGTTTTGTGAGCTAGAGGTATACCACGACTCTTGGGGTGTTGAAGGCAAAATGGTTTGAGTAAAGGCAAGGCTCGAAATGGCGCATTGTAGGCTGAAGCATAGAATTCTGAAACAACAACCCCACTTGAAATAAAAGACTTAGGGCAAAAAAAGATTAGGCCAAGGACTTATTGGGGGGATTAAGATAGCCCTGTTTCCTAGCAAACTAGTAAAGTTAGGTAAATCTTCTTACTTTGTAGGCAAAAAATGTGAAAGGCTAAATCTTACAACCTTGGCTCCGTTTGACAGAGTTTTTTTTTTCTAATTTTTTTTTTCAGTTTTGTAAACTGAAAAAAAATAAGCTCGTTTGGCGGATATTTTTCGTTTTTTTTTTCCTTCAGTTTAAAAAATTAGTTTTTAAATCAGGGCTATTTTTTAAAACTCCAAAAATGAGTTTCGGTTTTCAGTTTTAGTTTTTATTTTGAAACCACCACCACCCTCCTACCGCCGACAACCACTGTCCACCGTCGGCGACCACTCCCTGCGACTGGCGACGGCCACCGCCGGCAACCATCACCGACGACTGCTGGTGGTTGGCAGCAACCGCCTGCCACCGCAGATGGCTGGCCACCACCACCGCCACCGCAAACGACCACCAAAGAAAAAATTCAAAATAAAAATTAGGTAATCAAACACCCAATATAAACTCAAAATAAAAACTGGGTTATCAAACACTCACTTATTTTTGTAAAAAAAGTAAATTTAGACTTGTTTTAATTTTTATTTTTTTGAAAGCAGAAAGTCAAAACTAAAAGTGTTGTCAAACGGAGCCCTTGTTCTGACTTCTGAGGGACCTATCAACACTACTGGCTTTAGAGATACCATGACTAAAAGCACTTGAATCTTATTGAGTAAAGAGCTAGTGGCTAGACATGCTCTACCCGAAGATATTTACTTAGGACGGACTACGTAATTGGAGACAGAACTCGGGATGAGGTTAACAACATCAACCCAGTTGTGATATAGATTCACTAAAACAGAGGGATTCCTGAATTAACTAATCGACACTTCAATTGCATGATGACAGCATGCCCATACTTAATGTTATTGTTTTGATGTGCTATTGGACCTGTACCTTACCACATTGCTAAAACTACTCTCTTTGCAGCTGTGTGATAGAGCTCATGGAACACTTTTGTTCTTTTGCTACCCAGCTGGCAGATTAGCCTGGTACAGGATATAACGCGAGACTGAACGTATTCGAAGTTAGGGTACAACAAGCTTCTTGATCAAGAGTTAGAGACCTTCCATCGTGGCAGCTTTTTCCACCTTTTTTTTTTTCAAAATCCTAGAAAATCAAAGGGCATAAGTTGCTCCAAGTAAAACATTTAACAACACATAAGGTGATACAAGTGCTGGACAAAAGTTTTTGGCTCGCCGGTCACTCAGCAGTTATCGGTTAATCATTTCACTTATTTACTTCGTAAACTTCCCGTTTAAAAAGGAAATTATCAATATTTTCATAACCAGAGCTTTAATCTAAAGAATGGTGTACCACAAACTAATAACTTTAATGTAAACTGCAGAAACGATACCCAAATTCTATCGGTTTATGAGCTTCTAGAAACTTCTTCACCTTGTGTTTACCTAGTTTATCGCATTACATGCATTTCTCCTATATTATGGAGAAGGGCCATAATAAAATCTACCTTTGGCATACATGAGAAGAACTGGGGCTTAAGTATGCAATCTCGTGTGGCAATACACGTCGATCTGAAAATTCAATCAAGCAATGCACTTCAATGTAAAACTAATAAGTCTTGAGACCTAAACACAAAAGGAACAGAAAAGGGTGTGGCTATTTCCCGCATGCTCCAAGAAAATTTTCCAATTATTTCCTCATTTGCCTCTCTATCCCCATCTTCTCAAAAGCCCTCTCACCTCATCTCTACCATTATACCATATAAAGAAGCAATGCAACACATTATGCAGCATCTACTCTTTCTATAGTCTCTACCATTGACCATACTAACCTCATTGACCACCAATGAACAGCCATCACCAAACCATCCAATCACAACAGTGGATACCCCCACTATGTATAGACAGCATTCATCCTAACCACCATCGATAGCCATAGCCATAATGAGGTTCCAGAATCGCCCTAGATCAATCAACCGAATATTGTGTAACACTCGATTATTGGTCCATCAAAACCTCAATAGATTTCAGTCAACACGGCCATCTAAGCAAAACCCTAGAAATTGATGCCTTCGCTTTAAGCCCCATTGTCATGTGACGAATCTTCTTGGTCAAAATCACAGATTGCAATTCCTTGCTGATTGTATAAACATGGTAGAGGCGGAGATTGAATTGCAGGGAAAAGCTGATGGTACACACTGTAGGAGGTAAGGGGGGAGAGATGGGCAATTAAGGCATTATAGGGATAAATTTTTTCAAGAGTGCAGAAATAGCTGCACAAAAAAAATGCCATTAAACAAGTATACTTGTCCTTGCTTAAGTTTAGGGCATATCAACAAGAAATAGAAAGCTAATAGACATAAAAAATATATTTTGTCAAAGTCAACCTGAAAATGAGAAGACCACAACCAGAAAATACTGGTTGTGCTTGTCTCCGATCTAGGAAAAGTGTAAAAAAATAAAACATGTAAAACCTATATGGAGACACTTTTCTACATATTTGTCATCACATTTTTAGAAAGATACAAACTTGGAACTCCTCTAAAGCGTATAGTGTTTTTGACAAGTATAATGGCAGTGGGTCACTTGTTTGCAAGTAATGGCAGTTTATCTCCATTAGCTTTGGAAAACTTGCCTACCCCATTAGCCTCAGAAAACTTGCCTAGAGATAGAGGTGTCAAAAGGGTCGGGCGGCCCGCGGGCCGGCCCGATTCGGCCCGACCCTAAACGTGAATAGTGCTGGCCCTAACCTGTAGGGCCTTGGGCCTGGGCTAGGGCCAGGCCTAATATTTTCTAAAATTGGCCCGGCCCGGCCCTTGGCCCTTTTCTGGCCCTCTTTTCGCCCAGCCCTTTGGCCCTAAATCTGGCCCTAAACCATTTTGAGTCATTTTTTTTTCTTTTCCCCTTCTTTCTTGCACATCATTCTCTCTACACCTCATATTTTACTCTTTTATTTTAACTTTTTGGACATGCACATTTCTTTATATTTACTCATGTGAATAGATTGTCTTTTTGCGATTCAAAATTACTCTTTGTTGCTAATCAATAATCTCAAATAGAGTAAACGTAAAGCTCTAAGGCACTTCATTAGTCATGAGAGAGATATTGAATGGTTTAGGACATATCAATTGTATTTATTTTGTGAATTAATATTTTTGCAACACAAAAAAGAAAAAAAAAAGGGCCTGGGCCCGGCCCTAAAGTTAGGGCCTAGGGCTTGGGCCTGGATAGGGCCTCCATTTCTAAGATTTGGGCCCGGCCCGGTTTACAAGGCCCGAAGCCCGAAATGGCCCGGCCCTTTTTCTGGCCCGCTGGGCCGGCCCAAGCCCGGCCCTTTGACATCTCTACCTAGAGCTAGCCACACATGTGTTCAGTGCATATACATACATACATACGTAAATACACACACACACGCACCCATGCATGCATGCATACATATGCATATAGTAGGATTTATGGGCTTTCCAGCATTGTGACTCCGAGGTGGCTTTGTCCTTTGGATAGATTGCCGACATTTTGCATTATCTCTTATCCAGAAGGTCTGCACCCCTTCATTTCTAATATTTTCTCTGGAATATCAATTTATAGTAAGATGATCATAAACAACTTCAAAGTCTTAAGACTTAAGGATGTAGGAGAAAGCTTAAGTCGGTTGGCAGGAACACAACAAAGGTGGACATGGTTGATAAGTCCATAGTATACTCTTGCCTCATTTTGATTGGTTTTTCCTCAATTGTATTCGATTGTTGTTGTCATTTTATTTGAATAGTTCTCTTTCCACCTGGACTCGTTCCTTTTCTTCCTAAGGGCTTGATTTCATTGTCTTTCTAAAAACATTTATCATATTAAGGTAGCAAATCATAGATTTCCTTTTCTTCCTAAAGATCATCCATAGGCGTAATTAAGGTAGCAAATCATAGATTTCCATCTTCTTCTTAAGTAGTTGGATAAACAATCTCCGTGGCCAACTAAATAAAGTTCAACAACAATAGGTGAAATTGAAACATGTGATGTTTAGTCTACTGAAAATACTACCTCCTAGGAAACTACATGCACACACAAAATGGATATGGGCCTCTTTCTACTTACACTTAATCACCCACCCCCCCTCCCCCGCCCCTGGTCTCGGAATGACGAAATTGTATAGTTGGTGCAGCTTATTTCCATTATTGTATAGTTGACTGATAACTTAATGAGGGAACCATGTACTACATATGTAACCGATTCTAGCATCAATGAGATTAAGTCAGAGAAGATTTTCTCTCTTCATGGAAAAAATTGCGTCTTCCACAATGGAATCTGATAAGTGAGATTTCGAGTAAGTGTTTACATAATCTTCTTCTGTCCGAAGAAATGATTCATCGAAATAATGAGTCACCATTGATATCGACACATCTGAGATCGCCAAATGTTCGGGAGTTCCTCTATTCAATCCTTTTCCTTCTTCTTGTTGCTGGATATCTCGTTCGTACACATCTTCTCTTTGTTTTCCGGGCCTGCATCAAAGCAAGGTTACAGTAACCTTGCGCAAATAAGTTTTCTTTTCTTCTTTTTTTATTTCAACCATGGCAGGAGAGCGTGATGATCAGGTCAATATGCACTACAAGAAACTGTCCATTTAGCAACTGCATTTAATAATCGGTCGCTAAAGGAGAGTGATGATTAGGTCAATGACGGTCGTTGAAGGGGAAAAAACGGTCGCTAAAACAGTCGCTATAGACCTAATCGCTAAACTTTAGCGACCGTATTTAATAATCGGTCACTAAAATTAGCGACCGTGTTGACCACATTTAGCGACTACCCCCGCGGTCGCTAAATAATTTTTAAAATTTATATTATTTTCTATTTAGCGACTGCTTTTTCTAATTTAGCAATCGATATTGGGGTCGCTAATTTTTTTTTTTAAATTTGTTTTGTTTAGCAACCGCTCTTGCCGTCGCTAAAGTTTTTTTAATTTAAATTTTTTTGTTTGGCGACCACGCCTTTTCAGTTTAGCGACCGCGGGTTATGCTTTGAAAAATTAGGCCTATTTTGACCTCCTGTCCAAAACCAGTTCAAGAACCGGTCTCAAAGCCAATTCAACCTATCTAAAACCAATTCAACAACATCTCCCAAAATCGATTCAACCTGTCAAAAACCAATTCAACAACCTGTATAAAACCAATTCAACATTCAACGCATTCATTCAAAAACCAATTCAACCCCTATCCCGCATTCATTCAAAAAACTTGTCCAAAACCTATCTACTCTACACATCCAAAAACAAGTCCCGCATTCATTTCTATACATCAATCCCACACCACGCACAACAAGCTTTACATCCTCAAACTATACACATAGAACATTATGAATGTGACAAAGAAAAACGTCAACTCTCAGATCATACACAGTCTTCAAGAAAAATTGAAAAAATGAGTCAAGTATATGAAGTCAAAGCTACACAACTACAATCAATACAAAAGACCCAAAAAACATACTATCCGGCAGACCCACCAACCCCGTCATCATTTTCTTCATCCCTTGTTAAAGGTACGTTCGATCCAACAATGTCCTCAATGACACGTGAGAATGATGAAGACCTGGGGAGCCATTCAGAAATGTGTCACACGTGCCATCAATGACACGTGAGACAATGTGATGCCCCGAACCTAGATTACCCGGTTATTATTACTATAGCGACAAATTGGGGACAATTTAAAATCATAAGTTATGATCTTTAGCGACAATTTAAAATCATGAGTTATAATTTAACGATATCAGATATTATTGATATTAATGGAGGTCTTAATCGACAATTAGTGTTAGCGGCATTTAAAAAAAAAAAATAATTTAACGACAAATTATTTTCAATATCGGTGCGCTTATTATTAACGACGAATTGTGAAACGAGATAGTGTAATAAACCGTTAGCAAATTTTGTAGCGCATAAATTGTCATAATATTTATTTTTAGACCATGTCGCGATAATAAAGTCCGGGCATGAAAAATTTAGCGACAAAAGCGAATAGTGCAAGGGGGTTTTGTGATAATTCTCAAGTTAGGGTTTTCGGGGTATATATATATACACTCTGTAGAGAGCAGCCGACCCTAGCTAACCTTCCCTCATTATTTCCGATCCACGACAGAGAGATAGAGAAAGCAATCGTGAAGAAAGTTTCCGGCGGAGTTGTCTCGGTAACTTGCAGTCGTGAGGTGTATACATGTGTGTTGAGTTTTTGTAGTTTGTGAGGGAGTGTAGGGGAATGGAGAAACTATGAAATTATGGGTGCAAATTGCAGTGCAGATGTGTTAGAGTCGGTAGAAGATGGAGTAAGTGTGGTGGGTATTAGAGTGCAAATCTAGCGTTTACAAATGAGTGTTAGGAGTGCAAGTGGGTGTGAGAAAGAAATGGGGTTTTGGTAATATATATACATGTGTGGGAGTGGTGTTTAGAGATATAGATATGGCTGTGTGAAGTTGTTGTGTGGGTGAGTTTTTGCATGTGAGATAGTTCGGGAAAGCTTCTGTGTTATGAAGGAGAAGAAGATAGTGTCAGAGAGAGGGAAAAGATTCAGTTTAAATTAAACTTTAAAGTGTCGCTAAAAAGCTATTGTATTCCAGCAGTCTATTTTCGAATTTTTAAAATATATCTAGAAAATGTTTTGGGCAAAACTCAAAGAAGTAACTTAGGTTTATTTTTCAAGACCTACGCACAGTAAACATTTTAGATTTTTCGGAGCTCAGGAATTGTGCTAACTAATTTTATTCGTAAAAGTGTTTTCGGCATAATTTAAAATAGTAAACTAAGTTATTAAATTATAATAATTTTATAATAGTCTTATATAGCTATGATAATGTTTATTTCAGAGTTTTAAAAGTTTTGAAAGTTGTTTGCTATTTTTAGCGTTCTTAGCGCCTGAACGGATATAGCGTAACGCTTCATTGTCACGATAGTTATTAAATTATTTCTAAGGACCTCTTCTGAATAGATTCAGACAAAGTGCAGATAGGTAATTATACATAGGTCGGGGGATGGTTGGGTAAAGTTTACTCATCTAAAAGAAACATAATACCTAAACGTGCCCTAGAGTCAATAAATGACATATGTATGATTTGTTATTTAGGTTTTGATAGTCAAGAGCTAGGGCCGGCATTAGAGTAGATACCAGAAACAGATTTTTAGCGAGGTAAGTACCCCTGTCATGTTCCTCCGTATATTTATTTGCAAAAACTATAATATGTATTTATGTTTTGATCAATTGAAGTTCAAAGATTTATTCTGCATATGTTTTATTTCTAAAATATTTGATGAGAAATGTAATTTGAAAGAATGCCATGGAATGTCGTGTGAGTCATAAAATGTTACTGAGTACATGTTAATGAGCAATGAAACTTGTCTTGGTTGCTGTGCCCCATATCCAACGGGGGAATGTTGGATTTCGGGCCCTGGTCAACGGGGCTCATACGTTGATGCATAGTACTATGGCTGGTGGTGCGCCCTTGCGTCCACATGATTATTTTATCCCGGGTGTAGGAGGGATTTCGGGCCCTAGTCAGGGGGGCTCGTACGCTGACCGCAGCATACCTACGAAAAGAAATATATGTTTCTGATGTGAATGGAATGAACGATGGTTGTACTCAGATTTGAACATCTTTTCTTCGTAAATTTCATGTATATGTGTATATGCATATGAAGGACGTTTTTACGAATGACAATAACCAAATGTTTGATTTGTTGAAAGAAAACCCATGGCATGTTTTAGAAATTTCAAACTTATTTTAGGAGCATGGCTGGTGTATTTGCTGGGCTTTCGCTCATTCCTTATTTTTCAGGTGACGACTTAAGGGAAGCGGAGCCGTTTGAGCCACACGGGGGAGTAGTGCCTGAAGAGAACTTTTAGAATAATGAGTGTCCAATATTTGAACATTTTAGTCTATGTTAAATTACGTTATGCTTGAACTGATGTAAGGAGCTTAGGTCTCCTCGAGTTCTCTTTATAAGTTTTTAAAGACATGTAATGAGAGTTTTATTTGAATTTTTGGAGGTTCATAAATTAGAGTTATTTTAGAGTCACGGGATTGTAGTAAGGCCTGGCAGAGCCCTCGGTTGGAGTCTATTGGGTCTGCGGCCGGTCACGTGCCTAGCTCACGGGCCTACCTGTGGGTTCGGGTCGTGACAGACAATGTACAACTACAATCAATACAAAAGACCCAAAAAACATACTATCCGGCAGACCCACCAACCCCGTCATCATTTTCTTCATCCCTTGTTAAAGGTACGTTCGATCCAACAATGTCCTCAATGACACGTGCGAATGACGAAGACCTGGGGAGCCATTCAGAAATGTGTCACAAGTGCCATCAATGACACGTGACACAATGTTCAGAAATTAAGATCATGATTTCTAGCTCATCGCGCTGAGCTAGCCCACATTTCAATCCACGTCAGTAAGTCAGAAATAGATAAGTCATGTACATCATGACATAGCTCACCATAATATAGAAATTAAAGTCGTCAAACGCATAATCAACTCGTTCACATGTTTCTACATAGAAGAATTTAATTTAAAGGCAACTTCACGAAGGAGATGTAGAGATTCCAAGAAAACTCAATACATAGAGGTTAACGAGGACATGTCACAGTTCTCATAATGTCTAAGACCATCAAAGACTGACAAGAAATGAATAACGGGGAGCAAGTCAAAGTGGGCTGATATACAGTGTCAAAAACAGAAAAGTCTGCACGGACGAATAACTTCGAAACACAATTTCGACCCAAGAAAAAAAAAGGAATCTGATAAAACCTTAAACTACAAAACTGAAGAAGACTCTCAAGGAATTTTAAAATGTCTAAAATCATCAAAAGTCAATGAGAAATAAAGGAGATAGAGCAAATCGAAGTGGTCTGATGTACAGTGTCAAAAACAAAATAATCTGCACTGATGAATAAATTTCAAACTCAATTTCGATGAAGAAGGAAATTGATTCTGATAAAATCTTAAACTAAAAAGTTGAAGAAAACTCCTCAGGGATTTCAGAAGTATTTTTAGGCCCACCATTTAATTCAAAATTACAAAACATTCTAATTCGTACTTACACAAGTATCCTATATATATATATATGGGAGTTGATCCGTTGAGAGCGTTAGCAAAATGAGGTATTTTGCAAGCGCGATCTGACCGTCCATCCTGAAAGATGGACGGCCCAGATCGCGCCTTTTTCGAATACTGTCAGTCGTCCGCGACATAGTGTCGCGGACGGACTTTTTTACCTTTTTGCCCCTCCGCCCCGTCCGCTACACTGTTTCCCGGATAGCATTCAAGTCCTGACACGCGACAGTAAAAAGGCATCCGCTATACAGTGTAGCGGACGTCTCTTTTTTTTACGTTTTTTTAAAGTACGTCCGCTACATTATGTAGCGGATTATTTTTTGACAAATATACCCTTCAGCTCTCGTCCGCTACATTATGTAGCGGAAGAGTAGGCAGTGCCTTTTTCCCCTTTCTCTCTCATTTCTCACATTATTTGTCTGACATGTTTCTATTTCTCTCTCTCTTCACTCATCAATGCTCATATCTCTTTCTCATGAAAATTCTCTCTCCTTTCTCTTTCTCTCACCACTTTTTATTTTCTCTCACCACTTTTTAAACCTCTCTATATCGTCTATTCCTCTAAACCCACATACACACACACAGCAGCACATGCAAAGTCACACACACACAAAAAGACTTTACCCACTATATTCTGTACGCACACCCCAGCACATCCTTCACAGCCCCATTCTACACTCCCTCACATAACTCTCATACACATACCCACACAGTTTACATGCAAGCATCCCCAAAACACACTCACATATTCACTTAGCAAGCACACAGGCACTCACACACACATTTACTCACACAAAATCTGCACACAACACTACTCACATACGAAACACTCACATGTATACCCATTACACGTGAGCTGCCTCTTGGCAGCATCACCATTTCACACACACTGCACCTCTAACCCCCCACTGCCATAACTCTCTCTCTAGCCGCAGTGTAACGCCCCGAATTTTCGGAGCATTAATATTAAATAAACAGAGTCAGAAAACCTCAAATTTCCAAAAGTCTCTCAAACAAGTTATTCAGAGCATCTAATCAGAAAATCTCCAATTTACACAATTAAATGTCAAATAGGCCTAAACAGTAATTCAATCTCTAATTTACTCCTACCAGGAGTTCCAAATGAAACATCGAAATCCAAATATTTCCTCTTATTATAATTTCTAAAAAAAAAATAATAATCAAAGTAGCTCTGAGATTAAACCGCTAGCTCTCAGTCAAATTTGCTAGGCCCGTAATCCAATCCCCTCTACTGATCACCTGAAAGTAAAATAATAAGGGGGGTGAGCCAAATGCCCAGTAAGGTCGCTCAACGGACCAATCAAAATGGGATACAAAGATATCTGAGAAAACAAGATCGGACGTACTGAATTTTAACAGAACGTATACGAACCAGAATTGTCAAAATACAAAATATGTTTCGTAGAAAGACAAAATTTCAAAATGTATTCTTATACAGAAACTGACACTCTAGAGCCATTCAGAATAAGGTCACACATGTCATCACTGACACGTGGAACCAGGTTCAAAAATTAAGATCGTGATCTCTAGCTCATCCCACCGAGCAAACCCACATTCCAATCCACATAGGTAAGTCAGAAACAAAAACGCCACATACATTGTGACATAGCTCACAAAATAAGCTACACATACATAATACAAAAATAATTCAAAGCTGACAGATGGTACGCCATCTACGTATACTACACGGCTGAAATTCAAAGAGGAAGGGACGAGTTTTTAACACTTCAGCACTGAAACGACAATGGACAGTTGCATTTAAGGTAGTTCAATTCAAGATGGTGAGTAGGTTGTATTTATAAGGCTTAGAAAAGAAGAAGTAGGTGGCCATAAGGCCTTCATGATTCGGAACAAGGAAAGAATAGAAAGAAAACAAAGCATCAGATTGTCAACAACAAACAAAAACAAAAGGTTAAAACTTAACTACACCTAGGACCTAAGCATAGGTTCAATGATGAGTCAAAAGCTTCAACAATTTATTATAAGTGCCAGGCTTCTCTTTAACGGGTACAGTGCTGCCTTAGACACATTAGGAGTGAAAACAGAGTGCGGGCACGAAGATTTAGACTGACAGTAATATATAGTATAAAAAGAATCAGTCAAGACAATACATATGCGCGGAAAAACTGAAGTATCAATATTCATCAAAAAATTTAACCGTGCACAGTAATAGCACAGAGATCGAGACAATACGAAACTTTCAGCCGACATTGCACAGTATTGACACGAAGATGACACAACTTGATTGAACGATTAAATCACTAAACGACGATTGGTCCGACGCCAAATTCAGATTTTCAAAACAAAATAATCCCTTACCTCCAATTGTGCAATTCAATCACAAAACTTTAATCTCCTGAATCAATTATATCAAAATCCCTAAAAATCAATATACCCAAAAGTTAAAATTAGGGTTCCAACAATAACAAAAATTCGTAAGGATTCCAACTACAAACCTCAATTTGATACCCAAAAATAAATTCTTACCTCGAACAATGATCAAACTCTCAAAAGGCTCTTCCTAATGATTTCCTGGAGACTTTTCTGAACTTTGGTGTGCTCCTATGAATGTACGTAACTATCAGACACCAAAATAATATATATATTTATATTCCTAAAACAAATAGAATTTCAAAATACCCATTACGTCCCAAACTTTATAATTAATTTTTTTTTTTAAGCATTCAAATATGAGGGGTCTAACACGCAGCCCCTCAACCGAATATAAACTGTTGCACCGTCACAGCCACCATGGCTGTGGCTTGAATCCACCCCTTCGTCCATAAACGCACCCGCAAAAACATGCACTCTTCCCTTCGGTTTCTGGCATGGACGAGAGAGAGAGAGAGTCAGAGAGTTAATTAGAGAAAGGAGAGAAAGAGAAAAAAATGATGAGAGAGAGGAGAGAGAAAGGAAAAATGTCAGAACATTAAATGAGGAAAAGGAGAGAGAAAGAGGAAAAAGTCAGAAGATTAGTCCGCTACATAATGTAGCGGACGGAAGCTAGAGGGTATTTTTGTCAAAAAATCGTCCGCTACATTATGTAGCGGACGTACTTAAAAAAAACGTAAAAAAAAGATTTGGACCGTCCGCGATACAGTGTAGCGGACGGGGCAGAAGGGCAAAAAGGTAAAAAAGTCCATCCGCAACATAGTGTCGCGGACGACTGACAGTATTCGAAAAAGGCGCGATCTGGACCATCCATCTTTCAGGATGGACGGCCAGATCGCGTTTGCAAGATCTCCTATTTTGCTAGCGCTCTCAACGGATCAGCTCCCATATATATATATATATTGATTGCTCGAAGGGCATCATATTCTTGTGGAATCTTCTTTGATGCTTGAGGATCACTTTTCTGTGGCACTGCTTTTGATGTGCACAACAATGGTGATCCTGAGGCACCCAACAAGTGTGTGGTGTTTGTCTTCATTTGTTAATAGTCGCAAAATCTAGCTACCTACTTTTATTGTAACTGGGGACGAGATGTTTGTCAATACCACTGAAAACTCCTACTCAAGAAGGTGATTATGACATACCATTTTGTTCTAAATTTTAGAGTTTTGTAATTTTGCATTCGAGGAGTTTATTTGAAAACAAGCATACTCCTTAATCTCGGTTGCTTAAAAATGAGTTTGAAAATAATTTATAAGAGACAATTGAGGTGCTTTAACAATGTACTTGGTAGTGGTGTTAGTGTGTGCTAGTACCCGCGTTACTCACATGTGGATGCGTGAGTTTAGCGCGTTATTAGGCACACTTGCTACTGTAGCGAATTGAAAAACGTGATTATTATTTTATTTTTTGAAAGTACTTTTGTTCGAAAAAATAAGTTTTATTAAAAAGGTGTGACTAATTATTTTACTCTAATTAAGAAATTTTGTCAGCTTTATTTTAACTGTTGCAACTGTTTTTTACCCAATAGTTGTGTCACCTCAAAGACACCCTTTTAGGTCTTATAACTGCAAGGTTATTATGTTCTTTAAGAACATTTGCAATCATAAAACTTTTTCTTTTCTATAAAAATTTCTGTAGCCAAGACTTGCACCCCTTTAAAGAGAAATCCAAGGAAAATTTTTGAATTTTCTTTTTGCAAATTTCCACAAAGACTTTATTCTATCCAGAGGGATTATTTGTCCTTAACCCATTAGCAAACTCGATTTAGGGTGGAAACAAATGAAGTTGAAACCAATAAAACAACCCTAGAGGGGATGAAAAGGATTTTTAAAAAATAATGAAAAATTTAAACTAAACACTATCACGAATCTCAATCAAACCAAGTAATACTTCAATTAAGATGCTAACTACATAATCTCAAGCAATTATAGAGCAATAAGTAAAGCGATTGAATTTGAAATACTTGATAAGGATATTTAAATGGTTCGACTTGAACGACCCTCAAGCTTACATTAACCTCTGCAAGAAAGTCTCTTACAAGAGTACTAGAATTCACTAGCAACTATCTTGTTTCAGGTCAAGATCAAAACCCTTACAACTCTTGGTGATATCCCCACACCAAGCACAAGCCTTGAATCCACAAAAGCTCTCCCAAGACTTGACAAACCTAAGCCTTGATCACAATCATTTTACAAAGATCAATTGTATACAAAGAAACCCTCTTAAAAGGAAACAAGTACAAATGAAGCTCTAGTACAATAGAGAGATAAGAAAATTGATGACTTGAAAAATACTTAGTCTCAATCAAAGAATTGCTCACAAATATGCTCTCTTTAATGATGTAAAATCATGAAGATAAAGAGAGAGAGAGGTTTAATCAATGAGCATTGATGTTTCTCTAATGAATGGAGGCTTAGATTATGGTTTTCATGGTGTATGATGAAAGCCCAAATCATTTATGTAGAGATGATATGAACTATAGCTGTTAAAGGCATTAAATAAGCAAAACTGCTATTACAATCGACTGTATTCAAAAATACCGTCGACTGGGTTCCTCTAAACTAGTCGTCGGGGTCTTGTTCTTGAAAATAATGATTGAAATTGAATTTTCACCAATGCAGTCAACTATATTACCCTACTGCCTATCGGTTGTCTCACAGAACCCCATTTCTTATTTTGAGCATAATTTTCTCTAGAAAATCGGATTGAGGTGTCTTTTTTGCGTTGGAAAGTTAATGAAAATGTTTATCAAAATATGAAAGGATTAGCCCCAAGAACATTTTTTAGAAAATCTGAGTAAGTTCCAAAATTCACTCATTTTCAAGAACCACACTTGTGTGAATGGTTATGAACTCACATGCAATGTACAAAGTGTCATAAGGTCATTTCAGGTTAAAATCATCAATCCAAGCATCAAAATAATACTAGTTATATAATAGTAAAGATCAATCATAATCGATCATAACTTAGCCTATGTATTCTTTTCTTACTCTTTGATTGGACTTGATGAAACTTCCAAGCATGCCCACTATAACTTTAAGCTTCTTTGTCTTTAATCCATAGATCTATTCAACTTCTCAAATGTGTCTTTATGAGTGTGTATGTGTATAACTACCGAGAATCCACTCAAAGCACACATTATAATATAATTAATGTGTAGTTATCATTAAAACAAGATGTAAGCTTAAGTTATCCAATCATAGAGCTAACATAAGCCTTAACGAAAGGATTATGCACCTCAAAGTCTTTATTTATGATTTCTTTTCCATCCAGTTTCCAACATATTGATCTTGCCGCTTAAAGCCTTCCTTTCGCGTCAGTCATCTTCTTTGTTATTAGCGATGTTTTATAGCTTTCATTTATTTCCTTTACTGCAGTTCCATTTTCTAATTTTATTCCTTTTGCTACTAGTTTCAGAGAATCAACTATGGTTGATAGTGTTCTATCCATGTATTGACGCGGTATGAATGAAGTGTCGAGCATGTTGCGAGATTGATCACATGACTTCACTTATCCAGATTCTTTATTTTGACTGTTTTGAAATTATGTTAGGAAAAAAATTGATTGTTACTCCGGTTGCAGGAATCTTCCTCTTTCCCCTTATCTAGCGACAATCAATCGTGTCCAAATATTTCTAGTAGTTTTTATTTAGTGACGCTAAAAAGGTACTGCTAATAATTGTCGATAAAAGCGTTAGAAGAAAGCCACTAGAAACATTTGGTAACGACTATTAATTGTCACCATACACAGGGTTGGAGAAAGATTTCTACAACCCGGGTATGAACGAAAGTTTGTTCATTAAATTATATCAGATGCAACCTACAGAGTGTGGTAAAGTGCTCATATGTCCTTACAAACAAACCATGAAGTGCCCATATATCAATTCATCAATGCTCATATCCTAAAGTTTACATCCCAAATATAGATACTTATACCATGACACGTGCGCACATGCACATTATATTAGTACCCCAATTTAATTTATAATAGTAAGCATCATCAGCAAAAAATTGATGTCATTTTCTTTGGTTCGTAAAAGAGCTGAAAGTGAATACTTTGGGTTACAATTCACTTTTTGGCGGTTAAGTTTCATATTGTATTATCTTATATTGTCACGTTATTTATCTCATGTTGAGAGTCCTCTACAGATTTTTATCACTTTTTAAGGAGTTATGCATCCTATTGTTACTGCGTGTTGTTTAAACAAGAAAGTCTACATGTAAGCAAGTACCTTTCAACCATGGGAGATTTACCCGATCGACAAAGTGGAAACATTTCAAAACTACCATGACAAAAATATGGTCTTGTTTAGATTAAACATTTGGAGTAGGTAATATCGGAGTAGTCTATTGAAGTAGTCAACACAAGCTCGTGGGTTAACTATATGTTAGTGGTTAGTGGTTAGTGGTTAGTGGTTTATGTTAGTGGTTTGTTACTGAGGTAGCATGATCCTAGTATGTAGGAGTAATGGGTTAGTAGAGTTGTTGCTTAGTTTTAGGAGTGGAGGTGGAGAACGTGCATCATGCACATCATGGAGTGTTCAGTTTGTAAGCCTATATATAGGCAGTCCTTTAGTTGAATAAAGTATCCCTTCCCAAGCATTTTATACACCACTCTTCTTGCTTTATTATTTTCTACAATCTGGTATCAGAGCTGGGCATTTTTTTTTTTTTGGAGATCATCTATTGTAGTTTTGTGAGAGTTTTATTGTCGACATGATGACTGACCTACAAGCTGTCGGCGGAATGAAAAAGCTCAACAACAGCAACTACAATACATGGTCAACTTGCATGATATCTTACATGTAAGGGCAAGACTTGTGGGAGGTTGTCAATGGTAACGAGGTGACATAATCGGAAGCCGTAGATGCAAATGGCGCGTTGCGAAAGTGGAAGATCAAAGCGGGCAAAGCAATGTTCGCCTTGAAGACAACGTTTGAAGAAAATGTGCTAGAGCACATCCGAGACGCCACAACCCCAAAACAGGCTTGGGATACGTTCGCCAAGCTATTTTCGAAGAAAAATGACACGAGGCTCCAACTCTTAGAGAGTGAATTACGCTCAATAGCACAACGTGACATGACGGTTGCACAATACTTCCATAAAGTGAAGATGTTATGTTGGGAGGAGTTAGATCCACAAACTCCGATCGGAGAAACGAGGATGAAGCGAATCATCATCCATGGTCTGAGGCCTAAATATAGAGGCTTCGTTGCTACCGTACAAGGATGGCAAACTCAGCCATCGTTTCTAGAATTCGAGAATTTGCTAGCTGGTCAAGAAGCCTTAGCTAAGCAAATGGGAGGAGCTTCACCAAAGGGTCAAGAAGAAGCACTTTATGCCAATAACGGTAGATCGAATTCCAAGCAGCATGGTGCCGGTGGATCTAAAAATAATGATGACGATACGGGAGGTCGTCAAAGCGAAGGGAGCATTCGTGGAGGGGGAGGCTCAAAGAGTCGAAGTCGTGGCAAAAAGTTTGAAGGGCAGTGCTTTAACTGCAAGAAGAAGAGACATATGGCAAAAGAATGTAGGTCGAAGAAAAAGGGCATGGAGAGTAATGTTGCTACTTCCAAGGTCGAGGAAGAGTGGGATGCTGAGGCATTCTTTGCTGGAGAAGAAGAGGACCTTGCTTTTACAGCTATAACATCCAATCGAATCAATTATGAAAACGATTGGATTGTTGACTCAAGTTGCTCCAATCACATGACAGGTGACGTGGAAAAGCTGCAAAATTTATTAGATTACAAGGGAAGTCGTGTGGTGGTGACAGCAAACAATTCGAAGTTACCGATAGCTCACGTCGGTAGTACAATTGTCTCTCCCCAATCCAATGATGATGAGGTGCCACTTCAAAATGTCTATCATGTCCCAGGTATGAAGAAGAATCTTCTCTCAGTAGCACAATTAACATCTTCTGGCCATTTTGTCTTGTTTGGTCCACAAGATGTAAAGGTATATCATGACCTTGAGATTATTGAAGAGCCGGTGATGAAGGGACGAAGGTTAGAGTCAGTCTATGTGTTATCAGCAGAGATTGCATATGTAGACAAGGCAAGGAGGAACGAGACTGCTGATTTATGGCATATGCGGCTAAGTCATGTTAGTTATTCCAAGCTAGATGTGATGATGAAGAAGTCAATGCTAAAGGGACTTCCTCAAATTGCTGTGAGAATAGACACGGTGTGTGCAGGCTGTCAGTATGGCAAAGCACACCAGTTGCCATTTGAAGAGTCCAAATTTAGAGCAAATGAACCATTAGAGTTAATACACTCTGATGTGTTTGGGCCGGTTAGACAAGCTTCCATTGGTGAGATGAAGTACATGGCGACCTTCATTGATGACTTCTCAAGGTATGTTTGGGTCTACTTTATGAAGGAAAAATCTGAGACTCTTTCAAAGTTTAGAGAGTTCAAGAAGGAAGCAGAAGTAGAGGTTGGTGAAAAAGTTCGTTGTCTACGCACCGACAACGGAGGAGAGTATACCTCAGATAAGTTCTCAGATTTCCTTCAGGAATGCAGGATACGCCATCAGTTCACATGCTCTAGCACACCGCAGCAAAATGGCGTAGCAGAAAGGAGGAACAGGCACCTGGCCGAAGTATGTCGAAGTATGCTTCACGCTAAAAATGTTCTTGGACGATTTTGGGCTGAAGCAATGAGGACGGCTGCATTTGTGACCAATAGGCTTCCTCAACAAAGGTTAAGTTTCCTTTTACCCTTCGAGAAGCTATGGAGCACGAAGCCTACAGTAAGTTATTTAAGAGTTTTTGGCTGTGTATGCTATGTATTTGTACCTAATCATTTACGTAGCAAGATGGACAATAAGGCTGTTAGGTGTATCTTTGTAGGATACGACAGTCAAAGAAAAAGAATGGCGGTGTTGTGATCCAGTAACCGGGAAGTGCTACACATCCCGAAATGTGGTGTTTGATGAAGCTTCTTCGTGGTGGTCCTCAGATAAGGAAGTACTACCAGACTCAGATGTTTTTAAAGAGGCATTAGAATCTTCTCAGATCCACTTGAGCCTAGATGAAGCTGACGGTACAGTCGACAAAGGTAATGCCGAAGAAGACGTGACTCAAAATCATTGGCATACTGGTGTGTATCAACAACCAAGTGAAGAAGGTGATTCAAGTGGAGTGCAAGCACCACCTCTTCTCAGAAGGTCAACAAGAACGAGAAAGCCAAATCCCAAGTATGCTAACGTCGCCATCATAGAAAAAATTGATGAAAAAGAGCCAGAGACATATGAGGAAGCATCTCAGAATCCAAAGTGGATTAAAGCTATGGAGGAGGAAATCGAGGCATTAGAACGGAATCAAACATGGGAGCTCGTGCCAAAGTTGAGAGATGTCAAACCTATTTCTTGCAAATGGGTTTATAAGATAAAGCGTCATACAGATGGATCAATTGAGAGGCACAAGGCTTGTCTGGTAGCTCGGGGGTTTTCTCAACAATATGGATTAGATTATGAAGAAACGTTTAGTCCAGTGGCAAAGCTTACAACTGTGCGAGTTCTACTTGCACTTGCAGCTAGCAAGGATTGGAGTTTATGGCAGATGGATGTAAAGAATGCATTCCTTCATGGCGAGTTGGATCGAGAGATTTACATGTGTCAACCGATGGGCTTCCAAAGTCGAGATCATCCTGAGTATGTGTGTAAGCTTCGGAAGGCTCTCTACGGATTAAAGCAAGCACCGAGGGCGTGGTATGGTAAGATTGCTGAATTTTTTACTCATAGTGGATATTCGGTAGCACCGGCGGATTCCAGTTTATTTGTCAAAGCTGTTGGAAGAAAACTAGCCATTGTGCTAGTGTACGTAGATGATTTGATTCTTACAGGAGATTGCGAGGAAGAAATTCTCCAAACAAAGGAGAATTTGTCAATTCGCTTCCTAATGAAAGAGCTTGGACAACTTAATCACTTCCTTGGCTTGGAGTTTGACCGTAGTGAAGAAAGAATCTTTCTCCATCAACAAAAGTATTCTAAAGATCTGTTGAAGAAGTTTGAAATGCTAAATTGCAAACCAATTTCGACGACGATGGAGCCAAACGCTAAGATGTGTGCTCATGAAGGAAAAGACTTGAAAGAAGCGACGATGTACCGATAGTTGGTGGGTAGTTTGATCTACTTAACTCTAACAAGACCTAGCATTTCTTATGCAGTTGGTGTGATGAGTCGGTACATGCAAAATCCTAAGAAGCTTTATTTGGAAGCAGTTCGAAAGATTTTGAGATATGTCAAGGGTACACTTAACTATGGAATTATATACAAAAATGTGGAGATTAAAAGCTAGTTGGCTTTTGTGATGCTGACTATGCAGGTGACCATGATACTCGACGTTCTACTACTGGGTATGTTTTCACGCTTGGGTCTGGAGCAGTTTCGTGGTGTAGCAAAAGACAACCAACAGTGTCTTTGTCAACCACAGAAGCGAAGTACCGAGCAGCGGCAATGGCAGCTCAAAAGAGCACTTGGATTTTACAACTATTGGAGGACTTGCATCAGCCAATAGAGTATCCAATTTCTTTGTTTTGTGATAACTTGTCAGCAATACGTTTGGCCGAGAATCCAGTTTGTCATGCAAGGACTAAGCATGTGGAAGTGCATTATCATTTCATTATAGAGATGGTCTTGCAAGAGGAGATCGAGCTGGAGCATGTCAGAACGGAAAACCAAGTTGCAGATTTGTCGACAAAAAGTTTGAGTGAAAACAAGTTCCAGAGTTTCTGTCATCAGCTCGGGATGGCAAACAAAGGAGGAGCTAGTGTTGAGGGGGAGTATTAAAGTAGTCAACACAAGCTCGTGGGTTAACTATATGTTAGTGGTTAGTGGTTAGTGGTTAGTGGTTAGTGGTTAGTGGTTTATGTTAGTGGTTTGTTACTGAGGTAGCATGATCCTAGTATGTACGAGTAATGGGTTAGTAGAGTTGTTGCTTAGTTTTAGGTGTGGAAGTGGAGAACGTGCATCATGGCACATCATGGAGTTTTCAGTTTGTAAGCTTATATATAGGTAGTCCTTTAGTTGAATAAAGTATCCCTTCACAAGCATTTTATACACCACTCTTCTTGCTTTATTATTTTCTACATAGTCTTGTTTTATGTTGGAGTAGGGTTTATATTGGAGTAGAGAAAGTGTATTTAGAAGTGGTTGTGTCATAACCTTACATGTATTTTGTGATCTTCGTTTAAATGCTCATTCAATGTATCAGAGACAAAATAGGCTCATCTGTACCACGCAATTAAAGATATTCTTGCATTTGCCGATTATGACTTAGGATGATATATCTTCATCTTCTATCCCAGGCAACGCAGTATTGCACCGAAGTTCTGTTGTTGCTCTCCACAGTCATCATTTCTGGTTTTAAGATATTCAAAACTTTCTGGGACATGATTTATGTTTCATGAGATCCTTTTCCTCCTATTAGTTTTTCTTTTGTTCTTTACTTCCGATGTGACAGAAAAAGAAGTTACCTTTACCTGCATTAATTATAGCCGCGAGAAGTATGTATAGGAATACAATTGAAGAATGATACTGAAATTAAGTCTATCGATGATACTTGAATTCTAAGTCTGCCGTTATGTATTTCACAAGTGTGTAAAAGCACTAGCTAGAGCTTAATAGCGGGAGGAGTAAAGTTCAACTACCAGTTCTAGATTATGCATTGTAATTTGACCTTTGGCGCCATATGTTTCATAAGCATTTTTGAATTTACAACTGGATCTCAAATGATGAAAAAGTGGAACCCAAACATCTTTAATCATAAATCTTTAAGAGAGTGAAAATACCAAACAAATATCTCAGTTGCTGACATGTAGATCCCATGAGCAAGATTCAATGATCCGATATACAAAATCGAATGATCTCAGTGAGATCAATAGTTCCAACCATCTAGGTGCTGATCTATAGTTACCATAGCCAAGGATTCCCGTTTCTTCAATTTCATCTTCACCATCCAGTGTCAGCCCCTCAACAAGGCTAAAATCCATTTCACCATCACTATCTTTGTCCATTGCTAACCCCTCACCATCACAGCCACCATCCGTTGCTAATTCCTTGTCGTCAAAATCACTGTCGTTAATCTTCATTGCGGATGCCTGAAAAAAAGAATTAAGTTACATACCTGGAAAGTGTCATGCAAAGAGGGAGGGAGAGAGCAAAATAGAAGCATAAATTGTTTCAGAACACACAAATAGCAGATCACTGTATCTTCCTTTTTCTTCAACTTAATCTAAATCGTCTATAGACAATGAGTACTCACATTCTCATCACATTGAACTATGTATACGTGGAAGGCACGCAATGATCTCACGTAAGAAAAGGAAGAGGAAAGAAAATGATCTCACGAAGGCGATGGAAGACACTCCAATTTTCTTGGGTCGACTATCCATTATACTAATACACAGCTTACTTCAAAATTAGGACAATAGCGATGGTAGCACATGGTGGCATGACATATATAGTAATCTTGTAAGTGAATTTTTGTAACAGGACACTTAACAAGGAAAGGAGATCTTCCATATCAGAATAGTTATTATGTGGCTGTCTGTCACACAGACCAATTCGTTGCTACCACACACAACTTTCCAATGGCTTTGCATTAAACCATTGCATATCGATCTCTGGTTACAGTGGCTAGTGTACTGACACGTGATGTACAAGGCGGCACATCATCATCTCAGTGTGCAGACAAACTCAATTTTCCACTTCAATATTCCAACTGCATGACTTCCTCACCAAAAATGACTTCCTGTAACTTCCAAGATGACTTCCTCACCAAAAACAACTTTGCACATATCATATATCTAACCGGATTGCATATTTCTAAATAAAAAGCAGAACCTTTGAAATTACCTCTAGGTGTTCTTTGAGGTCTGCAACATGTGACAATCCAGCTGGACTTGAAAGTATGGTCATCTTTGGCAAGTGCAATCCTCCAGAAGAGAAACGCAACATCTGGGGACAATTTTGCAATCTTGCTGCCTTTAATGAATACATTGTTAAAGCAACTTTGGCATTGCAGAAACTCGATAGCATAGGCAGGTTCTTTAGGTGTAGGAACTTCAACTGAGGAAATTCAATGTCATCACCTGTCCCTTCCTTTCCCTCGTCGTCGTATACGATAGTTTCCAGCATAGGACAACATGCTACTGTTAATTGCCGTAGCTGTTCGAGGGCTCTAGCCACGGAACATGAGAACAACATTTTTAGGAGGCCACAATTCTCAATTTTTATTTCTGTTAAACTCCGAAGATCTAGGATTCCAAGGGGATCTCCGTTCCACAGAGACTGCAACTTCGGCAGTCCATCTATTTCTAACATACTCATTCTTGAGAGGAGCCGTACATGTTGCTCACGGGCATTTAGTCCCTGAAGATCAAATAACTCTCTCGCCTCATCGCAACTTTCAACACGCAACTCTTGCAGATTGTGCAGCCAGTTTGGCGAAACAAGTGTTGACGCTTCACATTCTACTATCGTTACACATCTTAACTTGCAAAAGGATTCAGCTCGATGACCGATTTCCAGTGGGGAAATTCCTACACCACACAATTGTAATTCTTCCAAGTTTGGGAAAAAAACCGGCAAAAGTGATTGCAATTTGTTAATAGATTTAGTAGCAGGAAAATTTCTAACGCAACTCAAGCACACCAACTGTAATCGTAGTTGTTAGGAGTTCTATCAATATTCAATACTAATATTAAGGTTGGGCATTCTTCCGGTTAGACTCTTAATACTACCAATTTAACTTCAAACAATTCTTTTAGTAAAGGTCACAGCCCAGGAATTGTTCATGTCTAATGCACCCCTTAGAAAGTAGCACAAATTAATATCTAATCTTTCCAAGCTTGGCAAATAAACCTGCCAAAGTTAATTACTGCAATTTGTTATTGGATTTAGTAGCAACTTTTCCTTAATCTCGACGAAAGCTTACATCTCCATTGCTGTCCAAGATCCAATATGTATTCGCCTGCTATATATCAATGATAGAGAAGTAGAAACCAATTCATATTGTAGGTGTGACTTATTAAAGAACCTTGAAGGTATATTTTCCAAAGTTTTCTTCGTCCTGTTGAAATTCGATAGGTTTTATTCTTGCAACAGTTTTAATTCTGCAATATCATCAAAAGTAATTATCTAGATCTTGTTATCCTTATGTCATCTTAAATATATGTGATCAAAAAGAAATATTTTATGTCATTACACACCAATTGTCTGATCAAATTAAATAGTGGCCGTTGTTAGTAGTTTTGCTTGATTAGGTTCACATTAGTTGTAGGGGTAGTGGGTGGTAGTTTGAGAGATGGTAGGAGTGCATTTGGCATAATTTGACAAAAAGAAATGGAGGCCAAATTTGACATTTGACAAAAAGTGGGAGAATGTGGAGTGTATATATATTCCTTTTTTCTTTGACAAGTTCTTATGCATTGAGAATTCTTTCTCTTTTGGCTAAATCTCTTTCACGATTGTTTAACGTCAATTTTCTTCCTTGTGTACACACATAGCAGGTGTTGGAAAGCTATTAACCATAAATTAACATTGAGCAGGAAATTTGTACTGTACCTTGTTGCTGTGAAAGGGTAGAGGTTGGTTAATTAAAACCGGGTCCACCTCTCGGATCTCTTCCTCATGGTGTTCTTCATATTCACAACCCCAGAACTTCATCAATTTTTTCATGTTGTCAAGCTTTATATACTTCAACTGAGGGAAGAAAATCTCGCCATCACTTTCTTCTCGACCTTTTCCTATCGGCGCCACAATCTCTTCCATCCCTTCACAATATTCCACTATAAGCTGTTCTAGATGCTTAAGATTTTTGGCCGCAGAAAATGATAACACATTTTTCAACTTGTCGCAGTTCTTAATACACAACGTAGTTAGCTTTGGAGACACAACAATATCATCATTAAGTTCCTTTGAGCTCAACACCGTTTGCTTCAATTCTGGCAAATGTTGGAGGGTCATTTCCTTTAACTCAGGCAGTAAGGTTGTTATTTCTGTTGGAAATAGTTCCACACCTGTGGGCCATGCAAATTCAGTTTCTACTGATCCACAATCCCGAACGCGAATCTCTCGCAAATTTGTCAACCTTGGAAGCATAGCAAAAGGAACAATAGTTTTTAGTCTTCCACAGAACCATACAGTTAAGTCCCGTAGCTGGGAAAAGGACTCCTCTATCGGACATTGATTGTCCCATATAGCTTCAATTTTTGGTAAGGAATCAAGCCCAATTAACTCCAACGCAGGGAATGCGACCTGAAGTATGGGAAAATCCGTTATGGAGCATAGCCACAAATATTATTTGATATTTCTCTATTAACAGAAGACATCCCTCGCACTTGTATATGCAAAATATTGTTGGTTGAAGTATACCTTGGCTGGAAAGAGGATTTGAGCATGATGAGTAGGTCTAGGAAACATTCCCGATCTCTTCGTTGCTTCGTAGTAGAAGCTTGTGAGTTCTGGAAGACACTTCAGCTTAATAGATTTCAGGCTCTGGAAACGAACAGGATCCAAGCTCTCCTCTCCCTCTCCTTTGCTTTCATTTCCCACTACCACCGCTTCTATAAAATTGCATTCTTCTATACTTAGATGTCGGAGATGCTCAAGTTCTTTTACCATTGGCAAGCTAACGAGATATGTGATCTTACACTCGTAGACAACCAATACCTCTAATTTAGAAAAGGACCTCTTTTGAAATAACGGCGGAGTCCATTTTAGTAGATATTCCATTCCTTCACAATCCCTGACTTTCAGATACTTCAAATGTGAAAAGCCGTCTCTGCTGCTCTCGTAGAAGAGATTTTTAAGAGTTTTATTTGCAGTCAGGCGCAACTTTTCAGCTCCCTCCACCAGAACTTTTACCGTGTCTTTTCGGTCGACCAAGTCTCTGTCACTCATGGTGATTGTTCTCGTTGATGACGTCTGCTCGGAGAAATCAAAGCCCACAGATATAGCATACCTGATCAGCTTCTTACAGAGCCGGTAGTACGGTAAATTGCCGAAATTGATTGCACGCGTCTCTAATGCTGTTAAGCGGGTCAATGAATTTAGTTCATCGAGTAAGGCAGCATTCCAACGAGCAAAGGACATTGACAAGTATAGTTCTTCTAGGCGGGTTAGACTTGATAAGACACCTTCCTCGATGAATTCGAGTTTGGGGCAATACCTCATATCCAGCAACCTGAGATTCTTCAACTCTCTCATCAAGTCCAGAGGCAGCTTATGGATAGAGGAGCAACGAAGGATAAGTATCTCAAGTTTCTTCAACTTCTTGAGCGTGGATATATCAAAGGTGTAAGCATCTCCTTCACTCCGCCACAACGACTCTTGTATCCTCAACATCAGAAGGTTAGGTAGAATGGGAACCGAGGAGATAGTTACATTAGCCAAAATCAAAACTTTAAGCTTCTCAAGGCCGTCGAGAAAAGTGCCAGGAATTTTTGTGCCTGAATCCCAGCTACAGTTCAACATTAAGGTTTCAAGTTGAGGACATTCCAATTTTCTACGAAGCTCACGAATATTCTCAATTCTCAATGTTATTGCTCTACATGCTTCGTCCATCGCTGGCCATACAGAGATAGGTGGTTTCACCTTAAATCTGTACTTGACGTCTTCGGAAGCAATATTTATGGCAACATCTCTGATAACATCGTGCAGTTTAACCTTGTCTCCATCTTCACATCCTAGTAACAAACAAGAAGTCTTGAGAGCCTTCACCAGCGAAAGTACTCTGTTTCTTGCATCTTCTATCGAATCCATGCTACGAAGGAAGCCCATCGCCATTGCGAGTAGTGACAGGTCATCAATTGATATCTCAGCATCTTCAGGGAACAACGAGCAGAGCAAAAGGCACGACTTTGCCTCTTCGGGATTCAACTTATTGAAACTCAATTCCAAAGTCTTGTAAACTTGTTCGTCTAAATTGACAATATTACGAGGGGTGAAGTTCTTGAATTGTTGCCGTGCATCTTTCCATTCACACAGCTCCCCATCCTTGAGTGCTTCTCCAACTGCTCGAATTATGAGTGGTAAGCCTCCACACTCATTAAGAACGGCCATGGCTACTGGATTAATACCTGCATCTTCAATACAATTTCCGGCATGCTGCCTGAAGAGAACCCTAGCTTCCTCGTTACTTAAGACGTGAATCAAGAAAGGCAGACATTTATTTGCTTCACACACCCATCCTTTTCGAGATGTCATGAGAATTTTGCAGCCCCTGCTATCTCCGAAATCAAGTCCCATGTCTTCCAAGGTTAGCTTATCCCAAACGTCATCTAAGATAACCAAGATCTTTTTCCCATTCTTAAGTCTGCGCCTCAGTAGACAAGCTCTCACGGATTCGTCGTCTTCTTTAGCTAAGTCATATAAACGCAAATCACTTGCAAGCCTCCCCTGAATGCTTTTGACGTCCCAAGTTGCGGAGACAACTGCAAATGCAACCTCTTCGAATTCTTTTTTCTCAACCATAGCGTTCCTGACTTGTTCCATCATCGTGGTCTTTCCCACCCCTGGCATGCCATATATTCCAACTCTGGTAACATTACCGTCCCTTAAAGCAGCCAAAATATCATCGAATACCTTCGACCTTGAGTTAAAATTTTCACACGGTACTGCAGTTGGCAACGACCTGCTATCTTTATGAGCTTCATGACGTGCAACTTCATCAGCACCCTTTTTGAAAGGTTCCCCTCGTTTGATGAGTTCAACAACATCAGCACTCGTCTTTGATGCCTTCCTACTGAGCTTGAATCGCCAGTAACAATTGGGACATGACACTTTGAAGCAAACACCATGAGCTTTGTCTTGAATTTTGTCTTCCAAAAGGGCCTCCAAACCTTCCATCATTTTGCCTGCACCGTCCAACCGCTTGGAAATATCTAGGTCGATATCTCTTGCATTGTTGCCTGCACCATGAGCTTTGTTTTGAATTTTGACTTCCAAAAAGGCCTCCAAATCTTCCATCATTTTGCGTACATCTTTCAACCAGTTGGAAATATCTCGGTTGATAACTCTTGCATTGTCGCGGTCTATTTCCACTGCTTTTTGAACTTCGATTAGAGCAGCTTTAAGGTTGTTAAGGTTATCTTTGAGATCTGCAACATTCTTGTGGAATTTGAATAAATAACCAGCTTCGCGCAAGGATTCTTCCAAGAGAGAACTTAACACTTTAACAAGAATCTTCTCAATGCAGCATCCGATCACCGGAATACTCATTATAATTTCTTTGTTCTAATAGCAGACTGCGGCCTTGCAAAAGAAGAAAAACAAGCTCAGAAATGGAACATATATATATCAAATTGCTAGTCCATGGAACATAATTTGAAAGAAATATGTTGGTGGCAGAACCTGAAAGTCTTCTATTTTTTCTTTAATTATTAGATCACCTGGATCTTTACACCTAAAGTCAAAAGTTTCATGCGCCAATGCACGATCTAACAATGTTGGTGGCAAAATCCAAAAGTTATATGCTCAGAAAGTTCCGTGTTTTAAAAGTTTAAGAAGTTTTGTGCGGATATGTTGATCATGTTTAACATAACAAATCAAATAACTTAAAATGATCCCCCACATACAAAGACCCGTAAGAGTTGATGAATCGTCGTTATGAGTAGGCGATCCCCTTAAATAAAATCCTTACGTGAGAGAAGCTTACCGGTCTTTGATGAATCTCTGAAGAAAGCTCCTCAATGAGTTGAGTGGAAGCTTGAAAATGGCAAAAGCAGAGAGCAAATTGGTGTCTGCTTCACAGTGTGCCAGTGTTGGTTTGGTGAGTTGGGATAAGGTGTGTATGCCTAAAAAGAATGGGGGTCTTGGGCTTAGAAAGGCCAGAGATAACAACATAGCCTGTTTGACTAAACTTAGCTGGAAAATGGTGACTAATGAGGAACTCCTGTGGGTTAAAGTGCTAAAAGCTAAATATGCCATGAAAGATAACCCTAGAGAATGGAATGCTAATAGTAGAAAATCTTATATTTGGAGGAGTATTCAAAAAACTTTTGATGTGCTTGGTCAAGGTTTGAAATGGAAAATTAGCAAAGGGGATAAGGTGGATTTTTGGCATGATTGGTGGAGTGGTAATGGTCCCCTAGCTCCAGAATCGGAGAAGATGGGGCATCCTATCAAGGTTCAGCAGGTTATTTCTGGAGGAGCTTGGGATAGTTCTAAAATTCTTAACCTGGTGAACCAAGAAGTCCATGAACAAATTGTGAAGGTTTATCTTCCCATGGAAGATGTCACTGAAGACACTTGCTGTTGGGGACAAAACTCAAATGGAAAATTTTCTATTTCTAGTGCCTACAATCTGATTTTGGAAAGGCAACAAGTTCTTGATAATGAGCCTAAATGGCACTGGATCTGGAAAATCAAAACCCCCCAAAAGATCATTCTTTTCTTATGGCTTTGCTTACAGGATAGACTCTGCTCTAACAGTCTAAGAGCCTCTAGAAGCATGACCAATGATTCCAAATGTTTAAGATGTGGTTACCTAAATGAAACTTCTGAGCATATAATTAGGAGGTGTCCTAAAGCTAAGGATCTCTGGGGGAAGCTGTTCTCTAAACAGCAACTTCTTCAAGAAAACAACTTGAGTTTGGAGGAGTGGCTGTCCATTAACATCAAAGAAAAAGAAAACCACTCTTATGCTAACTTTCAATGGAAAAATATCTTCTTAGCTATCATGTGGCAGGTCTGGAAGGACAGAAACAAAGAAAGCATCGAAGGGCTCAAACTTCCCGGAGAGGTTTCATGGAAGCTTAGCAAGAAGTTTGCTGCTGATCTGGATCTTGCGTATGAGAAGAAATCTAAGGTACCTAAAGAAAATAACCAAAGCATAACTTGGGTGTTTCCTTTTGTAGGTACACTAAAGTTGAACACAGATGGATGTGCCAAAAGCAACCTGCGTGGAGGCTTTGGGGGACTTTTAAGAAACTGGAATGGAGAATGGATGGAAGGCTACTACGTGTTTCTCTACACTTCAAATGCTCGATCTTGAGGCAGAGCTACATGGAATTGTAAAAGGTCTGCAGCTGATCAAGAAGCGAGGTCTTACCAATACCATCATTGAGACAGATTCCAAAACTGCCATGGATTTGATAAGCGGCCAAGACAATTTGTTGCACCCTTTGAGCAATCTTGTTAGGGATGCTAAAGCCCTAATTAGAGTTACTAAGTCTAATGTTGTTCATGTGTTTAGGGAAGGCAATTTTTGTGCCGATAAACTTGCTAATTGTGGAGAACAGCAGAGGGAGTCTTTTGTGTATCTCATGCAACCACCGGAGGTGGTCCTCCCTTTCCTAGCTAACGAGGTAGCTAGAGTTGCCCACTTTAGGGGCATATTTGGTTAATGTATTATTTCTGTTTTACCAACAAAAAAAAAAGTAGTGAGTCAACGGAATCTCCTCAGTCTTATCACCCACCAGTCTTGACTTGGTCTCTTAAAGACCAATTATTAGGCCCCGTACGCTTATCATATTTGTTTTCTGTTTTCATTTTCATGATTTTTATATTTAGTTTGAAAATTCGTTCATGTACTTTTATCATTTTCACAAAAAAAAAATAGCTATTTTTTCTTATATTGGATTAAGTTTAAGTGAAAAAAGCTGAAAACATTTTTTAGGTATTTTCAATTTTTTGTTACAATTAGAGAAATTTTATCCAAAACGAAAGCAGAAAATGGTAAAAAAACAAAAAAAAAAAATCGTTTTCATATCATTGCTAAAACCAGAAAACGAATATGGTAAGCGTACGGGGCCTCAACGGGCTTTCTAGAGACCCCCAACGACCAATCCTCTTCTCCAATTTCACTCTCTCTGTATCCGCTGACGCCTTTGTGAGGGACAGCCGTACACCATTAAAGTTGGGTTGATTTTGAACAAATGCTTGAGAAACCAACCTCCTTTTGTGAGGGACAGTTGTACACCATAATCTAGCCGTGCACATACATTCCTAGGGCCGCCAACTATGTAGCACATAGCCTAGCTGCAGTTCTCAACCTCCCACAAAAAAGAAAAAACAAAAACAAAAAACCTAGCTACAGAAACATACTTTGTAATCCTTTTGCCTTTGCTCCTCATCATATACCCTTTTCTCAAACTTGGAAGAAGATGGGAACATTGTTCTACATGTTCCTTTACGATATTTCGATAACCCTCAAACTAAAAAAAAATAGAGTAGTAGAAACGCCTACTTTTGACTATGCTAATTAACTCTTCTTCTTCTTCTTATGCAGAAGTTAATGTATATTGTAAATGACATCATCTTCATGTTTTGGCCTATGATCGAAATTAGCAACAGACTGTCTAACATAGAAAAAATGAAGACGCATGAATTACAGTCAACCTAATCTGTTTGCACAACTTGAGAATAGAGTTTCCACAACACGAATAACCTAAAACAGCTTTGGTTCAAATTTTAAGCTGAAAACTTGCAGTCTCTAAGCATGATGTTCGACTCTACCCAAACAGCTCTAGTCGCATCCTCACCTTCATCTTTTGAATCTTTTATAGTGTAATCCATGCCACCTTTGAAGCAAAGTCCATAAGAAGGGAAAAGGAAACAATAATGAGTGTGCAAAATATTGTACTCCACAAACAATATGTGCTTTTGTGTGTCCTCATGTGTGCACGCGTGAGGGTGTATGTTTTGTGAGCTAGAGGTATACCATGACTCTAGGATGTTGAAGGCAAAATGGTTTGAGTAAAGACAAGGCTCGAAATGGCGCACTGCAGGCTGAAGCAAAGAATTCTGAAACAACAACCCCACTTGAAATGAAAGACTTAGGGCAAAAAAAGATTAGGCCAAGGACTTATTGGGGGGATTAAGATAGCCCTGTTTCCTAGCAAACTAGTAAAGTTAGGTAAATCTTCTTACTTTGTAGGCAAAAAATGTGAAAGGCTAAATCTTACAACCTTGGCTCCGTTTGACAAAGTTTTTTTTTTTTTTCTAGTTTTTTTTTTCAGTTTTGTAAACTGAAAAAATAATAAAAATAAGCTCATTTGGCGGACATTGTTTTTTTCCTTTAGTTTAAAAAATTAGTTTTTAAATCAGGGCTATTTTTTAAAACTCCAAAAATGAGTTTCGGTTTTCAGTTTTAGTTTTTATTTTGAAACCACCACCACCCTCCTACCGCCGACAACCACTGTCCACCCCCGGCGACAGGCGACGGCCACCGCCGGCAACCATCACCGATGACTGCTGGTGGTCGGCAGCAACAGCAGATGGCTGGCCACCACCACCGTCGGCCACCGCCACGCCCCACCATTGCCACCGCAAACGACCACCAAAGAAAAAATTCAAAATAAAAATTAGGTAATCAAACACCCAATATAAACTCAAAATAAAAACTGGGTTATCAAATACCCACTTATTTTTGTAAAAAAAATAAAATTTAAACTTGTTTTAATTTTTATTTTTTTGAAAGCAGAAAGTCAAAACTAAAAGTGTTGTCAAACGGAGCCCTTGTTCTGACTTCTGAGGGACCTATCAACACTACTGGCTTTAGAGATACCATGACTAAAAGCACTTGAATCTTATTGAGTAAAGAGCTAGTGGCTAGACATGCTCTACCCGAAGATATTTACTTAGGACGGACTACGTAATTGGAGACAAAACTCGGGATGAGATTAACAACATCAACCAAAAGGCTTTAGTAAATGACCTTACCCAGTTGTGATATAGATTCACTAAAACAGAGGGATTCCTGAATTAACTAATCGACACTTCAATTGCATGATGACAGCATGCCCATACTTAATGTTATTGTTTTGATGTGCTATTGGACCTGTACCTTACCTTTTTTTTTGGTGCAAATGAAATAAAGTACCAGAGATCAAATTACTGACGTCGTTGTCCTAAACCTTCGGCATCATGCTGTAGCAAATAAAACATTTCTTCAGGGGGTTGCTCTAGCAGTACATAAGACCTATCTTGGATGGCTCCCCATTTTGTCAGGAAATCGGCACATATGTTGCCTTCTCTTTGCATGTGAACAAGTGAAGATTGGGTGTCATGTAGGAGAAAGCAACAGTCTAGAATTAGACTGGATAAAGGATGCCAGACATTTTGTTCATTGGTGATGAGATTTTTAGCTTGGTCTGAGTCTGTCTCCAGGATGGCCTCCTTTATGTTTCTGGCTTTGATGAGTTGTAGACCTTTAAGTAGGCCAAATAGTTCCACCTCCAGAGTTGTACTGCTTGGTAGATAGCCCATGTATCCTTCAATCCAGTTGCCTTTTTCATCACGGATTAGGCCACCAAATCCACCTTTGTCACCATCCTTCCTGCTTCCATCAGAATTTATCTTGCAAGTATCTGCAGGGGGGAAGCCAGTAAATGAGTCTAGGTTGTTTTCTGACAGTTGGTTTGGCAAATGCTTTCATTAAGTCATTTGCAAAGTCCAACGTATATTTCCAAGAGATTTCATTACGGATGGTGAGTCCCTCAATGCACTCTTTGTTTCTATCTTTCCATATTTTCCAGATTGTGGCAATAAACAAATGAGTCCCGGAGATACCAGCAAACATATATTTGTTTTTCCCAGTGATGTTGTTCTTCAACCAGTTGAGGGTGTTGGGGTTATTGAACTGATTGATGTTATTATGACCAAGGAGGTTTTTCCATAAGGTTTGGGCTTTAGGACAGTCTCTAGCAGCATGGAAGGCAGACTCAGCAGAAGCTTTGCACCTTTGACATAGGCTGGAGCTGATGATATTTCTGGTGGCTCTTAGCTCATTGGTGGGGAGTCTGTTTTGTATGGTAAGCCATAGGAAGATGATGATCTTAAGGCGGAGGTTGAGTTTCCATAGCCAGTTCCAATTTTCACTGTTGACATCTAGACTGTCTTCATCATGGGTAAACATTTTGTAAGCACTGGCTATGGTGAATTTGCCATGAGGGTTGGGATGCCAAGTAGGTTGGTCTTCTTCATCAGGGCTATATTGAGGGATGTGGATCCTGCTTATATCAGTTAATATGCTCTCATTGACAATTCCCTTCAGAGAAGTGATATTCCAGGCCTTATTAGTAATGAAATCATGAACAAGACAATTGCTAATTTCATTTCTATTAAGACTGCTATTCAGGGTGTTTTCTCCACACCACCAATCTTTCCAAAAGCTGACTTTTTTTACCATTGGTGATATTCCACTTGATGCCATTTTTTAGGTGTGGCATAACTTTTTTGATGCTATTCCAGATTTGTGACCCATTTTTTGTATTTTCCCATTCTGTGAGCTTTTTATTTTTGATGTATTTAGCCAGAATGACCTGCACCCAGAGGAGGTTTTCATTGTTAACAAGTTTCCAGCAGAGTTTCATTATATTGGCAATGTTGCATTCTCTGGCTTTCCTAATTCCTAAACCACCATGACTCTTGGGCAGACAGGAATTCTCCCAGTTGACAAGGTGCAGTTTCTTTTTTGATTCAGTGTCACCCCACAAGAAGGACCTATTCATCTTGTCACATTTATCACAAATGGAGAGAGGAAGAGCTTGAGTTTGCATGACATAGTTGGGGATGGTGACAGATTTGATGAGAGTGAGTCTACCAGCTAAAGAAAGGAAGCTGGTTTTCCATCCAGCAAGTTTACTTTGGATTTTCTGTATAATGTAGCGGTACTTACTTTTAGAGACTCTTCTATGGATGAGAGGAATGCCAAGATAGGTTCCCAGATCTTCAGTCAGGGGTATGCCACAATAATTGCTTATTTCAACAACTTTGCTTTTGGGAATGTTCTTAGAGACAAAGAATTTAGATTTACTGAAATTTATAATTTGGCCAGACATTTTACAGAAATTCTTGAGAATGTTCATCATAGATATGTAACTTTTCTCATTATCCTTACAGAATAGAATTAGGTCATCAACATAAAAGAGATGGGATATGAGGGGACCTCCTCTGGAAGCAGTAAGCCCAAGTTTTTTGTTTTTTAGAATGGCAAGATTGATCATTTGGGAGAGTTTTTCAATGCATAAGACAAATATGTAAGGAGATAGAGGATCTCCTTGTCTTATTCCCTTTTGGGGTTTAATTGGGTCTAAAGGTTGCCCATTCCAGAGGATTTCAAGGGAGGATCCAGTAATCATGTTCACGATGAGATTAATCCATTTCTGGGGAAAGTTAAAGTCTTGGAGGGTTAGTTTGATGAAGTTCCAGTCAAGTTTATCATAGGCCTTTTCAAGATCAATTTTAAAGATGAGGCCTCCTTTTTTGCCCTTGGTGTTCTTTAAGGTGTGAATGATTTCTTGGGTAACTATGACATTATCAATAGTAGATCTTCCAGGAACATAGTTGCTTTGAGGATGACTAATGATTTTCTTTAGAACCTTACCACATTGCTAAAACTACTCTCTTTGCAGCTGTGTGATAGAGCTCATGGAACACTTTTGTTCTTTTGCTACCCAGCTGGCAGATTAGCCTGGTACAGGATATAACGCGAGACTGAACGTATTCGAAGTTAGGGTACAACAAGCTTCTTGATCAAGAGTTAGAGACCTTCCATCGTGGCAGCTTTTTCCACCTTTTTTTTTTTCAAAATCCTAGAAAATCAAAGGGCATAAGTTGCTCCAAGTAAAACATTTAACAACACATAAATTAATACAAGTGCTGGACAAAAGTTTTTGGCTCGCCGGTCACTCAGCAGTTATCGGTTAATCATTTCACTTATTTACTTCGTAAACTTCCCGTTTAAAAAGGAAATTATCAATATTTTCATAACCAGAGCTTTAATCTAAAGAATGGTGTACCACAAACTAATAACTTTAATGTAAACTGCAGAAACGATACCCAAATTCTATCGGTTTATGAGCTTCTAGAAACTTCTTCACCTTGTGTTTACCTAGTTTATCGCATTACATGCATTTCTCCTATATTATGGAGAAGGGCCATAATAAAATCTACCTTTGGCATACATGAGAAGAACTGGGGCTTAAGTATGCAATCTCGTGTGGCAATACACGTCGATCTGAAAATTCAATCAAGCAATGCACTTCAATGTAAAACTAATAAGTCTTGAGACCTAAACACAAAAGGAACAGAAAAGGGTGTGGCTATTTCCCGCATGCTCCAAGAAAATTGTCCAATTATTTCCTCATTTGCCCCTCTATCCCCGTCTTCTCACAAGCCCTCTCACCTCGTATATGCCATTACACCATAAAAAGAAGCAATGCAACACATTATGCACCATCTCCTCTTTCTATATTCTCTACCATTGACCATACTAACCTCATTGACCACCAATGAACTGCCATCACCAAACCATCCAATCAGTCAATCACAACAGTGGATACCCCCACTATGTATAGGCAACATCCATCCGACCGCCATAGCCATAATGAGGTTCCAGAATCGCCCTAGATCAATCAACCAAATATTGTTTAACACTCGTATTGTTGGTCCATCAAAACCTCAATAGATTTCGGTCAACGTCCTCGTCTCTACCATTACACCATAAAATGAGTTTCGGTTTTCAATTTTCTGTTTTGGTTTTTAGATTGTTGGTCCATCAAAACCAGTTTTTATTGTTGGCTGAACTTTCTTTTCTTAATAACACACTAATACCCTGCCTTGTTTATTAAATTTCCAAGCGATCACTTTGTATAATTTTATATGATATATTTAGTACATCTAAACATTTACTTACTCATTTTTTTTTCTTAGTTTGGCTTGCTAAAGGATGCTTACTTAACATATTGTTGTTATTTACGTTTATTTAAAAGTGTTATCTATTGAAATGCATCCTATAATCTTACATCAAGTTCAAGACAAAATCTCCAAACAGAGGTAGTAGAACCTTAACAATAGTTTTAAGATTTTTAAATGGGAAATAAATTTCAATCCAATTTGGTTATTAGAGATAATTGACTTATTGAATACCGGAGTAATAATTAGTAGAGCATCAACTTCAGGGGCGGAGCCCAAGCATGACCGGGGGGGGGGGGGAGGGCATGGCCCAACCCCCCCCCCCCCCCCCCTCCCCCCAATTTGAGAAATGTTTTAGTTGTTTTAAATAATAGATAGTTATGTTTATAATATTTACTAAAATGCCACCATATTATATATCAATGTATTAGATTTCATTTTGTAATTTTTTTACTTTTTGTGTCACAAGCCGTCGTAGTCTTTATTAATGCATTTGATTATTGACTTCGCTCGTTGCTTTTATTCTGACTTGACTTGCCAAACAATATCTATTTGCTGTATAATAATTATTTGCATTTAATTAGATGTTTACAGGGTACTAAATCTACTCAAGAATCCACAAAGAGTCAAAAAGAAAAATTCAATGAGAAGTAGCTAGGTAGTATTATATTGTATTGTCAATATTATATTGTCATGTATGCACATGTATTTTTCAAGACTGGGTCAGAATACTAAAAAAAAAAGACCAGTGGACTTGCAACTTGCATGGGTCACTATGTTAAATGATAAAAAAAACTATGTGAAATCATTGTTCATTTTTTAATACTAAGAAATGAATACTAAAGAATGAACAATGATTTCCACATTATTTGTTAAAACTCTTTTCGACACTTTTTTCAAATACTTTACAAAGCTTTTAGTTTCACAACTTCTGTCAAACTTAAAATTGATTCCTCTAAAAATTGATACAAACTGTTTTTGAGATTTGTTATTGTTTCACTTTAAAATTTGTATATGATAATCAATTCAAAATGAGCTCTTAATGCATTTGATTATTGACTTCGCTCGTTGCTTTTATTCTGACTTGACTTGCCAAACAATATCTATTTGCTGTATAATAATTATTTGCATTTAATTAGATGTTTACAGGGTACTAAATCTACTCAAGAATCCACAAAGAGTCAAAAAGAAAAATTCAATGAGAAGTAGCTAGGTAGTATTATATTGTATTGTCAATATTATATTGTCATGTATGCACATGTATTTTTCAAGACTGGGTCAGAATACTAAAAAAAAAAGACCAGTGGACTTGCAACTTGCATGGGTCACTATGTTAAATGATAAAAAAACTATGTGAAATCATTGTTCATTTTTTAATACTAAGAAATGAATACTAAAGAATGAACAATGATTTCCACATTATTTGTTAAAACTCTTTTCGACACTTTTTTCAAATACTTTACAAAGCTTTTAGTTTCACAACTTCTGTCAAACTTAAAATTGATTCCTCTAAAAATTGATACAAACTGTTTTTGAGATTTGTTACTGTTTCACTCTAAAAATTGCATATGATAATCAATTCCATATGAGCTCTTATGCATTTGATTATTGAGTTCGCTCGTTGCTTTTATTCTGACTTGACTTGCCAAACAATATCTATTTGTTGTATAATAATTATTTGCATTTAATTAGATGTTTACAGGGTACTAAATCTACTCAAGAATCCACAAAGAGTCAAAAAGAAAAATTCAATGAGAAGTAGCTAGGTAGTATTATATTGTATTGTCAATATTATATTGTCATGTATGCACATGTATTTTTCAAGACTGAGTCAAAAAACAAAAAGAAAAAGACCAGTGGACTTGCAACTTGCATGGGTCACTATGTTAAATGATAAAAAAAACTATGTGAAATCATTGTTCATTTTTTAATACTAAGAAATGAATACTAAAGAATGAACAATGATTTCCACATTATTTGTTAAAACTCTTTTCGACACTTTTTTCAAATACTTTACAAAGCTTTTAGTTTCACAACTTCTGTCAAACTTAAAATTGATTCCGCTAAAAATTGATTTAAACTCTTTTTGAGATTTGTTACTGTTTCACTCTAAAAATTGTATATGATAATCAATTCCATATGAGCTCTTATGCATTTGATTATTGACTTTGCCGGTTGCTTTTATTCTGACTTGACTTGCCAAACAATATCTATTTGCTGTATAATAATTATTTGCATTTAATTAGATGTTTACAGGGTACTAAATCTACTCAAGAATCCACAAAGAGTCAAAAAGAAAAATTCAATGAGAAGTAGCTAGGTAGTATTATATTGTATTGTCAATATTATATTGTCATGTATGCACATGTATTTTTCAAGACTGGGTCAGAATACTAAAAAAAAAAGACCAGTGGACTTGCAACTTGCATGGGTCACTATGTTAAATGATCAAAAAACTATGTGAAATCATTGTTCATTTTTTAATACTAAGAAATGAATACTAAAGAATGAACAATGATTTCCACATTATTTGTTAAAACTCTTTTCGACACTTTTTTCAAATACTTTACAAAGCTTTTAGTTTCACAACTTCTGTCAAACTTAAAATTGATTCCTCTAAAAATTGATACAAACTGTTTTTGAGATTTGTTATTGTTTCACTTTAAAATTTGTATATGATAATCAATTCAAAATGAGCTCTTAATGCATTTGATTATTGACTTCGCTCGTTGCTTTTATTCTGACTTGACTTGCCAAACAATATCTATTTACTGTATAACAATTATTTGCATTTAATTAGATGTTTACAGGGTACTAAATCTACTCAAGAATCCACAAAGAGTCAAAAAGAAAAATTCAATGAGAAGTAGCTAGGTAGTATTATATTGTATTGTCAATATTATATTGTCATGTATGCACATGTATTTTTCAAGACTGGGTCAGAATACTAAAAAAAAAAGACCAGTGGAATTGCAACTTGCATTGGTCACTATGTTAAATGATCAAAAAACTATGTGAAATCATTGTTCATTTTTTAATACTAATCCACAAAGAGTCAAAAAGAAAAATTCAATGAGAAGTAGCTAGGTAGTATTATATTGTATTGTCAATATTATATTGTCATGTATGCACATGTATTTTTCAAGACTGAGTCAGAATACTAAAAAAAAAAGACCAGTGGACTTGCAACTTGCATGGGTCACTATGTTAAATGATCAAAAAACTATGTGAAATCATTGTTCATTTTTTAATACTAAGAAATGAATACTAAAGAATGAACAATGATTTCCACATTATTTGTTAAAACTCTTTTCGACACTTTTTTCAAATACTTTACAAAGCTTTTAGTTTCACAACTTCTGTCAAACTTAAAATTGATTCCTCTAAAAATTGATACAAACTGTTTTTGAGATTTGTTATTGTTTCACTTTAAAATTTGTATATGATAATCAATTCAAAATTAGCTCTTAATGCATTTGATTGTTGAATTCGCTCATTGTTTTTATCCCTTGACTTGTCAAATTATACTTATTTGCTCTATAATTATTATTTACAGTTAATTAAGTGTTTACAAGGTACTAAATCTACTCAAGAATCCACAAAGAGTCAGAAAGAAAAATTCAATGAGAAGTAGGTACTAAAAACTCCTGTTCAGAGACATCAAGTCTCATTCCATGAATATGAATAACGAATACGGGAAGATCCTCATAACTTAGACCAAGTGTAACTTCATCATACCTGTCGCTAAATGAATGGCAAGCTCGTGATCACTAATTGTAGCTGCGAAGGCCTTCACAACTGGTTTGATTTCTGGATCTTATGCACTCTTAAGTGACCCCCCCAGCATGTAAGATTACCTGAAATTTGGAAAAAACAAGAGCGTGTGTATGTTTGGTAAGAAGGAAAAATACACAAATCTTGGCCTAACGATAAAGCTTGCCGTAGAGTTTCACCACCGCGGTGCCACAAAAAAGAAGAAGAGTATAGACAGGAGTGGTGCCGCCAGATCCACAATCACCAGTTGACCCACCACCGCCGGTGAACAACCCAATACCAATTTTTTTGTAATTCCAACAACCAAATTAAGAAGTATTTTTTATTGGAACAACCACGACGATTAACGTAGCGCCAATCGGTGCCATCACCACCGCGACTGGCAATAGTGCCAGTCGGCGCATCACCACCACTACTGCTCGACGTTTGCAACGAGACTACAACGGTCGCACCACAACCACTTCACACACCGCTGGTGGTAGAACTTATTAAACATCATCACCATCATTTTGTCCGGGTGAATGCCACACAACCTCTGTTTTCCTGTCCGAATATGTGCTGCCACCACCACCAGAGCTCTAGCCTTCAACTTTGGGTTTCAATGTTGCCGAGGGAGCCACCACGATGTCGCAGATGAGCAAGCAGAAGCGAGCAATAACCACGAAGTCAGAATCCATGGCAACGGCTTGCGAGAGAGAAGATGGGGCTGTTGGAGGGAAAGACCATTTGGGGATCGATGGGATCAAGAGTGTTATGTTACAGGTCATGGGATGGGTTTGGGGAAGATGGGAATTAGGGATTTTGACCGGTTCATATGGAAAAAGAATTAACAGGCAAAAAGACGCATTTGCCCCTGAAAAACTAACGGACGTCAGGTCAACATGCATCTTGAACGCCAGCTGGTGTTGAAAACCAAGATTTTCAAAATTTTGGTGCCGGGTGCCAAAATTAGAACCATGAGGTGCTGGGTGCAACTGACCCCTAAGTATAGGGTGTAGCGTAAAATTAACCCGAGTATTTGATTTTATTATATTTTTTGTTCATACAAGTTTGCCTCTTTTGGAAGCAAAATCTTTCTCAGTTCTTTTCCTCAATTTTGATGGTATATAATCAGAGTGATGTACTTTAATTCCACCTTTGACGGTTCACACCATTATAGTCCCATGTGGATGACATTTCAAAATGGTTGGTTGTGTGTGTTTGTATCATCTAAGCCTGATTCAGAGAGCTAAAACCTAACTTGCTTTCAGTTGAGGTGTTCTAATGGAATTTGAGATGAACATTGTGTTGATGTTGCTTTTCCTTTTCAGGAAACAAATTTCTGAGAAAACATGTCAAATAATACTCTTATCATCGCCCTTTAATATAATCTGCTTGAAACTGTTGAGAGTCCTGAATATGACATTGTACAAAATTTCACTGTAAGCAAGCCTGAGAATGTGTGGACGGACTACACAAGAGCGTACAGCCCAAAAGAGTAAGAGGTGAGGGTTGGGAATCAAGTCCAAGTCGAGAGTAGGAAGGCAGGAGGTAAAGGACGTACATCAGGGTGTTAATTAAACGAATCTTAGGAGAAGGTACGTTTGCTGTTGTGGTTGTATGTCTAGACCAAAGGTTAGCTTGAAAATGGAACAGGGTAGAGTTTGGGTACAAGTGAAGCATTCTTCGTGCCTTTTTTTTTATGAAAAATGAGGGTAACTATACCATTGACGGGGAAGCTTACATGAGGGGTCAATAACAGTGAAGAGTAGGGCCCCTAATTATATAAGAGTGGGGATGAGGCAGACTTTGTCTCCGCATTCAAACTGCACCAGATGCAAACTTCCTTGTCAATTATTTTCGCGGATCCCATGGAATCCAACCTTTGAGAGACAGTTCACAGCAGGGTGCACCTTTTTTTGGTAAACGGACAAACTTAGATTAAGAAGTAGACAAAGTTACATCATTGTTCCGATTTTCTTCCAAGTTTGACAAAATGTTAGAAGACGATGGAACAAATCAAAAATAATTACAAAAGAAAGCATCCGCAGCTAGATTGTGAGCCGCACAGGTTGCCAACCTAGGGGAAAATTCAACATCCCAGCACAAGAATCTGGTTAGGAGCTGCCTGGCTTGCATAACATATGTCCCTATCCTCCAGCACGGGGTCAAAGAGTTTTCCTGTAGGAGTTCAGTTACTCCTACTGCATCACCTACCAGAAGAATATACTGCTTGCCTTGCGATAATGCCATTCTAATAGCTAGTAGAGCCGCACATGCTTCTGCTTCTTCAGGATGGAGAGTATCGATTAGTTCCGTGCACCCAAAATAACCTTCTAAATTCCTGCTTACCATTGCCGCGCAAGCTCTGTGGCCTCTTAGTGCAGCGTCGAAGTTTAGTTTAGACCATCCAGGAAATGGGGGTTTCCATGCTATTTGGACTTGATTGTTCTCTGTGGATCTCAGGGATAGCTCCAGGAAAGATTTGGTAGAAGTGTTGATGGAGTCGGCCAGCTTACTGTGATTAAAAGGCACTCCCTTGTGTACCAGTTGGTTCCTCCCATACCAAACCATGTCAACTAAGGTGACTGCAAAAGTGGTGTATTTGCTTCTGTCTTCAGATCGTCCTGGGGGGTTTACTATGAAACCCAGCCATTCCACCTGTGAAATGAAACCAACAGGAGGCTTACAGCCAAGCGACGAGGCAGCCCAGATAAGTCTTGTTTTGCTGCATTCAAGAAAGAGGTGTTGACGTCTCGATGCTCGATTCACATAGTGGACACGAGGTGTCGATATCTGGGAGAAACTTAGCTAAATTATATCTCATCGGGAGCAGATTCCAAGCTATACGCCAAATCATGATTTTGTGTCTTTTGGCTTTCCACAATTAGCTCTTCCAAAAATCTGGTGGAAAGTTTGGATTTGGCCTGAACTTGTGCTTACAAGCCGTTAGGTAGGTTGACTTGGTTGTCATGCATTCTTTTAAAACCCATACCTCCAGCTGATTTCGGTATGCAAATTGAATCCCAAGCTTTTGGGTGGAAGTGAGATTTACCTTCATCATTGAAACCCCACCAAAATTGGCGCATGCGTTGGTCTAGTTTCTCTGTTATAATCTTTGGAAGCATGAAAGTCGACATCACATACGTCAGAATCGCCATCGACGTGAACTTTATGAGTGTTGCTCGACCAGCTTGGGATAAGACTTTGCTTTTCCAGCTTGCAAGTCTTTTATCCACTCTCATTACTATCTCTTCAAATAGTTTGCTTTTTGGCTGAATTGTAAAGATTGGTAAACCCAGATATTTAGCCTCCTTGGGCGCTCTTCTCAGTTGTAGGATTCTACAGATTTCGCTACAATGATTGGGGCCGAGATTTTTGCTGAAATAAAATTTTGACTTTTGTTGGTTTGTGCATTGACCCGACCATGAGTTTTTTGTATCCAAACATTTTTGTACTGCTTCAGCCTCCTTGTTGTTTGCCCTGCAAAAGATAATGAGATCATCTGCGTAAAGGAGGTGTGAGATAGCGGGGCTGCCCCTATTGGGTTTGATTCCATGTAGAGTTCCGTTGCTTTCAGCGCGGCGGATCAATCTTGTAAGAATTTCGGAGGCAATTGGGCGCACCTTGAATCGTACATTAATAGATAGAGAGAATGGCCCAATGGGGGCACATGACGGCGTTCGGCTTCTCAATTACCTTGAACCCTCGGGTTGTTGCACCTCTCGGGGTCTTCTAGGGTTCAGATTTATGTCCAAGTTTGGTGCATTTTAACTATTATTCGACTTGAATTAGTCAGCAGTTGTCCGGGGTTCACAAGCTTTGACGACGACATATCAATTTATTAGTTGGCTTACGCAGTAGCAGAGCTAGTGGGGGCACCAGTGGGCCGGTGCGCACCTGCTTCTCCATCAATTTTTTTTTATATAGCATGTTTAATCTAATAATAATAGTGCCCACCTAAACTTTTTAAAAATAACTAAAGGAGATTTCTTTTAAATCATTTTACATGTTAGAATACCTAAAATTTTTGAAAATAGTATAAAAAATGTCTTTTTAGTTGGTTTAAATGCTAAACTTACAAACAAAATGTAAAAGCCAAACACCAAATATATATAATCAACAAGAAAAAAGGGAGAGATAAAGTTTTCATGTATCATTGTGTGTGCTTCCATTTTCCAAAGCGACTAAAGGATAAAATCCCAAAGTCTCTCACGCTCTTCAAAGCGACAGATCGCAGATGGTGAGACATTGTGACAGACAAACCGACACTACAAGAAGAAGCACGGCGACGGATTTTTCCGTCGCTAAAAGTCCGTCGCGGATAAGGCCGTTGCTAAAATATTAGTGACAAGAATTAGTGGTCCGTCAAGAAAACTTTACTTTTACCAACGTAATTAATTATTTTAAGTGACTGAAAATTCCGTCGCTAAAGGCTTTTTAATTTTTGTTTGAATTTCTGAATTTTCTAGGGAATTTTTTTTAAAAGTTTTAGCAACAGAATTCCGTCGCAAAAATAAAAATCCCAAGAATAAAATAATTTTTTATTCTTGGGATTTTATTTTTATTATTTTTTAAAAATAAAAATAATTCTAATCAACCAATCCAACTATAATTTAAATCTTTAAGTCACATCATACAAATCCCAAGAATAAAATAACAAGTTTCGTTAAAACTGAAAAAATATGTACCAAGAACCCTTTTAACATACACAAATACATCGAATATAAGGTTTCATCGGACAACGTTTTCTCAACTGTTAAAAAAATTGACTGCTCATTAAGTTTCACAGACAATTTATTGCAACTCTGAGTTCCATTTCAGCAATTTCTTTTACAACATCGTCTCTGCTGGAATCAAACTGTTCATCCTCTGCAACAAATCATATTAAGATCCAATCGAAGTCATTAAAGAGTATCATCTGTAAATGCAGAGGTACTCTTCGTCGGTCAAACATACAAGCCATGTGAATCTCTCTAAGTGGTGCAACTTTAAAAATGAGTACCTTAAACAACCTGGAGTGAAGCAGTGCAATTTTCCTCTTTCTAAAAAGAGCGGAAAACAAAATTAAAAGAAGCATATCGTTTAACGAAACTAAAAAACTAACAATTCTATATGTATTCTTCCAACTTCACATATACTAGTTTGATACCCGTACGTTGCGACGGGTCATTGTGTAGAATTTCACTATTCGAGAATATTCGGATCAAACTATGAGAAAAATGGTGATGAGTGAGAATTATTTACCTAAAAAGAAGGAAAGAATTTATTATGAGATATATATAGTCAAAAGAACAATTAAAAGGAAAAAAAAAAACTACTGACCTTGAAAAGAAAATACCAATCTATTGGGTACGAACTAATCAAGGAAATATTTATATGGATGACATGAAACAATAGTGGCGTAAAGACCATTAACATTTAACATGACGTAAAAATAAACAAAACACGATTCGAACCATGTCACCTGAATACACAGAATAGAAAGTACCTACATTGAAAACAAAAATCGAATCATACAATGTCTCTTATATACAAAGAACAGAAACTTTCACCAAAAATAGCCGTCCAAGATATAAAAAAGATTGTAAATGTCCAAAGATATATGAAGAACACATAAGTGCTCGATGAACTTACCAGGTTATGTCCAACAAAAAGTATGGAGCAAGTGAGGTTTATGTGAGAAGGGCGAGAGAATTGTGAGAGGGATATTAGGTCAGAAGCATGAGAATTTAAAATCTAATAAAAGAAAAAACGTGGTAATGATGATGAATTTAAAAGAGGAAAAACATTTGACCTTGTATTATGATGAATCTAAAAAAAGAAAACTTTGAAATTATATTATAGAAGATAGATTAAGCTTAACAATTTCGGTTAAATCGTTTCATATTTATAAACTCCTATATTATAGGCATAACAATTTCATAAATATGAAATTGTTAAGGATACAAACTATATTATCCGATTTCACATTTAAGTTTGGTGGTAAATGTTAAAGTTTAGGCTTTAGAAAATGTGGATTCATTTGTATTTGGAATTTGGATAGAGACATTTTTTTTCTAAAAAGGATATTATAATAGCAACCTATAATGGCATAATAAAAAATAATATACAAAATAAAAATAAAGAGAATAATCCACATGCACAGATGTAGGAGGAAGAGAAAGTGCTAGTAAAAGCCTAGTTGTCAACTTTGTTTTAGTTTGGTTTTATAACGAATATATTAATTTGCAAAATAACCACTCTAACTGATCTTGAAAGAATATTTACATTGATTTCAAGATGTTAGATAGAGTTGCAATTAAGGATGTAATTGCATAAATTTATATCCTTTCCTCAATTAGATTAGATATTTCAAGAAAATAAAATTGAAGATAATCATGGCTGAAAATTGAGGAAAATGCAAGATTTTAGAGGCAGATAGAGAAGCTGGGAATGGAAGAGAGAAAGTAAGGAGATAAGGTAAGATTTTAATCAGGGGCAAGACTTTAGGTCTTCGGGCTTAGGAAGAGGAAGAAAGTGAGTGATGAAATCCTGAAATTGATGGTTTAATTAGGAATTTCAATTTGCCTGTGCGTGAGAGATAGGGAAAAAAGATGAGGTTGCCTATTTGAGACTTAGGAAATATTTGTGGAATCAAATTTTAATTAGATTAATGAGAAAATGATAATTGTGGACACTTGATTGAGGTGTTATAATTGCAAGTTACTTTTGAAATTTAAACTTATGAGATAAAATTTAACTGAATTCAAAGGTAGAAAGTCATAATTGTGACTATTAAAATTGGTTTCATTTAACATTAAATAAAATCCACGTGGCGAAATGATAGAATGTCCACATAGGCGATGATGTGGCCAATTTCTCTCAGCTTCGGCTTTCATATATATATAATTAGATTTAAGACCCATGTCATATGCATTAATTAGAAAGTTAAAATTGAGCAACGGCTAAATTGATATGATTAAGAAAAGATTAAGCAGAGGCATTAACAAAAAGTAAAATATAAAAGCAATTTTCAGAATTGAGCATTGACTTTTTGGGCTAAAGACGTCTTCGAGCTGACGCTTAGTGACTTCCCACGACAAACCTCCGACCATATTTACGGTTACAATCACAACAAACCCCAATTCAGACAATAGACACATAACATATTCAATAAATGGACTTTAGCAAACACTTGAAACTAAAAAAATCAGGTCATCAGAAAAAGTGGAAAACTATCTACAACAAATAAGCAGATCAAGTTGATGAATAAAGAAAAAGAAGCAACAGACGTTACAGACCCAACAGTAGCCGCATCAACTGCTGAAACGTGGGCGCAAACATATATCCACACACACATACACACAAATGGCTGTTGGTTTTTTCTCTTTTTTTTCCTGTGAGAAGAAATCACGGGCTCTAAAGGATCTGCCATGGAGATCGTCCATTTCATTTCAATTTACAAAGAGGGGCAACCACCCTTAGAAACATCCATTCTCTCTGGAGCCTCATTCTTATTTCTGAGTGTTCTTAAAACTAAGCAGATCAAGTTGAGGCTTGATATACTATAAAAGAAGCAGAACCCCACCAGCTTTGTAAACAGATAGAAAAAGTGTACAAACTGGACAAGCTGAACTACAACTCCCTCCCTTTCATCAGATTCGTCCTCTTTCATGACTTTATGCGAATAAATATAGTTGATGCAAACTGAATCTAACTCAAATAACAATTACAGACCAAATATGTATTATTCGCCAAGCCAATCTACGGTAAAAAGGACGATAGAGGTCAATGTCCACAATTACTAAATATAACCCAAGAATTCACAAAAATCAAATGGGGCAAAAGTCTAACGAGATGGAGAGTAATTACGGAATCAATTACTAAACATTGAAACGAATCAAATAACAGGAGACAGATCCACGTATCTTACATAAGATCGGAAATAAAGAAGAGGGAAAATGAATATATATGTGCATGAGAGAGAGAGTCTCGTACCGTCCATCTCGACGGTGGGATTGGCAACCTTGATTTTCCCGAAGCCCATTGTCTTTTGCTTGTTTGCAAACGTATGACTGATTCGACGGTCCGAAATAGGGTCTGTGGAAGACGCCGGCGGCGAGAGAGAGAGAGAGAGAGAGAAAGGTTAACGTCCAACTTATGGGTAGTAGTCTTGAGTTTGTTGTTGGGTGAAGGCCCGGCAGCGGGGGTGGGATGGCTATCGTGGGAGGTGGCCGCACAGGAGGTGGCGGAGTTGGGCACTGTGGGTGAGAGAGAGAGAGAGACGAGGGGAAAGAATGCGGTGACTGGAGATCAGATGATGTAGGGTTTTCTCTTTTAATATCCTTTAGCGACGGATTTTTGACCGTCGTTAAAACCCTTTTTAAATAATTCTGTAAGATACAAAAAGAAATAGAAAAAATACGAAAACTATATTTAGCGACGAAAATTTCGACGGTAATAGTCCGTCGCTAAAGACCTTTACCAACGAAATTTTCTATCAGTAAAGGTCTTTAGCGACGGACTTTTACCGACGAAAAATCCGTCGTTAAAAGTCACTTTTTAAAAGCCGTGACTAAAAGTTCTTTTTCTTGTAGTGCGAGAACTGCCTTTATCCCCCCAGCCTTTGCATATCATTACAGCAACTGTGAAAATGGCATTTTCTACTATATATGAGCAATCCCAAGACCCGATTGCAAAATTCAGTTGAAGATGAGTTTACGAATAGTCGTATGGTCACTTATGTCGAAAAAGAAAATTGTTTGATTGTATTTAAAATAATGTAATTAGTAACCACTTTAAGAAAATGTGAATTCACATTTGAATTGGAACTAGTCAAAAATTACCTTATAAACGTAACGTTATTACAACAAAAAAAGACCAAGGGGTTCGTTTGACCCAAGTTCTCTCCTTTCCTTTCTCTTTCCATTCATTCCCTTTCTGACAACAAGCAACCTGCTCCCCAGATAGCCTTACACTCCCTCACCTGTCCTCCTTCACCCTCACATCAACAATCCCCATCCATTGAATCCACGCGATGACATTCAATGTCTCTTCTTCACATTGGTGTAAGATACTCATTGAATTAAAGTCTTCCACTTAGCTTTCTCACCAACCCTGTACTTAGGATGTCTTCTCCCTCTGACTCTTCTGGACCTTCTTCTCCACCTCTCCATCCTTCCCCACCCACGCCTCATCAACCTCCTGAACCTCACATACCTCACAACTTGCCTAATGGGTCAACTACCCGGACTGGTCCCCTGTTACAAGTAGATGAAGCCTCAGTCATGCAAGCAAGACAAGAAGCCTCGCGTATTCTCATTGGCTACATCTGTGATGTCAAGAACTTTAGTGATCGAGCAACAGATGCAACAGATCATCAACTTGAACTGGAATCTCTTTGGCCGAATTCACGTAGAAAAACTCCCGAAAATCTTTCTTTTCCATTTTGACTTTGCATATGAAGCTCACCTAGTTTAATCTAATGGACCGTGGAGTATACAAGGCGCTCTCCTGTTACTCCGTCCTTGGACGCCTCACGTTGTTTATAGTACTATCTCATTTCCCACAGCTGACTTATGGGTTCGTGTTACACATATTCCGAGTGACTGCTACTCTCTTCCCTTGGCTCAGCAAATTGGAAGCTTGCTTGGTGAGGTCCTTCGCATAGATTGGTCACCACTCCGCCGAAAATTTCGTGACTACTTTAAATTACAAATCAGAGTTGAAGTGCAGAAACCTTTACTTGCTGGAGTTTTTTTATCTCTTCTTGATCACACCAGTCTTTGGCTTCCCTGTGCGTATGAGCGGATCTTTCGTATATGCTACAAATGTGGTTGAATTGGACACACGATTTCAACATGCCCAAAAGGGGACTCCATTATACGTCGCGACTACGACCTTCTCCGTAACCGAATGCTTCAAGTGTTCCCTCATCCAGTCATGTACGAACCCAATCAACCGCTTTACGGAGATCTGCAGCGTATCTTACCGAACACAGACTTCAACAGAACCTCACAACTGGAATCACTCGAAACGCCCTTTGGTCCTGAGCTGCACTACGTCTACTCATCCTTTTCACCTCCATCCTCACCAATTTCACCTGGACATGATAGTTTTCATTCTGCCTCAGATAGTGCTCTTGATGTAGATGAACTTATGGTGGATATTGTTGATGAACCAAGTCCTGCAACCTTCACCAGCAACTTTGAAGCCCCAACTCCAGGTTCTGAAAATAACAGCTTTGGTTGTGATATCATACCTCCCTCATTGCTTACGCCCCAGCCTTGGAAGGTGTCTGCCTTGGATCAAGTGGTCCTCCACTCTCCCCACCTACCTTGGCCGTTACTCCCCACTGCTTCATCTCCTCATGCCCAAGTCATTCCCTTAGAACCTGACCTCTACACCTTGCTCTCCACGTTTGGACAAGAGTGGGCCTCCTCCCACTCTTCACTTTTCCAAAAACTAGTCCACGCTGTTGGCCTTCCTGCTTCTTTTCCCTCCCTCTTGGATGAACCGTCCCTAGATCCCTCCTCTTCTTCCACTTACCTGCTCGCTCCCAAGGCCAACCCCACTCTGCCTCCTCCTCCCCAGTCATTGCACACATCATCTTCTTCCACTCCCCCTCACACCGCCCAGGCAAAGAACCCATGGAATATGACCCTCCTCCTCACCCTCCCATAGAGAACTCAGGCCCTAAACTCATGGCTTCTGCCATCCAAGCTCACCAACCTGTAACTCCTGTACCCCAAACACAAGACCTTCCTCCAAGGCCTTTACCCTTAACAAACCGTGGTACCTCCCTCTGGCGCCGTCTAGACCCATTTCTTAGTTACGAAAATGCTTCCTCCCCACTGGATCCTGACATTGCACAAATTGTCTCTAACCTAATCATGGACTGCAAACATGAAGAACAACACCTACAAATCCCTCCAGCTCAACACTCTGCTAAACGGTTTTATGTGCCTACCTATGATGAAGCTTTTCCTGAGGATGACATTGAAGCTGAACATGCTCCCACTCCAATCAACCGACTTCCTGCAGACTCCATTTTCGGCTTCTCTGACCCCAGTTCCGAATCATATTCTGACTCCTCTTCCACATCTTCAAAACGCACTAGAGATGATCTTGGTTTGGAACAACCTTCTGCCCATATCAAGAAGCTTCGTATCATTGGTCCGACGACGCAGCCAGGTTCATTTCCCTCTCAACTCTTGCTTTACAATAGCTTATCAGTACTTTTTCACATCTGCCTGCATAAAAACATGGTTATTCCTTCATTTAAACTACTTGCTTCCAGCTCTTACCCCTCTCTTACAGCATGTATCTTCAAATTTAGAGACTTTAGTCAGCATGCTTCACTTGCAGTTTACTATCCTTGTGCAATAACCTTGTTTACCTGTGACCTTAATTTGATGCAGCTCCTTATATTGTTTCGAAATAATATTAGCAGCATATTTAAAGTAGGTTTCTTCACAACTAAGATTTTTCACCTGAGCTTTCTCTCTGCGGCCAACAAGACTTTTAAAGTCAGAGATATACCTTCTTTGGTGTACTCTGTCTCCGCTCCTCTCCTGAGATCCCTAGCGCTTGTAGTCTCCACTCTCTCATTTGCCGTAAGTCTGCCAAGATCATGGACTGTACAAGGACAGCCCTTCTACTCCTTTAGACCTTCCTGTATTGTTCCCAGATCTAAGAAACGATACTTTGAACATACATCCCAGCATATTCTACCTTACCCGCTCACGCCAATTACTCGCTCACCAAAGGAGCGTCCCCGAAAACGTCATTGCTTCTCAGCTTTTTGCTCTTATTATCGGCAACTACAGCGTAAAAGAAAGTCTTCACTTTCTTTCTTCCACCCTTCCAAATTGCGTCGGATCTCTTTCTTCTTGCTGTCCAATTCCGTCTATAAACAGGCTTCGGGGTTTGTCCTTGAACAACCCCTTAGAACTCAATGAAAATCTTCAGCTAGAACTGCCGAGGTCTGGGTCATCCTCGGACAGTTCTTTCAGCCAAGCAATTGATCCGCAAACATCAGCCCGACGTAGTCTTTTTTCAAGAAACTAAACTTGATATTGACTCGGTTTCTCGTATATTCAACAAAGAAGGTTTTGTTTCCTTCTCTGGCTATAACCCCACAGGTACCAAGGGCGGTCTATGGGTGGGATGGAAATCTCAGATTCTTGGCACTCCTCTAGTTCTCTCGAAGCATTTGCTCCTCATCACTATCTCTATTAATAACACAATGCTCTGGACCTCGGGTTTCGTGTATGGCCATCCTGTGGTTGAAAAACGTGAAGCCACGTGGAACCTCATCAGCCACTTTCTCTCTGTCGTTTCAGGACCACTCATTTTGATCGGTGACTTCAATCAGGTCCTCTCGATCTCTGAAAAAACAGGACGCCACTGTTCGATCTTTCCGGGCCACTCATTTTTACGCAACCTCTTACAAAACCACGGACTAATTGATATTCTGTGTTCTGGCCCTGTTTTCACTTGGAGTAATGGTCGTCATAGTTCTAATTGCACTTTTGAGAAGCTTGACCGAGGTTACGCAAATGTTGACTGGCTTCTTTGTTATCCCAAAGGACTTCTCTATAACTTGGGTATCCAGGGTTCTGATCACGCCCCTATTCTCCTTATCCCAGAACCCGCCTTGGTTTCCCGTCAACGCCCAAAGCGTTTTGAAGCAATCTGGTTGGAACATCCAAACGGTATTGCTCTTCTTAGAAACACCTGGAATAGTCCTATCACTGGTTCTCCTCTCTTCTGTATGGTACAACTCCACAAAATGGCCCTCCGGGCACTTTCTTCCTGGCACTGTTCTCACTGTCACAATCTCGCCTCCCAAATCCAAGATATTCAAGCTCTTCTTCCAAGTATCCAAGAACAATTCCCAGATGAATCTGCCATCCTCCAATCAAATCAATTACAAGATCGCCTTAACTGGCTTCTTGATTGTGAGGAACTCTACTGGAAACAGAGATCCAAAAATAATTGGTTAGCTCTTGGGAACCGCAATACCAAATTTTTTCATGCCTCTGCCAACTTACGTCTTACCAAACGCAACTTCACAAATATTACTCATTCTTCGGGTTCAACCTATAATACACTCAAAACTCTCCAAGATTGTTTTCTACGTCATTTTACCTCGATCTTAGCTCCATCTTATTCCGATCCCGAAATCTGCGATATGCCCACTATAGGCATTCTATCTTCTCATTTGGACACACATCAACAGGCAGTATTAGACTCTCCTTTCACTGCTGATGAAATCAAATCTACAGTCTTCCAACTAAAACCTCTCAAATCTCCGGGTCCGGATGGTTTTCCTCCATTGGTCTATCAGACCTGTTGGAGTTTCATGGGTCAATCTCTCACTACCGCGGTACTTTCTTTTCTTAATTCCGGCTATATGTTAAAAGAAGTCAACCGCACCTTCATAGCCCTCATTCCAAAAATAGAAAATCCTACCACTCCGGGGGACTTTCGACCCATCAGCCTTTGCAATTCCTTATATAAAATCATTGCCAAAGTCCTATGCAATCGACTCAAAGATATCATTCCTACCTTACTTTCTCCTTATCAAAATGGCTTCATTAAAGGACGCCATATATCTGACAGTATTCTGATTGCTCAAGAATTATCAAACTATATCCGCCTCAAAAAACATGGTGCAAAGGGCATCGGATCTCTCAAAATGGATATGAGTAAAGCTTTTGACCGTCTACGATGGGACTTTCTTGCTGCTGTTCTCCAACAATATGGGTTTTCCCGAAAATGGATAAGGTTACTTCTACAATGTGTCACAACAGTAACTTTTTCCATCCTCATCGACGGCACGCCAACAGACTATTTCACTCCTACTTGTGGGCTTCGACAAGGTGATCCCCTATCGCCTTTCCAGTTTATCCTATGCACTGAAGTCCTCTCTCAACTTCTTCTCCGAGCTCAACATTATGAAGGCATTATTGGGCTCCGACACTCACCGAGATCTCCACAGATAAACCATCTTCTCTTTGCTGACGACTCCATTCTTTTCTTCCAAGTCACTCCACTTTGCTGTGAACTACTTAAATTGCTCCTCACCTCGTATGTTAATGACTCAGGGCAACAAATAAACCTTCAAAAATCCTCACTTTTCCTTAGTCCGAATACCTCTCCCCTTTTAGCGGACTTCTTCTCTAGTACACTAGGCATTCCTATTCAACCCGTAATGGGAATTTACCTTGGCACATCTTTAGATATTGTTCATCATCGGTCTACTTTTTTTCAAACCTTAGTACATCGAATCCAACTTCGCTGTGCTGGATGGAAAAGTCTTCTCCTCAATAAAGCTGGAAGAGCCACACTCATTAAATCAGTTATCTCTTCTCTTTTAACTTACCACATGCAAATCTTCCTCTTTCCACTCCACATTTGCAAAAAAATTGACACCATCCTCAGTCGATTTTGGTGGTCTGGAGATCATGAAACTAAACGGATTCACTGGATCAACTGGACTTCTCTCTGTGCACCTCCATTTCTCGGTGGACTTGGCTTCTGACAGACCAACATCTTCAATTTAACCTTACTTGCCAAACTGTCCTGGCGTATTCTTTTTGACCCCTCAAGCCTCATCTCTACCTTCTTCAGAACGAAATACTGTCAGCAAACTCACTTTCTGACTGTTCGGGCAAATTCCAACTGCTCGTGGGGATGGAAGGGGATCTTAAAAGGGCGCGATTTGCTTCTACCAAACCTGCAATGGCGTTTGGGTGATGGTAACCAGATCCGTATCTGGGAAGATTATTGGTTACCAACAATGAAACCTGCTTACTTACAACAATTTCGACACACTCATTCTCCTAAGGAATTGGTGTCACTATATATCCAAGAGGGCAATTGGCACGCTTCTCTCATCCGCAATCTCTTTCCTGACCACATTGCAGAAAACATCTTGGATCTTTACATCTCGCACGCTGGCTGCCCTGATAAACCAATATGGATAGCAAGTACTACCGGTATCTATAATGTCCGCACTGCCTATACATTAGAATACACCGATAGACACCCGATAAAGCCTACAATACATTCCCTTTCTTCAGTTTGGCGACATCTTTGGAAGCTCAAAATCCCTCCTAAACTACAATTCTTCATATGGCAACTCCTTTGGGATCGCCTACCTCTTTTGAGCGCACTGCCAAACAAGGGAATACATCTGGCTACTACTTGTCAACTATGTCACCAGGAAATTGAAACTTCCGATCATCTTTTTTACTCCTGCCAGATTCTACGCCCAATATGGTTTGGTAGTAACCTTGGTATCTTGACGAATTTTCCAATTCCCTCCTTTAAGGAATGGTTGATAGCCTGGATAACGCCTTCCACCCATCTTCCTCTCAACCACAGATATCCACGACTCCTATTCTTCAGCATTCTTTGGTACATATGGTTATATCGCAATGAGAAAAATTTTCGGGGTTCAAATAACGGTCCACTACAGATTTTGCGGCAAGCTGCCAACCTCACCAATAATTATGTTAGTTTGCTTCAAGAGTCACCAGTCAAATTCAGACCCACACCCTTGACCGCTTCTACATATACGCAGTGCCTCTATATAACGCAGACTTCCAACATACTAGAAGGCCATTCCATACACACATCTTTGTCGTCTGCTACCATAAACATTTACTTTCACGCTACATTTACATTTCAGTCTAGAAGAGCCACTTTAGTCATTTTAGCTTCCACAAGTGATGATCGTATTATATATTGGAGCACCAACTGCTTTCTTAGTACTTCTAACCAGGAAGCGGAAGTCCTCTCTTTTCTCTTCACTTGTCAGTGGGCTTTACAAAATAATTATATACATGTTACTTTCTTTTCTAATTCAGCTTCTTTTCGATCTCAGATACTCGAGAATTAGGAGCCTGATGTCCAGTTGGAACCCATCTATTTTTGATATCTATCAGACGATATGTATGTTCCACAGTTGTCGCTGCTTATCTAGGACTACTGTTCTTTCTAGTCTCATCTTGCACAGGTGGCGGAACATCTTTTTGGCTAGCTGACTGTGTTTGTACAGTTTGGAGATGATACCAAGGCAGTTTAGTACTCCCAGTATTTTGTTTTGCAGCTTATAGCAATAATCATGTGCCACAGTAGATTAGACAGATGGGGTCTAAATCTCTGTGTCTGAGATCTTTTAGCCCTTTCTCAGCTGTATATTTCTACACTTTGTACTTATGCTTTTGAAATGCAGTTCTCTTTAACCTCAAAAAAAAAAAAAAAGAAAGATGTGAATTCGTTGTGATCCATCATACAATTTAAATGTTCATAGTTTAACATTATATAATTAATTTTTGTTATAATTTTTCTCTCATTTATTTAGTGCCCACCTTGAAAAAAATTCCTTACCACTTACCCTATGAGGCCACGCCAGCTCTTGCAGTCCGCCATGGAGGTAAAAGTAATGCCCAAGGTGCACAATCCCGCGGTGGTCCTCGTGCGTCTCCTTATAATTGCATTTGCTCACTTGATTGGATTATTCTTGGAAAGTGGGTAGTGTTTCCCGTCTTCCGAGGGACATGTGACTTGTTGTGAACCGCATGTAAGAAGAGGTGGGGAGGTTGCATTCAACCGTTCTTTGCAGCCTAGGAGTTCGAAAGGTTCCCCAAATTTATCTGTCAACTATGAGGGAAACCCACATAAAATAATTAATGAAGGTGGAAAAAAAATACAAAACCATAAATATGCAAATTTCTCTCTCTTCTCTGTCATCCACACACACACGCACTACTTATAGCGACGGTAGTCTTCCGTCGCTAAATTTTTTTAACAAAGTAACCCAAAATCAAAAATTTTCTAAAAACTTTTAGCGACGGTATTTTCGTCGTTAAAAGGTCGTTGGTAAAATCCGTCGACAAGTACCTTTATCGACGGTTTTTCTCATCGGTAAAAGTGTTTAACGACGGACTTTTACCGGCGGTGAATTCCGTCGCTAAAACACTTCCGTCGCTGAAAGAGCGTTTTAGCGACGAAATTCCATCCATCGCTAAAAGTTTGTTGCAAAAAATCCCTTTTCTTGTAGTGGTTGCATTACATGATAAATGAAAAGATTAAACCACTAGCAAGTGCAAAAGTTAAATAAAGTTACATTCCACTACGAAAAAAACCATTAATCTGGTCCAAAAAGTAAAAGTTTAAGTTATACGACAAATTCTAAAGAAAAAGTATCAAGAAACTATTAGAGCACAACATGATTAGTCCTTGTAACATGGCCAATTCAGTAAAAACTTCAACATGTCAACACTTCTGCCAAGATCCCATTTTCACCAATCTGGTTAATCTGCAAAACAGGTGAAAATTGTAAGAGAACAACATGATCAGTCTTTCCCCACCACACTGTACATGTCTAAAATACTAAAGAATAAATATAATGAAAAAATTGTTATATATTTAAGCTTTTCAATAGTTGGTACTTGACAAGGCAATTACATCAGCCCACCAGCACAAAGTACATCCAGCTATTGTATAGAGCAAAACAAAATCCAATAGAACCAAAGAAATAATCAAAATAAGGACTGCCAAGAAGCAAAATGCTTAAAGAAAAACGCAAGGAATCCTAGAACTTATTGCGCAGACTAGGTGGCAGTTACAACCTACCCTGGCTTTGTGGTGGAGATTTTAATGAAATTCTATTTGGAAATAAAAAGTAGGAAAGGTTAAGCAAACCGTACAGACAGATGCATAAGTTCAGAGAAGTGTTAACAAATTGCGGATTACGAGATTTGGGATATGATGGATACAAATTTACATGGTGCAGCAATAGATGTTTCCCTCTCACTGTAAGGGAAAGGCTACAGATTTTGTGTAACCTCAAGCTGGAGTGATATGTTTCCAGGTCGGACTATTTGTGGATCTTTATCTCGTTGCATGAAGGTTATCAAACAGCATGAGGTAAATAAAACAGACAATTTAGATTTTAAACCATGTAGATAAAAAGGTTGAACTGTGAAGAACAAATTGCCAAGGCGTGGGGACACGAAAATAACAAAGATGATCCGACTACTTGTTTAATTAACAATATAAGACAATGTCGTCTTGGGCTATTAAATTGGAATAGATGTCATGTTGGGAATGTACAAGGAAAGATTCGAGAGCTAAGGGATAAGATTTCAGGTCTTGGCACAAGGATGATTACAGAGGAATCAAAAAAGGAGCAACGAAAGCTGATTTTGGAGCTTGATGAAATGCTTCTCATGGAAGAAGACCTGTGGAAACAGCGGTCTCGATGCATGTGGTTGGCAGAAGGTGACAGGAACACTAAATACTTTCACAATCAAGCTAACACTCGCAGAAAGAAGATTTGGGTGCCAAAGTTAAAGATATCAACAGGTGAATGGAGCAAAAATGACGGGGATAAGGAAGCTACAGTGGTCAACTACTCCTAGCATTTGTTTACCACTTCAAACCCACAAAGTGATGCAATCCAGTAGATGCTTGGCAGAATCAAGACGAAGATTACACCATTAATGAATGCTGAGCTGATAAGGAGGTATTCAGCAGAAGAGGTAAAAAAATGCACTTTTTTTCTATGTACACTTCCAAAGCTCCAGTACCGAAAAATATGCCGGCGATGTTTTTTCAAACATTTTGGCATATTGTTAGGAATGATGTTGTGAGCTATGTTCTAGCCTTCTTAAATGATAGTCAGTTGCATCAGTCTCTCAATTATAATCATATTGTTCTAATACCTAAATGTTAAAGCCCAGAAGAAATGACCCACTTTAGGCCAATTAGTTTGTGCAACGTTGTCTATAAGATTGCATCAAAAGCGTTGGCAAATAGATTGAAACCATGTTTAGCGATATGCATCTCTGAAAATCAAAGTGCTTTTGTCTCGGGTCGCCTCATAACTGACAATATCCTTCTTGCTTTCGAAGTTAATCATTCTTTCAAAAATAAATCTTGGGGGAAGGGCGGACATGTTGCGCTTAAATTAGACATGAGTAAAGCCTATGATAGGGTAGAGTGGCCTTTTGTGGAAGGAATTTTGAGGAAATTGGGCTTTCATGACATTTGGATCAAATTAGTTATGGACTATATTTCTACAGTGACGTACTCGGTCAAGCTAAATAGTGACCGTTATGGCTATATTACCCCCCAAAAGGGTCTCCGACAAGGAGATCCTTTCTCTCCTTACCTTTTCTTGATCTATGCAGAAGGATTCTCATCGCTTATAAAAGCAGTAGAAGAAGACGGACTCATCCATGGTGTGAAAATTGGACGAGGTTGCTCTACCATCTCACATCTACTCTTTGCGGATGACAGCCTTTTATTCTTCAATGCCTCGACGGACGAAGCAAGGGTGATAAAGAACATCTTACAGGTGTATGACAAGGCTTCAGGACAGATAATAAATTTACAGAAATCGGGGTTTGTATGTAGTAAGAATACCAAAGATGACACAAAAATCCAAATTAGCAACTTGTTAAGTATCCCAATGGTGCAAGCCCATGACAAATACCTCGGCCTGCCTTCAGTGGTGGGGAGATCAAAAAAAAGTATTTTGTAGCCTTCGTGAAAGAATTTGGAGCTGGTTGGTTCGCTAAATTCCTATTTATCTAAGGCAGATAAAGAAATTCTCATCAAGTCTGTCCTACAAGCAATACCAACATATTCTATGTCATGCTTCCTATTCCCTGAGTACCTCTGTGATGATATAGAAATGATGATGAGTAACTATTGGTGGAGACGTAGAAAAGGGAGGAAAAATATATACAGGATGAGTTAGGATCGGTTGTGTGTTAGAAAGGAAAAGGGGGGCATGGGGTTTAGAAAGATGAAAGCTTTTAACTTGGCTTTATTGGCAAAGCAAGCATGGAGACTAGCCACATCACCAAACTCATTGGTTTCATGTACATTGAAAGCAAAATAATATCCACATGGAGATTTTTTCAAGGCACAAGTTGACAACAAGCCATCATTAACTTGGAGAAGTATATTGGAAGCACGAAGGGTAGTGGAAGCAGGTTCCCGATGGAGAATAGGAAATAGGAAGAAAACAAAAATATGGAATGAACGTTGGATCCCCTGCCCGTACACGTTCAAGGTTCAATCCCCGATGAAAATACTCAATGGAGATGCGAAGGTAAAGGCTTTAATTGATCAGCAATCCCACAGCTGGAAGAAAAATCTGGTTTATAATATCTTTTGGCAACATGAAGCTAGGGCCATCCTTCAAATACCTCTGGGCACGGGTCGACATGAAGACAAACTTATCTGGCACTATTATAGAAAAGGAAATTTCTCTATTAAAAGTGCTTATCGCTTAATCATGGATCAATAGTTGCATAAAGGGAAGGACATTTCAATGGAAGAGGCAAGTACGAGTTCTGCCAGTAGCTGAAGCTTTATATTGAATGCTCGCATACCAAATAAAGTTAAGGTATTTGGATGGCGGGCTTGCAATGATATCTTGCCAACGGCATCAAAACTGAAAAGGAGACAAATCACCGAGGAGGATGACTGTAAAATATGTGTAAGGAAGGGGAAAACTTATTCCATGTATTGAGATTATGTTCCTTTGCTAGAAAGGTATGGGCGTTAACATCTTATAATATGTATAAAGAGTGTGTTTGTGGAGAATCAGTTTTTGCGTGGTGGATGGAGGTATGGAAATGTGAAAAAAAGACGAATTCGAACTTATGGTCATGCTATGCTGGTGTTTGTGGACTAACAGGAATGAGGTTTGCTTCAAAGGAGCTCAGATTGACGCATTGGAACTAAATTTACGAGCTCAACTTCAGTTGGAAATGTTCCATAGAGCAAGTACTAAATCAAACGTGAAGAAAGCTCAGATTCAAATCCAGTGGTGTCAACCCCCCAAAGGTGTGTATAAAATCAATTTTGATGGGGCTCTTTTCTCAGAAGATCATGCTATTGGAATTGGAGTGGTTATAAGAGACTACAGAGGCACTTTCTACACGGGTCTCTCTAAGTGGGTGGAAGATCAATCTGAGGCAGAAGTGGTTGAAACATTAGCTGCTTTTACAGCCATGGAATTCAGGATGGAATGCAGATTTAGAGATGTAGTAGTGGAAGGTGATTCGGCGTCCGTCGTCAATGCTATCAAAAGTACTATGAAAGATATGTCAAGACTAGGGATCCTGATTGAGGATGCAAAAAAAGATGTTAACACACTTTCAGTCTGGTGAAATTTTGTGGGCCAAAAAAACTTGCAATCATGTCGCACACAGACTAGCAAAATATGCTCGCATTCATAGAGATTTTGTAAATTGGATGGAGGAAGCGCCTGGTTTTATAATGCCGGCAATCATCAGAGATGTACCCTACTTGGAATGAATAAAATCGCTTCATAAAAAAAATATATGTATCATCAAACAAATCAGCAATGTAACAAACCAAAGCCCGAGGCTAGTTTTAGGCTAAAAAAAAATTTCCTAGCTAATTATTCATTGGATCTTTAGCGACGAATTGGTGAGCATTAGATTTTGTTATCTTTAGTGATAATATTTAGAAACTATAATTAAGTTGTGATTTAATAATTGTAGTTATAAGAAATACTTATTTAGATTTTTAGTGACGATTAGCGTGACCGAATTCAACCGGTAACTTTTAGCGCCGATATTTTTTTTTTTACTTAGCATCGATAATTTATTTAAAAAAATTTAGCAATGATTAGTGGAGCGGAGTTATGTAGCAACTGTTAGATTTTTCCTAGTACATCATTCTATCGTAAATAGTTATTTTGGGCTATTTCGTAATAGAACAAACTTTGGCTCCTACCCGGTTTGTAGGAATCTTCCTCCAACCCCGTATATAGTGACAATTAATAGTCGCTAAATGTTTTTAGTAGCTTTCTTCTAACACTTTCAGCGACAATTCTTAATAACACTTTTTTAACGTCATTAAATAAAAGTCACTAAAAAACATTTAATGACGATTGATTGTAGCTATATAGGGGGTAGGAGGAAGATTCCTCCAACCAGTGTAGCAGCTAAATTTTTTCCTTCGTAATAACAAAAAATTTTGGATACATTTTTAAATAATTAACGAAACTTTTTTTTTGGGGGGTGTTTGGTAATTGTGCTTTTAGGGTTTTATATATATACCTACATATACTATAGAGCAGTCGAGCCTAAATTTCTATGGCTATTTTTCTGAGTCACGGTTGGGAGTTACAGAAAGATACAGAGAAAGAGTAGAAGAGGGGAAGCGATTAAAGAGATTTTCTCTAATATAATCAAGGGTTTATTGTAGCTGTGAAGGGAGGTGTATGTCTGCGTGTCTATATGGCTGTGTGAATTGTAATGCATTGTTTGAGGAAGCCGTAAAAAAGGGCTGGGATGGTGGCCGTGAGAAAGGGGTGAACTGAACTGAAGTGCGTTTAATTTGTGTTTATATGACATTGTAATGTGCTTGTGTGGGTTGAAAGCCGTGAGTGGCCATGGCTGCTGTGGATATGTGTTTGCGGCATCGCCATGGCTCGGACAAGGGTAGAAGCAAATGCGGCGGCTACGATTTAGATAGAGAAAACAGTGGGTATGGAGAGGGAGAGAAAGGGAGAGGGAGAGAGATGTTATGGACTGCCGTTAGATAGTGGAACAGCTGTGTGTGATGCGTGAAGCCGTGGGTATTTTCATTGTTTGTGAGCCTATATGTGTGTTATCAGTGAGAGCTGTGTGCATGGTGTGTGTTTGTGTGCCCATATGTGTGTGTGTAGGTGCCAAGAGGCAGCTGTGTGCGTGTGTTTTTTAGGTGTGTATACAAGTGTGTGTGAATGTTGTGTGTGGTGTGCATGTGTGTGTGAGTTTGGAACAAAGAAGAGAAGCTACTGCCGTGAGGCAGTAGCTGTGTGAAGTGTGTGTGAGTTATGTGCCTATGTGTGTGTTTGTGTGAGTGTGTGAGTAAGTGTTGTCTGGATGTGTGTGTACAAACCGAGTGGGTATGTGGAGTTGGGTCAGGACCATCCGTAAGGGGGCTGCCAAACATAGGTGTTGTGTGCGTTATTGTGTGTATATTTTTGTGCGCGTAAGGTCCGGTAAGGAGTGTAGAAAGTGGGTGTGTTTGTGTGCTTGAATGGGTGTGTGTGTGTGTGTGTGTTTATTGTGTGCAGTGGGGTGTGTGTGTTTGTCTGTTCAAACATGTGTGTGCGAAGCTGCCTAGAGGCAGCTGGCTGTGTGTGTGTAGTGCTGTGCATATGAGTGTGTGTATACGGGTGTGAGAGTGTGTGAGTGATGTGTGTGCGTGAGTGCATGCTTGTGCAGGTGTAAACTGTGTGCATGTGGGTGTGTGTATATCATATATATGCAAGTGGGTATGGAACAAAGAAAAAAACTGAAGAGAGGGAGCAGACCCACTGCCCACTGTGTGTGTTTGTGAATGAGTGACGTATGCATGTGTGTATGAGTTTGTGTGGGTGTGTGCGCATGAAATGTGTGTGTGAACATGTGTACAGGTGGTGAGGTGCATGTGCCCTTGTGTGTGTTTAGAAGAGGAGAAGCTGCCGAAGCAACCGGTGAAAGGGGGTGAAAGCAATGCGCATGTGTGTGTACATAGGTAGCGATAGGTTCATTACACGCATTAAATAGTGTAGAGTGAATATTAGCACGTAAAAATTTAAATTATAGTACCTTAGCCTATATTAGAATTTTTGGAAAAGATTTGTAATTTTCTGAGAAGGTATGTATTTTTAATATTTTCTGTAAGCTTAGATATATAAAATTCTTTTGGAGCCTTTAAACTCATGAAAATGTTTTAAAAAAATTAGAGTAATGGTTTTGTAGTATAAATAAGTCCCAGTTTGAGTTTGATGATTTTTGGAGTTGATTTGATATCATTTCCATATCGCATTGGTTTTAACAAAATGAATAATTAAAAAATTAGTTTTGATGCCTCTTAAATTCCGATTTCAATTCATATGATTTTTATACGTATTTAAAGGTATGAAAAAATTATGGGACTTTGTTTTCAACTAAATGTTATTATGGCTATTTATGGGTTTTTCTTGATTTAAAGAAATTATTTTAAATTGGAAATATTCAAAAAATTCAAAAAGAAATCATATTTTGACTTTTGTTAATGTTTTAAGCTATAATATATTTTTATTTTAATTTATTATGAATTGTGGGGTATGGTTACGCATTAAGGAGTGTACATGATTTTCGATTAGGTTGGCCGTATGCGAGACCCGCTTTGAGTTGAGCGATTTCAGAGTTAAAAGCGAGTGCCATTTGGGTAGTTGATATTATGATTTATAGTATATTAGCATAGATTGTATTCTAACAAATTGATTGTCAATCTAGGTTTATTCAGAGAATTTTGATCGAGGTAAGAAATTATATCCGAACCCTATTTCATCATTAATATAAAATATAATTTTTTGAGTTGTTATCGAATTTTTAATGAACTCTGATATTTTATTTGTCATGAAAATATTTTCAATTGCCCGTGTAACCCTAATTTGAGCCTTATAGCGATCGTTTGGAATTCTTTGTTTATTCTCATATGTTTTATTGATTCGATTATCGTAAAATGTTTTGAATTTTGTTTATTGCTCGTCAATGTTGACATGAGTTAGTAATCTGGGAGTTACAAGGATGGTCTGTATTGCTAGAGTTATAAGGATGGTCTGTTAGCTGAGTTAAACTAGTACCTAAATGGATTAGTCAGTGTACATATGCATATGTAAAGCATATCGAGCATTACCAGGATGACTTTGATATAGTGTACTGCTCGTATTCAATATTATCTATTTATGTTTTATTATACCTGAAATGTTTTGAATGACTACTGATTTAAAGGATTGAGTTGATACTCCTCCCTATGTTTATATCGAGATAACTGTGATTTCATTTAAAAGTTCTTTGAAAAGATATTGTTTGACTTGAATGTAAAATCGTTCGTATTGTTCGTCTATATCAAAATATTGTATTCTATTTGAAAATCTTATGAAAAAAATTGTCCGAATCGTTTTGTTATTTTTAAATCTTTGATCAAACTTACTGGACTCTCAAAAGCTCACTCTCCTATGATTTCCTTTCCGCAGGTTGCCTGAGTATGGATTAGAGCGAGTGAAAGAGAAAATGATTTAATTATTGGTATCGATTCTTAGAACCCCTGCGTGGGTGACTTTGCTAGTTTATTATTTAGGTTTAAATGTAGTTTTTCAGGTATGATTGTACACCGAGAGAAAATACATTGATGGATGTTTTAGTTACTCTGACAGTTGTGGTATTATTTTGATGAGTTTGAGGATGTTATGTATTAGTGTAAGTGATCGAGCGAGTGGCTAACATTCCGGAAATTTCGGGATGTTACAAGCAAAGCGACTGTAATAGATTTCCACCAGCAGAAACCATATCTAGCTATTGTATAGAGCAGCAAAATCCAATAGAAACAAAGAAACAACCTAAATCGGGACTGCCAAGAAGAAAAATACTTAAACCAAATAAGAAACCAGGTCACTTAATAGTTAATATCATCAAACAAATCAGCAAAGCGACTGCAATAAATTTCAAACTTACAAAGTCAAATGAAACTAAGCTATGCTACTAAATCTCCACATTTTTAGAACCCATACAAAGATCTCCTCTTCTGATTTTCAAACTCAACCCCAGGAAAGTTAGATTCTTGTATCAACAAACACACAAACCAATAAGCACATCTTTTAGAATGCTGTTTCAAAACAGGTTTTATAAACCAACAAGCTGTACGAAAGCGACTTACCATTATCAATAACATTTGATGCATGTAAAGTAGACCCTTGTGCATTTTCTAGAAAAAAGAAATAAAGAGATATCAAATGCCTTTAAAATAGATTTTAGCTCATACAAGGAAAAGCCAAAAACAATTAATTTTACCTCAAAAGTATTCTTCAAGTTTTTTAATTTCGTCCATGGCTTCTCGAAGATCAATTGTCTTTGAAGGATTCTATAGCTAATTCTGAGTACAAATAAGAGATTCTACCGTTCGTGGAGCCAGAGAACGATGAAATGGATCAAGCACACGACCTCCCGTGCTAAATGCCGACTCAGATGCAACTGTAGAAATTGGAACGGCTAAAACATGTTGTGCTACTTGGAAGAAGACACGATACTTCTGACTATTAAGCTTCCACCATCCTAAGATATCTAATTCTGCATTTACCACTAGATCTTCATAACTCTCAACGAGGTATCCACTTCTGACTTGCTCTCTACGACATCCTCCTCCTCCAAAACCCTCTTGTATTGAGCTGCTAAAGACTCCTCTTCCTCAAGTTCAGCCACATTTCCTTATAAACTTGACTTACTAATCTTTGTGACTCATCGTCCCTTTTCTCATAATGCTCAAACAACTTAACCAAGTTCTCCTTCACCTTTTTTCACAACCTCTTTAACTGTCACAGTATCGCACATTGACTTAAAAAACAAACTTAACATACTCTAGCTTGTAATGGGGATCTAAAACAACCACAATATACAAATACAAATTCAGTGTGTCAAGTGTTCCCCAATACTTTTCAAACTTCTTCAACATATTCTTTGCCATAGAACACAAAAGATTATCTCCACTTTTAGACAAAGAAACCATTTTTCAGCATAATCCCATCACCTCATGAAAACCCTACATCGGCGGCCAGAAAATGCCGGTATAGGCACAAGAATTGCCGGCATAGGTTAAACCGGCGCCACAAGAGCGCCGCCTTCTGTAGCGTTGCGGTAGACATATGCCGACGGTCGAATGGGTCTATACCGACAGCCAAACGCTGGCATTGCTATCCCCTAATCCAACCCCTAATGTTCCTTTTGCCGATGGTGGCTATCTAAGCCAGCGGTCATTAGGCACCGCCATAGCTAAATATTTTTTATTTAAATAATTAATTAAATTATTTTTGGCGACTGGAGCTGACCGCTGCTATAGGCTTTTTTAGATTTTTTTTTTCCATCTATGCCAACGGTCATGGGCACCACCATAGCTAATTTTTTTCATTTAAATAATTAATTAAATTATTTTTTGTCAAGGGTGCTGACCGCCGCTATAAGCTTTTTTAGATTTTTTTCCCCAACACCACCAACCGCCCATAAGTATCCATTTTCTTTTTCTTATGCAATTTATATATATATATAAAATAACCTACACGAAGGACAGCATGACTCGTAGCCTTGTGAAGATTCAGGAAGTAGCTGCATCCATAGGAAGTCTGCAACCACTCCCAAGAACTCTACATTTGGCCAAAAGACCTTTTCAAAGTGCAAAATTATCTTGTTCTCGATCCCAACCCCAAGGTCAGTGATGGCTGCTTCCTTCCACTCGGGTAATCTCGGCTCAAACTTGATATAATTTGACTTTAGAACACCAAGAGGGACAGTAACAATGGCAGCATCAGCTGTGAATGTACGTCCACTTTCAACTGTTACTTTCACTCCATTGTATCGTCTAGCTATCTTTGTAACCCTTTGGGATGTGGGAAGAATGACAAAAGAGTAACTTAGTGAGTGACCAAAAGAAACAATGAATGACGAAATAATGAACTATATCTACCTGTGATTCAAGTGGATTTTTGTGTGGCTGCAAGAGTTAATCCTGAACTTCATGGTGTGCTCTCTGCTTTTCCGGTGTTATGCTAGAAATTTCTACTCCAAAGTATTTGGCCAGGCAATCCAACTGGGATCACAAGGTTGCAAGGTGGAAGGCATTAATTCAAATGTAACTTCTTCAATCTGACGCAAGTTTTTTCCTTATTTCCAACTTTCCCTTCTGCTTCACTAGAGTGAGGTGTGGGAATTTTACTGATATTTGCAAAATGTGTTTATTTTAATAGATTACTTACAGACAAAAAAACTACAAATATGTTGGCCATTTCTTCCATCAACTTAGAAATTTAATCTTGGAAGAATTTCAAAAGTGAAGCTAATAATGTGTTATACACGATGTATTTTTACAGGTTGGCACTTCCAAAAGGCACAAGATTTCAATTTTATTAAGAGAATTTTCTAGCATTTGTAACAATTTTAATCTCTAAGATGCAGGGGATCAAAACGACACAAAGATAGCAGAGCGATTTCATATGCTTGACCACTCCTCTTTTGCTTCAGGTCTACTATGTTTTGTTGAATATTATTATTCATGTTCTCAGGAGGCAGGTCATCCAAGATGTGCTAAGGAAATTATGACGAAGAGATTCATTTTAAATATTTTCTGGTTCAACTAAATGAATTGCTGTAAGAGATCAGACTTGATGAACAGGTTTTCTTGGTTACATATCAAGTGGAGTACTTATTTGTAAGCGAGGACTTAAATAAAGCTCCTTCCTTCCCTGTAAGTCTTTCCTGCAACACTTCTATCCTCTCATCTCCTCAACAACAGATTCTGGACCAATTATTAATTGACGTATCCCCGTAACACGGGAGTAGAGATGGGAAAAACACCTAAGGTCTGAGCACTAAACAATTACCTCAGAACTAATCTACATCGACACAATCAAAGACAGCTCTGCCAGCAACTAAATTTAGGACAAACAAAAACTTGCCTGATCCCAGCCTTTAAGCGAGATGGTATCAGCATCTGAAGCAAACCAGCCTTCCATTCTGCATAAATACCACTGCAATACCTTGTGAGCAAGCCCTTCCAACCTGTGATAGGCATATCTTTCAAGCATAAGTAGTGAGAAGAGACATGCAACAAGCTAATAAACCACAAAGTTACTATTGTAGGACCTTAAATCGGGCCTTCTTTCAAAAACCATAGAGATTGCACGGAATACGGACATGTCTTCACTATGTTTTTGTCTTATTTTATTGGTCTGCATTAAACAAGCGATAATGACGTAAGAAAATGCAAGGCAAAAATAACGTTCACCAAACATCATATCTTATAGCATTGCAGGGCTTATATATTTACATGTGCAACAACACTATCTATCAGACGGAAGACATACCTCTTCCAAAATGCTCTCAAAATCTTCTCCTACCTTCGAGACTAATTCTTGAGAGACTTGATTCCCATCCATATCAAAGAGTGCGTAGCTGGAAAAGAATAAGACGAAATCAGAAAGTAACCACAAAACCACATACGTCCAAATAAGGTTTGAAGCTTTAAAATCTATAAGAAGTGAGCATAATGTTCGGAAGGACTACCAACAATTGACAGAGAGGGCATAGTTGTAGAGATGAGATTATAACTCGATATATGCAATAAGCACTATGCACAGCATAGCAATCATGGGGCAATGTCCAATACCGCCACGCATATCCAAAGACTTAAAGGGCATTGGTAATTGGGGGCAATGGAGAGTATATAATGGAAATCGGGATATCCTCAAGAAGGTAGGAGTGGCACCCATTGGGGAGAAGATGAGGAACATCGCTAGAATGATTTGGCCAATGCAGGCCTTTTATGCTGCAGGCAGGAAAAGTGATTGGGCAAGACAAAATAGGGATAGACCAAAGATAACAAGAGAGCATTCGCTTGGATATTGGACAACGGAACCCAACTAGTTTCGTACAAAGGCTATGATTACGATGATGGTGATGATGACGGTGATGATGGGAAGTTGTATTAGGTACAGACCAAAGCTTTAGCCTATCTTTCAAAAAGCCGCAGCTTTTAGAACCCTAAAGAACAGAATGACAAAGAAAAAGAATTAAAAAAAGATACCAAAGGTGGAAGCTACATACGGACGCAAAACATGTCAAAATAAAAAAATAATCAAGAGATTTAGGGGCAGACGAGAAGAATAGAGAAGGACCTGAAGCCGGAAGGTACATATGAAAAATGAATATATATATATAGAGAGAGAGGGAGAAATGGGGAGAGAGAGAGAGAGAGAGAGAGAGGGGAGAGGGAGGGGGAGGGGAGAGGGAGGGAGGGAGGGAGGGGGGAGAGAGAGTTTTTAGAACCCTGAAGGACAGAATGACAAAAGAAAAAGAAAAGAAACCAAAGGTGGAAGCTACATATGGACACAAAACATGCCTAAATAAAAAACTTAGGGGCAGATAGCGTGGGAAAGAGAAGGATCTGAAGCCGAAAGCAGATGAATCTAGAGATAGAGAGAGAACAAGGAGAGCGTGTCAGAGAGAGAGGGAGAGAGAGAGAAGCTACATACGAGGGAAGAACATATGTACATAAAAAAGATTAAACCGAGAGATGAGGAGGGGCAGAAAGATATAAATGTAACCAGAACAAAGTGGTGTGGGATGAGGAGGTGGTGGAGAATGGGAAAATAGGATTCATGTAGACCCCAACTAGTTTTGGGACAAAGACCTAGTTGAGTTGTGAAAGGAGGAGAGAAATTCCACCATTACAAAGAAAGCATATCAGTCATTATTGGATCTCCAAATCAATATCTGCAGGAAACAAAATCCCATAAAAAAAAGAAAGCTGCTTATGTATGTATTGTCCCAAACCTACCGCTACATACTAGGTAGCACGGACACGGACACGGTGTCGGACACCGACACCGACGGGGACACCGGACACCGCATTTTTCAAAAAAATCAGATTTTGGACACCGCTAATTTTTAATATATATAATAAATATCAAATACATTTCACAACCTAAAATAACAAACAATAATGAAAAACTACTGAAACAAGGAATTTAAATAAGTACAAGTCATACTTGAACATTTATTTGCTACTGGGCAAAAAAGCAAAGTTAAAAAAAAAAAAAAAAGAGGTCTTTCAGTAGAATGCTGACAGAGGGAGAAAAGGAAAAAAAAGGAAAAGACACGAGAGGTAAGGGACCTGTGGGTCAGCGAGAAAGAGAAGACAGAGAAAAGAAGAAGGAGACGACTGACGAGACAAAGAAAAGAAGCAGACCTGTGGGTAAGCGACGGCGGTGGAGGACCTCCGGCGACGATGGCGAGAGATCTGGCGACGGTGGATAGATCTGTCGGCTTCGGTATTCGGCAACACCGGCGCCTTTCAGATCTGTCGGCTCCGACAACATCGGCAACTTTCAGATCTGTCGGCTCCGGCAAC